>JBBBDQ010000139.1:1375000-1865000 GCA_037127315.1 Ascarosepion bandense | reverse complement strand
AAATTATTTAGATGCATTTTGGTGTATATACACCAAAATGCATCTAAATAATTTAACTGTTATCTCATATATTTCTCATTTCAGCATGAATTTTTATTATTCAAATTTGTTTCTTTTTCTAACACTAATTCAAATATATATATAATTATTAAATAGTTGTTGGTCAGAATCAAATTAGACCAGTAAACAGTTATATTAAAAAGTGCTCAATATATATTTCAAGAAAAAATTTAAATTTAACATGTTAAGCTTTTAAATATTCAAATTACAAAGATCATCTGATTACACTACCATGGTTCCATCGTCAGGTGTTATATATAATGCCTGATGATACCAAAAGGTTGAAACTATGGTAGCGCAATTGGCTGATCTTTTTAATTTGAATGTGTGTGTGTGTGTGTGTGTGTGTGTGTGTGTGTGTGTGTGTATACGTGATCAAAATATGTACACACTGTCATGTGATTATAGAAGAATTTATCTCTCAGTGGTTTCCTCATCTACCCTTTCTTTTACCAAACATGATAAGTGATAAAAAGTAAAGATAGGACAAAGCACAAAGATAGAAGTGAGTTTCATCCCTTGCTTAAAAATATGTCAAACTTGCTTTTCTGAATAATTAACCATTGCATAAATTCATTCTACTTATTTTTTTTAATGTATAAATCAAAAAGGCCTGCAATGATATTTAGCAAACTCATCTCCAAGATCATTGTAAAAGTGATAGATCCCAGTGGATTCTCTGCCACCTCAGGGTGCTTAAATGCTGGACTGAACTCAAATATATCTAAGAACAAATTGATAAATATTTTAGGAAAACTTAGAATAAAAAAAAGAATATTTCAACAGATGAATAAAAAGAATCACGTAAAACAATGTTTTGCGAAATTTGACATCTAAGCAGAAAGATTTTAATTTTTTAAAAAATTACATCTCTTGGAATCTATACAATAATTTTGTCTGCTATGTTCCCCCAAATAAATATTTTTGTACATAATCCTTCATATATCTTACTGCTCATACAACAACCTCCTTCAGTAAGCACCTACCTTGAGTGGCTGTTGCACTTTGTATTGGGTGAACATTATATATATATATAATGTAAACAAATGAAAACTAGTAGTGGTAAACTACACTGTTAGGTACTTATTTCTGATGTAAAATTTTAAAAAGTGCCAGATGCTATTTTCAAAGAGTAAATAAGAAATTGAATTAAATAAATATAACCACTTACCATGACTATAGCTTCACCTCTGAGCAAATCATCAGTTGAAGAACATGGAAAAATCATATTAAAGTTTAAATACTCCATCTTTGATATTTGATATTTTTGCATACTTTATTTGATAATAGGTGAAAATAAGTGAAAATATACTATTTAAGCAGTTAACACATCACTCAATAACTTCTGGGCCTAACTAATAAAACAACAACTTTTAGGCAAAATTCAACTTTATTCATCAACATAGTTCTGATGCCTTTTTTGTAGAACAATTTGTCTTTGGCTTCAAAATGTTCCTCAGCTTCCAGTATCATTTCTTCATTGGAACCAAATCTGTTTCCCTGGAACATTCTTTTGAGGTCTGTAAACAGCTAGTAGTCACTGGAAGCCAGATCTGGAGAATAGGGTGGATGCAGGAGCAATTTGAAGTTCAATTCATGTAGTTTTGCCATTGTTGTGATAGACTTGTGACACGGTGTATTGCCTTGGTGAAAGATCACTTTTTGCTTCTTCATTTGTGACTGTTTTTTGGTGATTTCTTCCTTCAAATGCACCAATAATGTTATATAATATTTGCTATTGAGGGTTCTTCCTTTCTCAAGGCAATTAATGAACAAAATACCTTGCACATCCCAAAATACGAAGACCAAAACCTTGCTTGCTGTTGTTTGTGCCTTTGGTCACTTTGGATGGCTTTCACTGGCTGCTGTCCACACAGCTGACTGCCGAATTGACTCTGGAGTGAAGTGGTAGATCCAGGTTTCATCCACTGTCACATATTTATGCAAAAACTCTTTCTTGTATTGAAACAGTTGCAAACAATGCTTGTTTTTGATCGACTATGAGCAAATGTGGCACTCACTTTGAACACAGCTTAGTCATTGACAAATGTTCATGCAAAATGGTGAATACACTGCCTTCTGATATGTTCAACTCCTCTGCTATCTCATGCAAGTTCAATTTATAATAAGCCAAAATGAGTTTGAATTTCTTTAGTGTTTTCCAGGAAAACTGATGATTTTGGGCAACTTGAGCAATCAGCATCATTTGAGTCTGTACGACTGTGTTCAAAATCAGCATACTACCTCTTAACTGTTGTTTCCAATGGAGCAGAGACTGAATAACACTTATCAAGCCTTTGCTTTGCATGAACAGTATTTTTCCAATCAGAAAGCAATGCTTTATCAACACACAAAATTAAGATTTTTCTATTGTTTTAAAATTTGCAACATTAGTTTCACTTAAATAGCTGTAATTTGTAAACTAATAATTTGATTGGGCCCAAATTTTGTCACATGCCATTTGAAGGTTAGTACTTCATAAAAATCATATGGATTTTTCATTAGTGGCACCATCTTTTTGTCAAGCCCAGAACTTATTGAGTGATGTGTTACACGCGCACACACACACACACACACACACACACACACACACACACACACACACACACACATATATCCGAGTGAATAGGGAACGAAGAAAAAAAATATTTTTACACATCCAAAACATTAATTTAAAACAGTGCTTGATATATAATATATACAGCTGTGAATATTTATTCTAAATTATATTTTAGAACATGTACATTTTTTTTTATATATCCACTACAAATCATACATTTGTTTTGGCATTGAAACTGCAGTGTCTCATCAGGTGGTGTGGGCAAGAATGGAAAGCCTCTTTTCTTATATTTGGTGAGTTGTGTGTAGGATGTTGGTAGGGGCCAGTGATAAGGGAACAAGTCTTGTGAATTGTCCATTTGAATTTTGAAGAAAGTGGTGTGGTTAGTGAACACAGCTGATTAATGAGTGTCTCGGAATCCTGTAGACAGATTTAACATTAGCAGATAGGATTGTAAGTTTTATTATCTCACAACTAGACTTTATCCTTTGGGTTTCTTAGAGGAGCAGAGTAGGGAGGTGTAAGGGCCTGGGGGCGGTGGGATTGGACTTACAGCTTATTTGTACAACTATAGAATATTTTTGTATTTAAGCACAGTTTTTATAATTAATCTAATTTTGTATATTTAACCTTAATTTTGGATTTAGGAAATCAATTTTTCTGATTAAATCTTAAATTTGAAATTAGATCCCAGTTTGTGGTGTGTAATAAGCAAGATTTAATGTAAGAGGTAAAATTTAATGTTAGTATTTAATGTAATAGGTAAGTAGGTAATGGGTGCATAATAAGTAGAGTTTAATGAAGGAAGTAAGTTTTAATGTTATATTTAAGGTAATAGGTAATAGGTATGTTTGTATTTAAGATAACAGGTAAAATTTAATGTGTGTATTTAAGCACAGTTTTTATAATTAATCTAGTTTTGTATGTTTAACCTTAATTTTGAATTTAGAAAATCGATTTTTTCTATAAAATGTTTTTTAAATTTAAAAAATTTTTTAGATCACGGTTTGTGGTGTGTGTAAGATTGTTGTTAGTACTATGAAGTTGTATCATTTCTAAGGGGTCCTAACTCTGGCTTTCGGAGGTATTTTTTAGCATGATTGTAAGGTTAGTTCTTTAATGTGCTTGCTGTTTACTCTGGTTTAAAAGCTTGCTGCTATTCATATATTTAACGATTTCAATTTTTTCTTGAAGACAAAGGAAACATGGTTCCTTTCTTGCTTGTTTGAGGATTTTCCATTTAACTTGAGGAAAAAAATAATGCCACTTTCTTACAATTCAACATCGTGGATTTTTACTCACCAATATCTGAGGGCCTTTTCAATCTTGCCCTGGAATTCGCAGAATTCTACTTGGACATCTCAAAGGATGAAATCAAAATAATTTTGAACTGTAGAAAATCAATTCTCATGCACAACAATGAACAGTGGACAAAAAACTCAACTGATAATTTTGATTTATCTATGGGAGCCCTGGATTCTGCAAAATCTTCGGATCTAGTCGGACTATTCCTATTGTACAACCACACGGCATATAAAGAAATTGACACTAACAATATAGGAATCTATAGAGTTGATGAACTCATGGTAATAAATAAATCTACTGGAGGTAAGGTATAATAAAACTATAAAATTAATCCATAAAGTCTTTAAATCCTTAGGTCTTAACGTAGTAATTAACCCTAATATCAAGCAAGTTGACTTCTTAGACATAACATTAGACTTAGTATTGAACACTTTCCAACCTTACATGAAAAATAATGCTAACTAAATCTATATAAACCCAATTCTAATCACCCACCATCCATTATCAAGCATATCCCATCATCAGTGGAATGACGCATTAACACGCACTCCTGTAATGAAGAAATATTTGATAAACACAAGGTAATTTACGACAGAATCCTTAAAGAAAGTGAATATCAGTCATCCAAAATTAACTTTGTGAAAAAACTCAAAAGCTCAAAAAGCAAAAATAGGAACAGGAAAATCATATGTTATAACCCTCCTTTTAATCAGTCAGTTAACTTCAAGCTGGGACATAAATTTCTTAAACTAATAGATAAACACTTTCCTAAAAATAACCCTTTAAGCAAAATCTTCAATAAAAACACAATAAAACTAAGCTATAGCTGCTCCAACAATCTAGAAAAAAATAATTAAAGTACATCACAGCAAAATATGAAATGCACACAACAAAAATAACTCCAAAACTAATACTAGTCTGCCCCCATAATAACAACCTCTGTAACTGCAGAAACCCAAACGAATACTTCATGACTAATAAATGTTCAACAAAATCCCTGATATATATGTGTTCGATTTCATCCATGGAGAATCCTAAAGATGAAAAAATATATATTGGAAACACCATGAACGTATTTAGAAAGCGATTTTACAATCACCTCTCATCCTTCAATAACAAAGAAAAACAAAACATGATGACTCTCTCCAAATACTTTTGGAAATTAAAAGACGAAAATAAAACACCTACAGTTAAATGGAAAATCCTCAAAAAAAGCAAGAACAGCTAAATCAATAAAGGAACCATGTTTCCTTTGTCTTCAAGAAAGAATTGAAATCATTAAATATATGAATAGCAGCAAGCTTTTAAACCAGAGGCATGAAACCACACTAAACTGCAAGCACATTAAAGAATTAACCTTACAATCATGCTAAAAAATACCTCCGAAAGCCAGAGTTAGGACCCCTTAGAAATGATACAACTTCATAGTACTAACAACAATCTTACACATACCACAAACCGTGATCTAAAAATTTTTTTAAATTTAAAAAACATTTTATAGAAAAAATCGATTTTCTAAATTCAAAATTAAGGTTAAACATACAAAACTAGATTAATTATAAAAACTGTGCTTAAATACACACATTAAATTTTACCTGTTATCTTAAATACAAACATACCTATTACCTATTACCTTAAATATAACATTAAAACTTACTTCCTTCATTAAACTCTACTTATTATGCACCCATTACCTACTTACCTATTACATTAAATACTAACATTAAATTTTACCTCTTACATTAAATCTTGCTTATTACACACCACAAACTGGGATCTAATTTCAAATTTAAGATTTAATCAGAAAAATTGATTTCCTAAATCCAAAATTAAGGTTAAATATACAAAATTAGATTAATTATAAAAACTGTGCTTAAATACAAAAATATTCTATAGTTGTACAAATAAGCTGTAAGTCCAATCCCACCGCCCCCAGGCCCTTACACCTCCCTACTCTGCTCCTCTAAGAAACCCAAAGGATAAAGTCTAGTTGTGAGATAATAAAACTTACAATCCTATCTGCTAATGTTAAATCTGTCTACAGGATTCCGAGACACTCATTAATCAGCTGTGTTCACTAACCACACCACTTTCTTCAAAATTCAAATGGACAATTCACAAGACTTGTTCCCTTATCACTGGCCCCTACCAACATCCTACACACAACTCACCAAATATAAGAAAAGAGGCTTTCCATTCTTGCCCACACCACCTGATGAGACACTGCAGTTTCAATGCCAAAACAAATGTATGATTTGTAGTGGATATATAAAAAAAAAATGCACATGTTCTAAAATATTTAGAATAAATATATATATATATATATGCACACACACACACACATATATTCATACAGATAGGTGTGAGTTTGTGACCTTGGGTTTCACACTCTTGGGATCATCAAACAAACTGATTAATTTTTTTTAAAAAATTGACTATATGTAGGCCTGCATATATTGGTGTATTTTTGTGGAAGTGGGAAGAAAATTGGGAGGAAAATTTGTCCTTGTGACAAACGCAGACATATATACACACTTGTACACTCATTGATGTGTGCAAAGGCACACACACATGCACCCTCCCACCAGGTCTCATACAAATATAACTATATACTAACCGTATGGGGCTTGGCATATATATCTGTATATATGTGCTGTTGCGCACATACATACGTATTTGGTTGGTGTATTCAAATAGTGTTGCGATGTCAATGCATGGACGGTTGTCAAGTTCTGTTCTCTGAACAATCTTTTCCCGTATGTACATATGTATGTATGATGTGGTATGTGTGAAACTATGATAGGTAAAAATTATTATTATTTTTCATTATTTAAGGCTGTATTGCTATTTTAAAGTTGGTTATTAGCTTGTTTTTGGTGGTTGCACATATTTAAATGGTAGAAATTTTAATTTTTAATGCTTGTTAGTTTTTATGTGGTGGTATTAATTTTACTGTGGAAGAGAGGAGTAATTTACATTAATGATGATACGACAATAGTAATTTTGGGGTGAGGTTGATAATAATAACAGTTGTGGTGGCAAATAGCTATTGTAAAGCAGTAGTAGTAATTAATAATGGTGGTGAAATGATAATAACAATAAAGGCAATTATTATGATGGTAGTTTGAATTAGAGAATAATTGATAAGATTATGGTATCAGCAATTCCTTTTTTTCTTCTTCTTTTTTACCCGTTTGGTATAAATTGTGATAATAGGTATTTATTTTCATGTCTGCATTTGGAAATTATTTCTGATCTTATGTTTAGTAAGTTCTTTTGATATAGTTGCTACTTTTTCATGTAGGCAAAGTAGGCATTATTTTGTAATGTTGTTGTAAGCAGGTGCTTTTTTCAGTATTTTCCAGCTTATTGTTCGTAAAATATTCCTGTCTTTTAGATTCCATACGTACGTGGATAGTGTAGTGTTGTTTGAATATTTTCTGTTGGAGAATGAAAGGTTGTAGTTGTTTTTTTATATTTTTAAATGGCCTCTCAGTGGCACTGATGTAGTACATGGTGTTGTTGTTTGCACTTACCTTGGCCTTATATACTATGTTTGTTTGTTGGCAATTTCTCTGGAGTGGACATGTAGTTCCATTTCTGCAGTTGCAATGAAGTTCTTTGGTTGCATTATTGTAGGTTGTTAATTTTTTGTTGTGGCTTTTTATTATTTGTGAAATATTTTTTGTGCAGTTTTGTGTAACTGATTTTGACGTTATTTTTGTTGAATATTTTTGCTAATCGGTTTGTTACCAGGGGGTGTTTTTCTATCAAGTTCAGGAATGTTCTACCTATGTTTGTTTTGACAGTTTTGTTGTATGGTGGATTAAACCAGATAATATTATTTTTCTGTTTTTGCATTTTCATTGCAGAGGTGTATATTGTAGTTGTTGTTTGTATACACATTCTTTTAGTGCTCTGTCGTATGGTGTTCTTTTGTTATTGAAAATGTGTATGTTAGATGAGTTTTCAGATAGTCTGCGGCTGATTGATATGAGTATTTGTTTGATGATTGAAGGTGGGTGGTTGGAGGATGTGTGTACGTAACCATACAGAAAAGATAATGACAATCCAACTTACGTACACACATCCTCCAAACACCAAATGGAAGTCCACGATCACCTACATCTTGAAGGGACATAGCACATGAAGAAGAAAAAGGACATATCATGCAATTATAAAAATTAAGGAATACATATATGCGAATCTACTTACACACAAACATATGCATACAAGCACAAAATCACATGTACAATGCCAAATAATTGTTGGCTAATAAATCACTAACACATTTTCTACAGGCAAAAATGTGACAATTTTAGAATCGCTTTATTTTTAAGTTGTCAAATTTGTGCACTTTTGGGAGAAGTGGCTCACAGAAGCTTCCTTAAGTCTCCTTATAGCTCACTCGCTGATTGATTGATGCCAATCAATCAGATTGCTTGCATGTGAAGAATAATTTTTCCCAAGCAACGAATTGGAGTCTATAGTTGCTTATTTAATCCAAGATTTTTCTCATCTCAATTAGTGAGACCTCAACTGCTAAATGAATCTACAGCAGTTGGAACTTCAGTTCTAACTCCACGCCAACCTTCTCATTCACACACACACACACACACATACACATGCTGATGATATTTTTATACCTTCACTAAAAACTTCTTTCGACACAACAATACTTTTCATCAGTAATATCACAAGAACAATCATATCATGAAACACTCAAGAACATTTATCCAGTGAACTTTAAACCAAATAATTATCTCTCACTAAACTCTTAAATTGCAGTCAAAGAGAAGCAACTCTTGACAAATTCAATCTTTCTTACTTGAATGTATGTTTTCTTTCACATTGTTGTTTGATATTGTACATCTTGTTAATATACATATATTTTATGTGCAACAATGTCTTTTGGTTATTCTTCTTGCGTGAGTCTTGTTTTCTTATCAAAGTTAAATTAATGTGGTGAAGTCTGCTACACATATATGCTTAGACTTGAATGACTACAATATTTACCAGGTAATCTTGCAAGTGAAAAGTGATACATAATTTCTAAGCATATTTGCTTACTGATGAGTGTAGAATCATCTGAATATCATAATAAACAGGAAGTGAAATTAAAATGAAAATATACATATACTCAACAATAATAAACCTAAGCTTTATTCCTATTTCAGAGACAAGTCAATCATAGGCCTGAGAATATATTCAGCTGTCATATATAATGATGTAGTCAGGATATTATTTAAATAAATATCAATAATCTAATAGTAAATTCCCAATCCACATTAGAATTTTGAACAAAAATATAAAAAATAAAGAAAGACAAAAAACAAATACAATCAAGTGGGATTATTTTTACAAAATAAATCCAAGGTTAAAAGATATTTTGCAGAATCATGTAATGAAAAAAAAAAAAAGGAAGTATTTGCATATTGAGGATTTCCTGCACCACACAACTCGTTTCAACTTGTATTGTTATATGACAAGGATAGTCTTTTTCTAGACAAAGATGGAGAAAAAAATTTTCATTTTTTTTTATGAAAAAACTTGCATTAATTTACTTACAAATGTCACTAATCTAAAAATATATAGAGAAAGTTTTTGTTTTAAACATATGAGGTTTAGATGATACAAGTTTTCTAATTTCTCTTCAGGAATTAAAAATTTCAAAATTTTTTGCATACTGTAAAAATATCTTTCATATACTGTAAAAAGAAAATGAATGAATACTAAATTTGATTCAACTCAAAATGATACAAATATAACTTATGATATTTAAAAACAACAAAATGATGGATGTGACAGGAGTGAAATCATTTAAGGAAGATATTTCTTTGATTTATGTATAATGAATCATATAAGCAAGCATAGTTCTTGGAAATTTCAAGTCAACAATTAAAAAAGATAAAAAGTTATGCCTTTTTGTGACAGACCATAATAACTGACCAATTTTTATTTTTAGATTCTACATCAAATCTGACCTTTTGTCATACCTAGTTCAGATTCAAATAAAATGAACAAATGAGTATTTCCCATTTTTTTTTCATTCAAAAGTAAAGTCAAAATCATATGAATACACCTCCCCCCCATATAGAAACCATTTCATTATTATAACAAAATCAGGTAAAAGAACAAGTATACATATATGAAAGGGGTGTTGAAAAGTTCTCAGCTCTACCTTAAACAAAATCTTACGTTTGCCCATATTAGTTAATCAGTTGACCCAAGAACTTTTCACACCTTTGTGAGGGAATATATATATATATATATATATATATATATATATATAGAGAGAGAGAGAGAGAGAGAGAGAGAGAGAGAGAGAGTATGAGACATGTTCGTGTGTACAAATTCAATGAATATATATCAAAACATTTGAATCTATAAAAAATATATTTCAAAGTGTAACATCATATAAAAAGAGAAAAAAGTGAGGAACATAAAACAATATTATTTCATCTCATATACATATTGATTGTATGTGTGTGTGTATACATATATAGTAATACACTTTAATATTTTCAAACAATCGACTTACAAAATTTAAGCATTAGCAATAAAAATAAATAAAATAAAATTAATGTTGTCATACATAATCAAAGAAGAGTTGGTAAATCCAAGTGAACTACAGAAATTCCTTTGTGAATGATGAGAAAAAAATTGTATCAATAATTTATAGGACTCAAAAAGAAAACTTTTGTAAGATCGGAACTCATCCAGAAAATGAACAACAAGTGATTAGAAAACAAGTCAAATCTACTGATGCAAATGTTGAGAGATACACTTCAAGTATTAGAGGGTTGTCCCATTCCACTCCTTTGTTCAGAGAAAAACATGTGAAAAAAGAAACTTAGAATGATGGATAAGGGGAGTGGTGAGAGATAAATAGCATAAAGGAAGAAGAGGCAGAGTAGAAAGCATGTGTATAGATAGAGGGAGGAAGAGAAGAAAAAAAGGAAATAGAAAGAGAGCAATAGAAAAGGACTTAGAGAAGGAGAGAGAATTGCAAAGATAAGTGCTTAGAGAAAGAAAGAGGAGGAAATAGATTCAGGATTACAATTCATTCATAACTTCTTTGAACAGACACAAAGTAATTCATTCCCCCAAATCCAAATGTGGATTCCCTGAAAAAGTTCTTTTTCTTTAAAAGGACACTAAATGAAACTGTTCTTTCAAGAACTGAGTAGTTTATTATGAAAGTGATCTATATGCAAAGCTACTGAAACACAATAAGTAATTTTATTCACAGGAAATAATTGAAATTAAATGAATAGTGAAAAGTTTTACTGAAAAAATAGGATGGTCAAATGTTAAATGGTCCATCTTGTCATGAGCATACAGTCATAATATACACATAGACACATTATATAAATATCTATAATCTACATTGAGAAGGAAATGGAGATGGGGGGGTAGCTGACTAAAATTATCAATGTAGAAGAATGGGTGGGTGTAAGAAAGAAAGCAACAAAAGCATTAATTTGGTAACACTTCCAAATTCAGTAATTTTAAAATCAAATTTTAAGTGATTTTTGTTCTCAATTTAGGCACAAATTTAATCTTGATATGAGTATCTTATTCTGACCTTATAAATATGCTTTCTTTATAGAATGTTTCCCACCACTTGCTTCTATGTGTTGTTCCTTCAGAATGTGAGCAATCATGGCTCTTCACAACTTCCTATCTTTTGTAGCTCTTAGTAACATTTTTTACCATCCTTCCCACCCACTGTTCCACCATCTATTCAGACAAGCTTGCCTACTCCTGTCTCTTTTGTCTTCAATATATCATGTGAGTGTCAAATTCTCAAAGTCATCCTTTCTCATTATGTGTACCAGAAATATCAGTTGTCTCTTTCTGATTCTGAGTATAAAAGTTTATTTTGTTTAAATTTTTCTTAAGAATTTGTTGCTTATTCACTCAGTCTATGGTATTCTTAGCATCCTTCTGTAAAACCACATCTCAGTGAAGAAATTGTCTATCATTCACTAGCATATAGGAAAAATTGATATTACATAGCATTTCAATACTCTTCTTTGTTTCTAATGAAATTTTCCTGTTTCTTAGTACTTTGCTTAGATTTTGAAAAGCAACTTTTGCTATTTCAATGTGTATTCAGATTTTAATGTTACATTTCCATTCTCTGTTAAAACATTTTCAATGTAACAAATTTTAGAAAGAAATACATTAGATGACTGCTTATTTGACACTTTATTTTAAAATTTAGTTGAGGCAAGAATTTTTCTACACCTCCATGTATTAGAAAATATATTTCATATATTATAAAAAATATTTGACACCCCCATATATTAGAACATATATTTTCATTGATGTCTATTATAACATTAATTGAGTTCACTTTAATATCCTTTTCTCTTAGACTAGTTTTCATATCTAACAAGTTTCAACTGGTCATTCTTTCTCTTCTAATAGTGATTAACTAGTAGTGGATACTCTATGTCGAAATAAATTTCCTTTCTCTTCCTCAATTAGTATGCACCACACTTGGTCAATCATGTGAACTTTAATTGCCAATCAGCAAAGCCCCGTTTTTACAGAAGGATAATGCAGATCTTGAAGAGAAAAGATACTTATTAGACTTGAGCTGAAATTGCCGTTTTCCACATGACTCATGAGTAATAATTGCATCCACAAGTTTTCCTTTTCTGGGTCAAAGAGAAGGCATGTAAGACATTTTTATACTTTGTATATTTGCTTCTAAGAAAATAAAAACTATTTAGTAAATTTTCTAAGCACCACTTAGGAGTGGCACAAGGCTGAAAAAGACTATTTAGATTCTTTTAACTTTTCTCACATCATTTTTATTTTATTCATGATAGATTTTTGGGTGACTATCTTATTTGACAACCAAATAAATGTTGGGATAGCCTACCTGTTTATTTAGTAACCTAACTTGTTACAACAAAACTAGCCTTTTAAAACATAGCATTAATCTTTTGTTTTTAATCCCTACAAGAATTTATGTGAGATGACTGATTTGTTTATAATACATTAAAAATATATACATTCATCAGAGTGAACAATATCATTTTTAACTTTTAATAAAATTCTTATGCTTATTTATCAATGAAAAATATCTACATGAGGTTGATTAAAAACTTACTTATAGTCTTAAATAATCTTGATACTTGCTTGGTGTTCCCTTTGTTGTCAAACTTCACTTACCAGACTTCTTAGATTTTCAATATTTAATTAATGTTTGAAAAAAAGCACAGAAAGTTTTGTTATCCAACAAATTAAAGAAAGAAAAACTTTTATAAAAGGTAAAAAGATTTTTTTTTTACAAACATGAAAAATGAAACCTTTATTTTCAAATTTTCAGAAACTAAAAACCAAGTATATATTTAAAAAATAAATTATCTATCTGAATATCTATTCCAAGCTAACTGATATTGTTTTTATCTGACCACTGTGCTTTTGATAATAAATTCTTTATCCTTATGTGCACAAATTATATATATATAAAAAAAAATATTTTTCCCCTGTCTGTTTTTTCCAATAATATCCACCATTTTTATAAAACAACAGTAACATAAAGATGGTAAATATGGCTGATTATATCATTCCTCACTGCAATGCATGTGCAAAAGGTGATTTCTCTTAAATCCTTTCCTTGATAATCAAAGAAATTCACACTGATCTGACTAATACAACTTCTTTCAATTATCTTATTCATGTTCTTCATCTATTACAAATTTGTTCTGTAACTCTTTTCTAAATATTTTCTTTATGATTGATTTCTCCCTGCTTTTCTTTTCTACATTTACATGAGGTCTGTCTGGAAATTATCCAACCAGTTTACTATTAATAAAAAATATCCAAGCTAGAACAATGATACTTTAGTCCTCTTCAAAGGACTTCTCCCATTGGAGCCCTCATACACTTAACCTAGTGTCCCTTTAAACTTGATTGCCTGGTTGCACCAGATTTGAATTTCATAGCTTGGACTTGCTATACCACTTGCATAGTCGCAAACCATCCATACTCTTTCCGTATTCCATTAGCGAGAAGTAAATTCTACTCAAACAGCTTCTTCTCGCTAATCACAGCATTATGGAACAAACTCCCAAGAGGATGTTTCTCTGATTACCATCATCTCGACCTGTTCAAGTCTAGAGTCAACTATTATCTTCCTCATCTATCCATATGAACTATTTTTTTAATGTAACCTTCTGCTTTGAGTGCCCCCTCCCACTTAAGGGCCTTGTACAAGATGAACCATGCTGTAAAAAAAAAAAAAATTAATAAAAAATGCTTATTTGCAATGGCTTCTAAAAAACAAACAAACAAACAAACAAACAAAATCACTGGAAAAATTTGCATTTATTTAAAAAGTATTTTCCACAATGTTAAAATTCATAAACATAACTCTTACTTCTGCTATGACATAAGATTTCAGGTAAGGCAAAACAAGAAGAATATGATTGTCCCTTGACTCCTCCACAAACAAAATTACTCCCCAGCTCACACAATGAACTTTAAGTATATTTTCAAATTAGTTTAATAAGTTTAGTTGTAATTATTAAATAAATTATTAGTTATTAGAAGTCAATAAAATCCATTATATTTATTTTTTAAATATTAATAACAATCTTTTGAACAACTAAGAGTATAATTGATAAGATAAATATTTTCATAATTTTATCTACTGCCAATCTGATGATGGTGTGGATGGCATCCAATTCTAAGTGTAAATTTGTGAGGTGACCAAAGAATATAAACTACTAATGAGATCAATTTGGATAATTTAAAAACAATATCTGAGTAGTAAATCAGCTGTAGTAGATGCATCATGTGCTTAAAAATATTTTTCTTTCTAAGTTGATTCTAAGTCACTTATATATTTTATTTTATTCCAAAATATTCAATTGAAGTATAGGACATTTGAAAAGGAAAACTAACAATGTTGACCTGATAGTGTACAATCAAAACTCATATGTTATATAACAATAGACCATCTATAAACATGTTGGTTTCTTGTTAAAAGCAATTCATGATACAAAATGATGAGGGAACAATATTGTCAATTTTATTATCAATTACATATATTTTAATTTTTGTTTGTAATACAGTTCATCGTAGTAATTATTATTACTCACATTATACAATATTACTTAGGTAAAATGCAATAATAAATGAATAAATGGAAAGGTTTTCAGAATTTGTGAAAAAAATTGCTGCTTTATATTATTTTAATGAAATTCAGCTGGAAATTCAATTATAGATGCTAAATTATCAAACAACAGACTTTTAGAACAAACAATAAATTAATGATATCAGAGGTCTATTAGTTGTTTCAGGATTATAAACTGGTTTTAATTTTAAACATCTCTTTAATGCAAACATTACCCTCCAGGAAAAAACTAAATTGAAAACTGATATCACACTAAAGGTTTTTTCATTCTTACTTGAATGAAAACACCTTTAGTGTGATATCAGTTTTTAATAGTAGCTCCAAGATGACAATTTATACAAATTTTAGTATTTACCATATAATTTTCAAAGGTGAACAAACAGCAATTGTCTGTTTAAGAGATTCATATTGATTGAAATAATATAATGCATGGATGCCTCATTTTTGGGCACTTAATTTTTTTCTAGGTAATTTTTCCAAAATAATAATTATATTTTTTATTATACATGCTTATTTCTTCCTCACATTTACTTAAAAATATATAACAGTCACAGACCAGCATGCATCTATTTATTTACCATCAAGTCAACTGACAACTTTCCAGCCATACAGGTTTATTTTACAATGACACACCCACACAGCCTCTTCAACTATCAAGTACTTGCCAAACATCCAAGATATTTGTTTATGAAAATGATGTTCTAATGTATTGTAGTGAATTATATATGCATTTTTATGTATATTTAAATTTATTTAATAATGTCATTATAATGTATTATGTATGTTTATTATTTTTCACACACATAACAGTTGGAATATAATATGTAAGCATTTGTTTATATACATGGATTGATAATGTGTAGTGAAAACAAATATTGAATTTTCTATTAAAATGTCAAAGACAAAAAATGGCTCTTGACTAATTTTAATCAAATTTGGCATTGCACTTAGCAGGGGTTCAAGGTACCTTGAACCCCTGCAAGATTAGAGTTTTAGTATTATATAGATATAGATTATTAAGTATTTATATTTTTGAGTGTTATTAATTGTAAACTGCCAATAAACAAAAATTAGGAGGAAAACAAAAAATAATATTCAAATTAGAAAGAGGTGTAAATTTAGCACCTGTTAATTGACATGGGACATGTATCTTCATCATTTTTTGAAAGCAGTTATCTCTTGTCATAAAAAAAACATTTTCCACTATGGTTTGTTAAAAAAAATCCTTTTTATGTTTGTAGTCTTGTCTGCTTGTGTTGCCATTAATCAATCAAAATAGATAATCACATGATCTAGTAGATTGTCAGCAGATCATGTTGAATCCTTCAGGGCATTTCTCAGAGCAATAGGATCACTTGATAGTATCTTTCAGTTCTTCAAGTAACATGATACAAGTTATACAGTTACCTAATATAAACACCAGGGAATAATACCTGACCTAACCTGAGATGAATTCATGCCTTCCATAAAGCCATTAGTGTAAAATGAAAAACAAACTAACCTTAGCAACAATTGAATCTCAGTTCACTATTCTATTTTCTGTGCAATTAATCAGGGAGATAACTCTGAACCTCTCCCCATTAATTAATATCAGCAACTAATTACGGAAATATAATTTACCATAAATAAAATATAATAGAAAATAGAATCAAAACCAAATTCAAAGTTGTTTTACTTGACCACATTTACACACACACACACACACACACACACACACACACACACACAAATAAATAAAATGAATTAAAAAATTTTAAAAATGTGCAGCTTCATGTAGGATCAAACAAAAAGAAATATAAAAAGATTGTGTTGATCCAATCTTCCAAATAGGGAAAACCTACTTTCATTAGCCTGTTTTCAGCAAATTATAAAAATTGCCACCAGTTACACTTGACAAATTTCCATTCATTTTTTCATAAAGTTATGTATGCATTTAGAAAATTGAACTGTACTTAATATTTTCCTTTAATGGCATTCAGTTGGTCCTAAATATTGATTTACTCTCTTACCAACATCACTACCAGCAAGGCATAAAGTAAACATAAAATACTG
The DNA here is from genome assembly GCA_037127315.1 of Ascarosepion bandense. Lineage (NCBI taxonomy): Eukaryota > Metazoa > Mollusca > Cephalopoda > Sepiida > Sepiidae > Ascarosepion > Ascarosepion bandense. The sequence continues at coordinate 1,847,865 of JBBBDQ010000139.1, read as the reverse complement.
AAGCATTAAATAAGTATCACATACACAATCCAAGAATTACTGACCAATCAGTATTTTTTTTTAAGAGTTTGGTCTTCTTTATGTACTGTGTTCCCTCAGAATGCAAGCGATCATGGCTCTCCACAGCGTCCTGTCCCTTATAGCTCTTAATAAACTTTGTCTTTCTGTTATTTCTCCTAAACCCTGTTCCACCATCTATTTACTCAAGGTCACTAAGTATGTTATGTGTTGCGAGTATCTGATTTTCCAAGCCCTTCTTCCTCACTATGCAACCCAGAAACCTCAATTTGTCAATTTTATTAATTTAATTTACCACATACTGGTTTAAAAAGAAATAATTTTTATACTTTCCTATACAACTTAATTTACTTAAATGTGGATAAAAGATTTCTCAAAATCTTTTAATAATTATCATTTTAGGACATTTTAGTTTGCATCTTGAAAAAAATTTCCCTGTGTCGAAAAACATGCTTGACCAAAAGAGTTGAGATTATTGATACTCTTATGAATTTATATAAAAATAAATAATAAAAATATTGTATAAAATTGAAAAGGGTATGTATAGTCTGTAAGAATTTTGGCGAACCTGAAAGAGACTACCACCACCTTTAAATTTGTTGTTTTACATTTTTTTTTACTTTTTTCAGTTCGGTTATTACATAAAGTTTCCGATTATCAAAAAAAAAATTGAAAAAATTTCAATATTTAAACAATTTTAGTGGGGGCTCACTTTGTCATACAATGTTATAGTAAATCAATCCTCCATTTTGGAACCACTCACATTGGGGTCACTTTGTTTTGTTTTTTTTTTGTTTTTTGGACAAGTTGTTGCTCTTGTTTTTGTCTTTTTCAAGTTTTCTTTAGTTCTTATGATGGCATCTTCCTCAGAAACTCCAAGAATGGCTTTATTCAAAAATTTCACAAAGGATTCAGTTGTTGAATATTTGCAAGCAAAATGTTAATTGCACAGGATCGATTTACTACAAGCTTATATGAAAAACTGAGCCCCCCCAATTGTTTAAATTCTGAAATTTTGACAAATTTTTTGTCAATCGGAAAGTTTAGGGCTTAGTATATAAGATTGCACTGAAAAAAGTAAAAACAATTGATAATCAATCAATTTACCATTGGTGGTAATGTCATACCAGCGAGTGGTTCCAAAATGGAGGGTCGATTTACTATAACGTTGTATGAAAAACTGAGCCCCCCTAAGATTGTTGAAAAATTGAAATTTTTCCAAATTTTTTTTGTCAATTGGAAAGTTTAGGATGTAATTGATAAGATTGCACTGAAAAAAGTAAAAAAAAAATGAAAAACAACAAATTTAAAGGTGGTGGTAGTCTTCTTCAAGTCAGCAAAATGTTTTACTGGAATTCTACTCATCAATAAGAAATTTTGAGTTTTGTTTTTCATTTTAAACTGCAAAAGCATTTTGCAATTTTGAAATGAGTCATTATCATTTGAAGAATTGGTTTTACTAATGATGTCATTTTTTCTTGTTATTACAACACCAAAAAGAGAAAATTGGTAGATACTTCTTGAATTAAAGAAGATGGCTCACAGCTGATTTTCATGTGGATTATACACATGTGGAAGGCTAAAGAACTTGGTGGAGTGCGGGATATTAGAATAAAATTATAGAAAGTAATAATCAAGACAACAACAATATATGTCGGTGATATCAACCAAACAACATTCTCTGTGGCTGTAGAATATGATTAACATGATGTATGCTTGCAAATCTACATACAGGGTGTGCTGGGTAAATTGTTGCCATTTTTAACTTTGCATTGTTTGTTTGTTTTTGATTCTGCACAGTATAATTGGGTCAGTTGGGCACCATCTGTGAGAAAAAGATCATGATAATGCAATTCATTCTACCAGTAATTTGGAAATGGTATGATTTGCTGCTTGGCATTCACACTGGAATCTCCAATACAAACATTTAAGAGTGTTTTGGGGTCAACCTGAGAACACTGCAGAGGATTCAGAAAGAGTTGGATGAGTCTAATGATGATTATAAAGGTGTTTGAGGTAATCAATAGTGATGGCAACATTATGCCTCCATTCATCTTCCCACAAGGCCTCAGATTCAACATGGAGGCATACATCAGGTGCCTTGAGGAGGTAGTTCTGCTTTGGGCCAAGAGGGTGGCTGCTTGAAGACTATTTATGCCAACGGGAAAGTGCACCATGCCACACAAGCAAAGATAACCCAGTCATGGCTGTCAGACAATTTCCGCGACCACATCACCCATTACATCTGGCCACTTAACTCCCCAGACTGTAACCCCCTTGATTATTCTGTGTGGGACACAGTTAAGCAAGAAACTAACAAAACTCCTTGTTAAACCAAAGATGAAATGAAGGCAAGAATTATGGAAGCATTCACTAACTTAAACAAAGAGACCATCCAGGAGAGTTGCAGGAGATCCTGAAGTCATCTGGAGGCTCTGGTTGAAGCCAGTAGTGATTTTATTGAATAAATTTACTCTTTAGTATTTCAAGATATTTTGTGCAATTTTGGTAAATATATCTGTTAAAATGAAATGTCAGTGCTATTTTCATTTTTGCATAATTTAGAAGACAATTTATCTATTGCACCTTGTACACACACACACACACACACACACACACACACACACACACACACACACACACACTGTTCAGAAAAGAAAGACTGCTGTATCTATTATCAGCTTTATCAAATTATAAGTACATATAAGTACATATACTTATTGCTAAAACATCAGTAGTAACACTTCTGACAAAGTTTTTATTAAATGATAACCATATGATTAAGCATGGTTGTTTCAAATAAATATCACCACTAACCCAGAATCCCCCAGTAATATTACATAATATCAGGTTCAATCACAAAGTTAAATTACAACATCAATGAAGATGCAACTTTTGTCCAGCCCATAAAGAGATAATTAAAAGTTCCATTTGAAAAAAAAAAAATGATTATTTCAATTTGGTCAGATTTTAAATGTAAATTTTACTTTTCTTTTCCAAACCACATTTTATAAAACTAAGGAAGATCAGTTTATTCTAATCTAATGAAGTCATATTAAAGAAGAAGGATAACAATTGTCTTTCATTTTCCATTGTTGATGAGGCACTTGTTGCTCATGAACAAAGAAATTATATTAGATATTCTAAGAATTCATGATAAACACATTGTTAATAAGATTCATTATCTCATAAAATTTAACAAAAGTGCAAGCAGCAAGGTTGCTTTGCTATCAAGGAATTCAAATCAAATGTCTAAGTAAAAATTTCACTAATTAAATTAAATGATTAATCAAATTGATATAATTTGATGAGAAAATTCAACCTGCCTTCAGGATGCAACTTGAAGAGAAAGCAATGGAATAAAAAAGTGGGGTGAGAAATATTTTAACAGGTGATTGATGCAACTTAATATTGTCAAAATGTGAAGTAAATTCATGTCAATTGAATAAAAATAAATATGCACTGATAATTTAAGAAAAATTTTTGTTATTCAAATTATACAAAAGGCTGTCTAACTTGCAATCAGTATGGAAATTCTAAATACAATAATGTACACATGCTTACATATATATATATATATATATATATATATATATAATACTCACATGTAAGCACATACATATATATGGTAGTAATAATAATAATAATAATAGCATGTTGCAACTCAATAGCTATAATGTTTCGAGGTTAAAACACCATCATCAAGCAGTAAAATGTGGTTAATTTATTTGGTAATACATATAGAAAAGAAGACTTTAAAAAATAAAATTAAAAAATAAATAAAGCCATAAGAATAAAGAGGTCATCCAATGAGATGAATTAAGTGAGGTTGGGAGGTTATGACATTTTAAAGAATGGTGTGTGTATGACTCATAGATAGTAGTGTATCAATGTTTTGCCACTGAAAGCCAGACATGCTATAAATATTAAACCAGAAAAAAAGAGAAACAGATAAAGGAGAAAAATAAATAAATAAATAAAATAAAAAGGAAAAAGAAGAAGTGATAAAAAAACAAGAGAGAAGAGAAAGAGAAGGACTAGCAAAGAAAAATCTAAATGTTGGAAAAGGTAAAATAAACTAAAATAAAGTAAATATAAAAAATAAAATCAAAACCAATATAAAAGATAAAAATAATAACCTGCATCCTCTAGAGAAAATCATCACTTGATCTGACATGTCTTAGACTGCTTGGCTATGAAGGATATACAGTTAGACAAAGCTCAGAATAATGCTTTTTAAACACATTTTTTTTTAAAATTCAGGAAAGTATGTGTTTAAAAAAAGCATTATTTGAAGCTTTGTCTAACTGCAAATCCTTTGTGATTGAGTGATCTAAGACACATCAGATCAATTTATGGTTTTCACTAGATGTGGGTTCAAATTCTGATGGAGAATGCATATTTTCCTAACAAGATTTCTCAATTATTCAGGTTGGTAGATATAAATAAATATACTCCTTAATTATAAAAAACTGAGTATTTACTCAAATACAAGTATCCATTAGAAATAACATTTGGTAGATAAACATGCTTGAATTAGATCCTCTGTTTATTTACAAACTGAAATTAATGTCTAGTGGTCTAAATCATTGAAAGTCTATAAGAAATACAGAAAAATATAGTAAATCCTTGAAGTCTATAAGAAATACAATAGAAATACAGGTCTTCTCGTAGGCCTATCCTGGCCTACGAGAAGATGCAGTGTCCTGTTAGCAGACATAGGGTCTTCTAGCGGCCATCCTCTTGACCCATGACAGCACTACCACTTTAATGCACTTGAAGTAGGCCCCCATACTGAGTCTGAGGCTCTGTGTGAAGATGAATGGAAGCATAATACTGCCATCGCTAGTGATCACTCCAACCACCATTATATGATACAACTCTTTCTCTGCACTGTCCTCAGATTGACACCCAAACACTCTGAAATGTTCACATTGGAGCTTCTAGCATAAATGCCAAGCAGTACAGCATGCCATTTCCTAATTTCTGGCAGAGTGAAAGGTGCCCAACTGACCTTACTATATATATTATATACACTGGTTAATGGAATTAGGCAGAAGTAAAAGGTGTCTAGTCTGAGAAAAAGATTTCACTTGGGTTTTGCTTCCATGCATAGCAAAACTAACTGCTTTGATATGAAGGTGTTTTTGCTTTATACACACATTGTATCAAAATATGTCTAAAAATAAAGGAAAAAATGATTAACAAATGAGTATACAATCTGCCTAATCAGTTTTCAAAGTGTTAAAATTATATCACCTCCTCATAATGTCCCTGAATACTTACCACCCCACTAGAGAATTTATAGTGTCTTAAATGAGGGGCTACTGCTCAAACTGAGTGTTTCTGTTCCAAACGAACAAGCATAAAATATTTTTTAAAGTTTCTTTTAAAATCTTTAAAAATCTTATTTAGCAGTTGGTAAATTATAGAGGAAAAAGGAAACTGAATTACTGCTATTAAAATTGTTGAAAAATAATAAAAACAAATTTCAGAGCAAATTAATGACTAATTATAAGCTTTTATCTACTGAAATAATTTAATTCATTATTAGACTATCAACATTGAATATTGTTCAGTGATTTTTTTCTGTTTATGAAATATGTACAGAAAAAGAATTTCTTTAATGTATTTAGAAAACTGATTTTCTATGGCATTCAAAAAGAAAAGAAAAAAATTAATATAATCGAAAGTTTTAAAAAATAATGAGGCTTTATAGTATTATTTAAATAGTAACCTCCTTATGTTCCATGTTTTGTGATGCTAAGAATATCAAACTGATATCAGCTTTCAATGGCCACTAGGTACTTAACACTTGTTTCAAATGGTACATTGCCAATTTGAAGTACATTGACAATATATTTATATTAAATCAATATTCAATAGATTATGTTATTGATTGTTGAACAGAGTCAGTATTCATTAAAGTATTGATCAGTGGATGGATGAGAGAATTGGGTAAGTGTGGAACTGGATTAACACCAAAGGTTAAAAGTAATGTGCATTCAAACCAAGTAATCATAATATTGGAAATATTTTCCCCTGAATTTTATTTCTGATAACTACCAGAAAGGGTTGTTCCCTAAAGGAGAAATTCTTAATGGGGACATGCAATTCAGACTAGGAAGCAGAGCAGGAAAATACTTGACATGTTTTTGGGGAGGCACTTCTATTGTTTATAATTTTTTGATGCTTGCAGATATGATGTTTGAATGACATGCACATGCATAAAAGTATCTTAGAAAACAGTATCAGTCAGTTAAGTGCCATACGTGAAACACGCTTGGGCGATCATGTCTCAAAAGAGACATGACTGACTGGGCAGAAGATTATCCCGCAGTAGGTTGCCATTGCTTTCTGCGGTAGACTGGTTGCCAGCCACAGTTATAGAACCCAATCTGTCCTGCTATTTAACCCATAACTGGAGGGAAGAGATGGATTAATACCTTTCCCAAGGGTATTTGCGTGTAAGTGAATGCAGTGGATTCAACTGGTATTTGAACTCGGCTCCCTGATTTCTCGTTCCAAGCCGATATCCACTGCACCACAACGCACATCCGCAGTGTACCAAGGGTATATTTGAGAATCGAAATACAGACATTGTTAAATATGCTCTCTGGATCATGCTTCTAATTTTAATAGACTTTCAGAAATATTGACACAGCCACAATCAATCAGCTGCTCTTGCATGTAACACAAACAATTTTTTTATTATATTAAACGCAAAATAAATATTTTTGTGTGTGTGTGTATATATATATATAATGTTTAATGTGAGTTATAAATAAGTATCTAATATGGGAAAATGCATGGGAAAATTGAAATAAAAATGTACTTGCAGTCATTTTAATTTGTAAGGCTGCATACTATCATCCCATTGACCATTGGCAGTACACAGCCATTCTCAAACCCTTGCATGACTGTTTTATGCTCCATCTATCTATGCTTGCTATTTATTGGGTACCAATTAACCAACATTTGTTCCATCTTTTCTTCTTGCTACAAGTCTCCACTCACTACCATTGTTGAAACACTTATTTCTTATCCTGTTCTATTCCCTGATCATCTCTTTCTATCTATTGAAGTTATCTCTAGCTTTGCTCTTTCCATTGAACTTTGTATATTTCTTTTTCTTTTCCAGCAATTTTGTTCATTTCCATGTATCAGGCTCATAAGACAGCATTACATGTTCATGATACAATTGGTGATGTGCTTTTCATTATATCTCTATTTTTGATAAACCCTTCCCACCTTATTGCTATGTCTCTTTATTTAACTTTTCTGGCCTTTCTTCAATGTAATCACCTGGCCTGAACTTCTTGTTCTTCATTCTTTATTCTCATATTTTTTTCAAAAGATCAAAATCAAATATTACATTCTTCTGTTAAATCTACATTAAAACACTAGCATTTTTTATAATTCATTTGATGATTATGATATTAGTAAAATGTCAAATATTTTCCACATATCTACTTCATCTCTAATTTATAAAAAAAAAATACTTTAAAGGTATGCTGTAAATTATTCAGGTGAAATCATATCCCTTTTTCAATATTTATTTCATTTATATCTTCAAGTCATCAAATTATTGTAGTACTGTTATCATCAATAAGTTTTATTTGTTAATATCACACTTTTGTAATGAGATAAAGACTGCTGAGTATTTTACTGTTATATTTTTTTTCAGTTGGTCTATTGTTAAGTAACTACTCCTAAAACCTACCTGTTATTGTTGATTTTTAAAAAATGATTTATATATAGTTGATAGTAATGTGATAATTACTGAACTGTTATCTTCTTTTTTACAAAGTAGGATTTTTGTTTTTTAAACCAAATTTTTCAAGAACAAGTATTATTCCATATACATGAAGTAAATACCTGTGTTAATCCAAAATATAATTATTTTCAAGAACTTTTAAAAGGTCTGTTACTATGCCATTTTTACCTGATGGATTTCTGCATTTAACAGTTTAAGTGAAAACATTGTATCTATTATTACATCTGGAGCCTCACTAATATCTACCAAAGTAACTGTTTATTTTTTAAGTATGTATATGTGAATATATCAATAAATTCTGAAATTTACATTCCGTTGAATAGCTATTTCAGCAAGAAAATTCTCACTTCATCAGCAACGATCAAAAACAAAAATTTATTAATTCAAATATATATATGTTTGTGTGTGTGTATGTGTTTGTGTGTGTGTGTGTGTGTATGTATGTATATTGTATAAAAATATGTGTGTACTAGCAGTATAGCCCGGGGTTGCTCGGGTGTAATGAAAGCTTTAAAACTAATCCATGGTCCTGGAGCTAAGACTCTTTGGACGTTGGCACGAAAGACTAAAAAGCAATAGTTGTTTCCAGTTAAAGCAAAACTGTAGACTGAAAGAAAAATGAATGGATGTAAGTCAAATTTTGATTTCCTGGTATCGATATCAAATAAATTTTTTTTGTCATAAACTGAATTTTGAAGGCTAAATAAGTCCTTTGAGTAAATGGTATCATGGCTGAGACTAAGAACTACAATTATACCTACTTAGAGCCAAACCCGAAGCAAAAACTAAAAATACAGATGTACAGGCACATAAACAGACATACACACAAACATCTTGCCTTATATATATATATATATATATATATATATATATATATATAAATTATCAATTTTCTGCACGATTGTAAAAACTGCAACCTTGAAACTTCTGAATATCATTTCTTATGTCTTTGTCTATGAGTGTATCAAATTTGATTAAAATTGGACCACGCCTTCTATAACCCGATTTTTTCGATTATCAATTTTCGATATTTATCAGGGGTACCTCAACACAAAACCTAGCTAAGAACACTCGCAGATGCTTATCGTACAACTGTGTAAAATTTCAAGAAAATCAGTTCAGCCATTTCGGAGTCTATAGGTAATGGATAGACACGCACACACAAAGTTCCATTTATAAATAAGTTTAGATATGTATATATATGTATTTGAGTTGTGTGTGCATATATATATATATATATATATATATATATATATATATGTGTGTGTGTGTGTGTGTGTGTGTGTGTGTGTGTTTTTGTTTGTGTATATGTATATTGTGTGAATGTATATATATGTATGTAGTTAGACACATGTAATTAGATATATTTGTGTGGGTATGGTGTATATATGTGTATTATTTGGTGTGTTGATGTATATATTTCTTGTTTTTATATGTGTATGTGGATGGTATGTATACATAATCGTATATACATGTATGTATATATATGTATATAAGTGTGTATTTTATGTGTAGGGTGTATATATTTGTATATATGCTAGTGTGTATATGTGTGGGGTGATGTGCGGCTTTTGAGATTTGAAAAAGGAATCACTCGACAGGCGGTCAAGAGCAAGGAAAAATTTACTTGTCTGACTCCATTTTCTTAATAGTCACCTAATGTAAAAGTGTGAATTGCTGACAGAAAACAAAAAATGAAATTTTAATTAAAATTTTGAGCATGCTGGAAAGGATTTTAAAATTTAAAAAAATAATAACAACAAAATTTGATCTTTCCTCTTAATAATAGCATAAACATTTTGATGATAAAACTTTGTTTTTATTAAGTTTGAGCCCTTTTAATGTCATGATATGCTGTTTTGTTTTTAATTTATTGATATAATATGCATATTTGCCTCTGTAAATAGATAATACTATTTACATCGAGCCCTCTACCTAGATGATTTTTAATATTAATAAAATTAATATTAATAGGATCTGGTTTTTGGAATTTTACCTATATACACATCCTTTTTTTAATTTAATATATATATATATATATATTCACACACATATATATACCCCCTTTACCTCATACACTTTCTCATTTTCCCTACCCACTTTACCTCATACACACAAAAAAAAAGTTTGCCAATAAAAGGAAGAGAATTTTCATCAATTTTCAAAATTATGTTTACTACCTGATGAGACATTGGTCTTTCAATGTTGAAAAAAAATGTACACTTTTGTAATAGATTGTAGTTTGGACATGTTCTAAAATATAATTTATAATATATATATATGTATTCAATAAACTTCATCACTTCATAAAACACAAGTAGTGTCAAAACAAAATAGCTACTTTTGTGGTGATAACATATTTATATTATAAATTCTAATTATATATATATATGTATATATATATATATATATAATTTTTATTTAGCTGCCAGTATCTCCAACTCTTTATTTGTTTGTAAGAAAAAGGCTGAAATAATTACATTTTCTTTCTTCTAGTGGCAAACACACAGAAATTTCAATTCAGTCATATTTGGAAAAGAGCCAATGCTTCAGGAATTAGCAGGTCTGACCAGTTGAGTATGAAAATAGAAACTCTGAAATAAAATCTGTGACAAGAATTGAAAGTAGAAACTGATTAATGGATGAAGATCAAAAGATTATCAAAGAAAACCACAAATAAAGATTATTCAATCAATGGTTTTAATTTATACTCATTTGAACTGTTTTTTTTTAAATGTCATGCTTTTCAATAAAATTCTCTTCTTAGTTATGTCAGTGTTTGTTTTACTTCTTTTCATCTCAACAAAAATCTTTTTGTTTATTGGCCTTTATAGGTAAGCTCAATATTATTAGGTCAATTTCAGAGAAAGAAAGTGAGGTTGAAGAGAAGCAGAGTTATGGTAGATTAGAAGAACTTATTAGTGAAAGCAGAAGGAGAGAAAAAGGGGAAAGAGAAAGAAAAGTAAAAAAGAAACCATTAAGCACAAAATAGAGGGAGAGAAAATAAACTACTGAAAACAAGAATGGTTAAAAGAGTTTAGTGAAAAAAGTGTTGAGAGACAGAGAGAAATATAAAAAAAGAAATGCTCTCTTAAAAAGGGTTAAAGAACTGAGGAGAGAAACTGAAAACAAAATGGAAGCAAAAAAATAAATCAAAAGAGAGAAAGAAAAAATAATTAAGCAATTAAACTGATAAAAACCACGTAATAGAAAAAAGTGGACAAACCAAAGAAATAGAAAAAGAAACAATGACAATCTCATTCACTTTCAATATCAGGATTGTATTCTTAATTTTTATTGGTCAATTCATATGACATCACCAATATTTTGATCATTTATCTTATTAAACATCTTACTGAAAAATGAAATCAATTTCTTTTCTTTTCTTTTCTTCCTTTCCTCTCATTATATATTTCATTACTAAGTCAGATTTATAAGTAAAGTTTTATTGACTTTGTTCTTTGGTGGATGACACATTTAAAATTTTTATCTATATGGTGATGGAGTGTTCAAATTAAATTTCCACATTTTTTATTAAGTTAATCCCTGAGAATTTAATTTGAAAAAAAAAATGCCTTATTTGTTTTGCTTGAGAGACATGTCTTTCACAAAGGCATATTTTAAATTAATGTCCACTTTAATTCATTCCAATTTTTTGTGGTGATACCGAGCAAAGTGAGGGAAAAAATGTTTGCACTCCCAGAACCAGAAAGCAAATGACCAAAACTAGTCTGTGCACACCTGGTACCACGCATATGTTCCAGCAGAAAACCAAAAATTAATAAAATATCAAATTCCAGTTCACAAGCCTACACAAATTTTATTTATCATCCAATGGGAAGCCCAGAATTAAATACAGGTGGAATTCCCAAATGACCTGCTGGGACCCACAAAGATTAAATAAAAAGCCGACACAGAAAGCATCGCTGGAGTTGAAAAAGTACAAGCGTAATATATAATACTAGAATTACATCATTACCTATTAATATTTACTTTTACAAACTGATACAAAATCTGAAAAATTAAAAAAGTCTACAGAACAAAAGTATATGTGGTGCAAATTCTAAAATGTACAGAAAAAATTACTTGGAATCTAAAATGTCAGTGATTTTATACAAGATTTCAACTGAACTTTATACCATATGCATCTCACCTCTGTCCAATAGTTTAACCACAAAGCTGTTCTATTCTTTTTGAGGTAGCAGTTAAAAAACATCATTAGATTTAATTTAGTAAAAACTCACCTGTTGTGATTTACAAAAGCATTCAAGTATTTTTAAACTGATTTTTTTTCCTGCATTTAAACCTTTTAATTTATTTGTTTCCTTTCTTTTCATTTAAAATGTATTGTTGAGCTTCTATGCTACACGAAATACTAAAAGCTTACATTGAGAAATTGTCAAATCTTAAAAGATTACTGATAAACAAGAGAAGGAAGAAGTGTATGAGCAATTGAATGAGGTAACTGAATCTTCTGAAAGATTCTGCAATCTATAACCAAAAGATGACAAACAAAAAGCAACTTAACTTTCCTTACCTTGTTCTATATGGAACACTGCACACAAGGCATCCACAAGATTAAAGATTTATTTTTTTGTGAATTTTTAAGTGAGTAAAATAAATTATATACAAGTTACAATTCACAGACTCCAAGGACATTTACTGTCTGCTGAGTGCCTGCTTAAAAGTGATGGTTAACAAACTAACTTCACATTGCTAATAAAATTAATCACAAAATAAATCCCCCAAATAAAATATAAAATAAAATTTAAACATAAGAATCAATCAGGAACATTACCACTAAAGGAAAAACACGATAAAAAAATGCTTAGTCATGTATCTAACCTGACTACTTAAAAGAACCCACTTGGTTACACTCAAAGTAGTACACAGGCAATTTATGGTGTTCACCAGCAACCTCCCAGTTAAATGACCCCAGTGCAAGCTTCAATGCCAGGCTTATACACAACCAACTTTTTCATCTTCCAGGTTGTTTCCCCTCACTCACAAAACAGACATTCTACCTTGATCCATTATGCTGGCAATGGAAAAGAATTTATTTTAACATATCTTGTCTCTTTTTGTTTTCTATTCACCAGCAATACTTTGTTGTTTTCATATGCTACTCTCCCAACCATACACATGTTTATAATACTATGAATCTTTAGAAATGATTTTTTTTAAACAAAATATGATTCTAACCAACTTAACTCATTTTTTAAAATAAAATAAGATTTGCTTACATTAAGTACATTTGTGTGAGTTTTTCAATCTTTAATTAGATTCAACCACAATAACATTATGTATATACACACACAACAGGGTGTTGAAAAGAACTAAAAGTATTTCTGATGTTTGGTCAGATCTTAGTGATTTGGTCCAAGAATATTTTAGCACCCTCTTGTGTGTGTGTGTGTGTGTGTGTGTACATATATATATATCTAAATTATTTATAAATGGAACTTTGTTTGTGAGTGTGTGTGTGTGTGTCTGTGTGTGTGTGTGTATCCGTTACCTATAGACTCTGAAACGGCTGAACCGATTTTCTTGAAAATTTACACAGTTGTACTATAAGCGTCTGCAAGTGTTCTTAGCTAGGTTTTGTGTTAAGGTACCCCCAATAAATATTGAAAATTGATAATCGAAAAAATCGGGTTATAGAAGGAGTGGTTCAATTTTAATCAAATTTGATACACTCATAGACAAAGACATAAGAAACGATATTCAGAAGTTTCAAGGTTGCAGTTCTTACAATAGTGCAGAAAATTGATAATATATATATATATATATATATATAAAAGACAAGATGTTTGTGTGTGTGTCTGTTTATGTGCCTGTACATCTGTATTTTTTCAGCCCTTTTATTTGAGTTTTTGCTTCGGGTTTGGCTCTAAGTAGGTATAATTGTAGTTCTTACTCTCAGCTATGATATCATTTACTCAGAGGACTTATTTAGCCTTCAAAATTCAGTTTACGACAAAAAAAAATTATTTGATATCGATACCAGGAAATCAAAATTTGACTTATATCCATTCATTTTTCTTTCAGTCTACGGTTTTGCTTTAACTGGAAACAACTATTGCTTTTTAGTCTTTCGTGCTAATGTCCAAAGAGTCTGAGCTCCAGGACCATGGATTAGTTTTAAAGCTTTCATTACACCCGAGCAACGCCGGTCTATACTGCTAGTATATATATATATATATATATATATATATATATATATATATATAACACATTGATTTGTCTAACATAATAATTTCGTGCAACTAATGAAGACTACTCTACAGTAGTAAAGATCTTCAAGACAACTTTGTTCAATGGCAAAATAACCTAAATATTTGTTTACTAAAATTAGTCTGACAAAGCCACCAATGAGGGGGTGAGGTCAGAGAAACAAGTATATTAACTCTGTCCTCTTGACAATTTGGATCACACTAGTATCTGTTGATATTTTGTTTTAGTTGTCTATTAGACAGGGATCTCCTCTTCCCAAGTCTTCTTTTTGTTAGCAGTGTACTGACTGGGATTAACTTTTTAACTTTCTTTGAGATACCCCTTAGATTGTTAACCTATTGAGAATTCTGCCACAGAGGTTTTTTTCTTGGGTTAAAGCTTGTATTAATGCTTTTGTACCTTCTCAGAAATACCAGATAAAACTACAACCTTCTTCATAGTTCATACCAGTCTGTTCAGCCACTATAGCCCACAATAATCATTTTTCCAGCTATATCAGCATGACAGCCCTGATCACAACATCTATTTGTGGTTGCATATAATAATTGTAAATGTGCGCTCAAATGAATAAGTCTTTGTTGATAGAATGAGGCAATGTATAACCTCTAACAACTTTGACTCTTGTGACTATTGGCAGCTCTTAAATAAGAATAAGGTTTCTATTCCTCATTTCTTCAATCAATTTGATATGTTAACATCTTCTGTTGACAAAGCAGAATGCTTTGCATGTAAATTCTCTTTAAATTTGACTCTTGACTCATCTGGAGTATTTTTCCACTTAGAAATGAGTCTCTGTTGAGTGATATGCATATAAACTCCTCCCATAGTTTCTGCTATCATCTCTAATCTGGATCCCCATAAAGCATGTGGACCTGATGCTATCCCTATAATTAAGAAATGTGCTCCCAAACTAGCTTTTGTTCTCTCTAAACTCTACAATAAAGGCTTCACTGCCTCTTGCTTTTATGCTTGTTGGAAATCCTCTTCTGTTATTCCAGTCTTTAAGAACTCAGATGAACCATCTGATCCTTCTATCAGTCTATTAGCCCTCTGCCTCTTTTTTTGGCAAACTACTAGAAGCCCTAATCAAGTCTGAATTGGTTAAATATCTCACATCACAGAGCCTTCTTTCAAGCAAGCAATATGGTAATAGAATACAGTGCAAGTAGGTACATGCCTTCCCAAACTTGATTTACAGATTTCATTTTTGGTGTCAATGACTCTGATGCTATTTTACACATACATGGAAAAATGGAAAAGAGAAATCAAAAATTTATACCAAACTCATCCAAGATTTGCAGTCATGATGCTTAAATGAAGTAATTCTTTTCAACCATAAGAGAAAATTATATCTCATATTTCCCAACCAGTATTCAATTCAGATTTGTAAACAAACTTACACATATGTAACATTTCTCTCAAGTAACATTTCACAAATGTACAGTTTAACTGATAGAAAATTTCTTAGTGATTTTTTCTAGCATTTAATAGTAATTACTTACTGCACAAACATTTGAAGCATTCTTTTTTAAATTAAAAATTTAAACCAACAATTTTTCAAAACAATATATCCCAATGTAAAGATACCAAGAAAAATTGAAAATTATTCTCTTACCCCCATATCCTGACCACAGCTGATACATAGACATTTTATATAAATTTCACTGTTTTAGAATTGCCCAAGTGAAAACAGCACTGAAGAGCTACAAATGACTAGTATAAAATTGCTCACATAAAAATCCTTATTCTACTTTACATCTTAGGCTGTGTAATTCCTTTCAGTGATTAGACACAAGAATGCTCAACAGATTAAAATAAACCTGTCTAGCTTTATTGTGATGGTTACCGTGTTAATTTAATGAACAATAACCTGACTTTTTCAAGCTGTCAAAAATCTAAGAGATCATTTTTAAAATTCTGGTTCTCTGACTTTATTCCAAAATCTCTTCTTTACTACACAGCTTCAATTTTTTTCAAATGATAGACTGGCCATTAAAAAGAGAAGCTTTCTCAAAAGTAAAATCAATTTCCCCTTCAATTGCATTTTGCTGAACTATCATATTAGATTGTTTCTTGTTCGTTGCACTGATACTGAGATGAACAAGCAAATTTGCCTACCCCCCCAAAAAAAACAAAAAAACAAAAACAAAAACAAAAAAACAAACAAGCAAAACAGCATCTGTGTGTGTGTGTGTGTGTGTGTGTGTGTGTGTGTGTGTGTGTGTGTGTAAGACAGAAAATGACTGTATTTATCAAGCTGAAGTTTGGCATGTAAATGTAACCCAAAAACTAAGATAGGCATATTAGAGATATACTAAATTGTTAAAACATGTATTTGATAAATAGTAGATTATCAATGCCATAATTATCAGTGTCATTTGCCCTTTATTTCAATTAGCTATGACCATAATTTGTACTGTAATCATGTTGCCATACATAATTGTATTTTGAATAAAGAAGAGAAAATGTAACATTGCTTACCTTGTGGTGGAAAGAAAAAGAAGTGGCAACAGGTTGCAAGTTCTTTTATAAAAAGATATTGTGGAAAGAGAGAAGGATTATGGGAAGAAAGAAAAGCAATGAAGCCTGACTGAAAATACGAGTCATCAAATTTTGTTCATTCATCTCATATGTGAAAGGTTGCAAGAAAAGAAGGAGATTTAAGAGTAAAGAAAGACAATAGAGATCCTGGGAGAAGTATTTTCTTTTTTTAACTACAAGTTATTTTGATGATATGGAGTCTAGAGTAATGAGACTGGGTAGAGAGATGATGCTACTGTTTAGCAAAGAAGGTGATGTAGCTGCATGGATAAAGAAGATGCAATTGGTTGTCAAGCTTCAAAAAATGTGCCAAACCTTGCTAGTTTGATAGACATGATAGAGACCAGACTGAAGAAAGTGTTCACTGAAGGGATCTTTTAAGCTTATGAAAAGTTCAAGAAAGTGAAATGGACTGGAGAATTAGTGGACATCTATGCCAATAATATCAAAAGGTTGGTGGGGCTGGTAGAATACCTGGGTAGAGGACTGGAGCAGATGGTAAAACTAACTTCTTTGACAGGCTTCCCAAATGATGTATCTGTAGTGCTGCAACAAGTATCTGGTGTAGAAAAGATGGACCTCTGTGAAATGATACTAGCTGCAAGACTCTTGGTCAGTAAAAGACTTTGGGAGTCCAGAACAGTGGCAGAGATTGCACAAAGTGCAAGATCAAAAGAAAAAGATCATGTGGAATGGTAGTGACACTGTAAAAGCAGTTGACAGAAAGGAGGAAAAATGTAAAAAAATCTGGCAGATAGAAAAGGATAAAAATAAAGGTAATTAATACATTGAACACATTATTGATGGGATTGACATTGTCAGAATAAATGTGATCAATAAGCTGGAAGATATAACTAAAAAATGGCAAAGTGAAATTTGGAGAGGTACACTGCCAAGTTCTGAGACTTGCAAAATTGAAGAAAAGGACTTCAAAGCAGAGTTTGATAGAAATAAATAAACTATAAAATGGAATTGGATAGGAGTGTTTCCAGTATTAAAAAACAAGAATTCCTTGAAATATGAAAAAAAATAGTAGAGTTTATAAAGGAGGTGGAATGATGGATTATGAGGGGGGTATTTTCTTGCTGTGGAAGGGTGAAGTGAAAGGAATGATGGCAGTGGTCCAAGCTACAAAAGGAAAAATTAGGCCAGTATTAGACTTTTGAGAGTGGAACTATTATGTAGAGTGCCATACTGAGAACAAAATAATTGATGCATGTGGTGAAAAGATGAGAAAGTGGAGGCAGTTGGTGGGAGAAACTACAATTGTGGATCTCAAGTTGGCCTACCTGCATTTAATTGCTGCAGAGAAACTATAGCAGTACCAGCTGGTGAGCTACGAGCAGGTAACTTACTGCTTGACTTTGCTGGGGTTCAGACTCAATACTGCCCCAAAACTTATGACAGCGGTCCTAAAATCTGTACTATTGAAGGGCAATAAGACAAAAGAAGTTACTGATTTGTATATTGATTACATCATAACAGATGTAACAAAGTTATCAAAGGAGGAATGGTGGATCATCTTAAGAAATTTGGATTGACAATAAAGCCACCAGAACCCTTAGAAGGAGGGGCAGTGCTGAGCCTTAAGCTGAATAGAGGAAAAGTGGGTGTCCCCAGCTGGCAGAAAAAATGAGTAGGAAACAATTGTTCTCAGTCTATTAAAAGATGTTGGGGCACTACCCTGTTGCTGAATGGATGTAACTGACATGCAGCTACGTGAAAAGAAAAGTATGTAGGGTAGACTGGGAATGTAAAGTTGATGACAAAAATGTTGCTGTAATGCAGATCTTAGCTTAAGTAAAGATTGTATTGCTATAAGCATAATTGAAGACATTGGCACTTTGGTTGTGGAATATGCAGCATGGCTGAGAAGGAAGATAACTATAACCACATTGATGTAGTTAAATTAGATGCTGTGCTAAAAGGCAGTAATTTGGCTTTAAAGTGGGATTAAGAGAAGTGGAAGTAAGGACTGGTTCAGCAACATTACTAAGTTGGGTAAATTCTACTGTAGAGAAGAGCAGGAGAATACGGACAAAAGATACTGGAGAAATTATAGTAAAGCGGAGATTAGCAACATTGAGAGAATTGATAACCAAATTTGGATTATAAATGCCTTCAGAAAGAAATAACACAGATGCACTAACTGAAGTAAACAAAAAGTGGCTGGTCGACAATGAGGAGGAAGAGGCTCCAGTATGCTGTCTAGGGGCCAGGTCAGTGACGGGGAAAAAATATAATTTATTGGAGAATTTGTTACAAAAGTCACGTTAAATAAAAAAACACAAGAAGCTAAACTATTTGTCACAGAAAATACCACGAACTTACTTGGTATGAATTGGATAACAGAATTCCAATTATGGGATATACCGATAAATTATTTCTGTTACAAGGTAGAAAGTTTAAGCACCGAAGCCTAAAAATTAATAAAGAAACTTAAGGAAACATTTCCTACTGTTTTTTCTCCAGGTTTGGGAACATGTACCAAGATGGAGGCAAAATTTCAGCTAAAAGAAAACGCTCAGGCAGTATTCAAAAAAAAAAAAAAGAAAAAAAGGAATGTGCCGTTTGCCTCAATTGAACAGATAGGTAAAGAATTAGACAGATTAGAGAAAACCAGTGTACTTAAAAAAGTTGAGTATAGTGAATGTGCGACACTGACAGGTATACATGAAAAAAGTCTAAAGAAATTTGTGTTTGTGATGATTTTTTCATGGGTTTAAACACGGCACTCAAGGATTATAATTATCCCTTACCAACAGCAGAAGAAATATTTGTGAAGCTAAAAGGAGGTGCAATATTTTTGAAGATAGACCTCAGCAATGCATATCTGCAAATACCAGTAGAAAAGGAAACGTCAAAACTTTTGTGTATAAACACACATCAGGATCTGTATAAATTTAACAGACTAACTTTTGGAATCAAGGTTGCACCCGCCATTTTCCAGAAAGTAATGGATTTGATGTTGGGTGGTCTAGATTTTGCTGTAGCATATCTGGACAACATCCTTATGAGAAGTACAAGTATAGTAGAACACGTGGAACATGTAAATGCAGTAGTTTCAAGAATACAGTTGGTTGGTTGGTTGTTTTGTTTTATGGCATATCAACCTTGGGGAATCATTTATTGCCAACTAAATTTTATTTATTTATTGCTGGTAATACCTTTTTTTTCTTTCAACAATTTATTGTTGTTTTTATATAAGTTTTGTGTCTAGTAATACTTTTTCTTTTCGAGTATCAAGATTCATTGGGATTTGTTTTTTTTAAGAGCAGGGTCCACAAGTCCTACCCTGTTATTTAACCCATAACTGGAGGGAAGGGACGGATTAATACCTTTCCCAAGGGTACCAGTGCTTAAGTGAATGCAGGGTATTCAACTGGAATTCGAACTTGGCTCACCGATTTCTCTTTCCGAGCCGATATCCACTGCACCACAACACACATCCGTCACTAAACACTTACAACACCTGGTAATCCCAAGCAGTCACCCATCTAAGTACTGACCAGGCTCAATGTTGCTTAACTTTGGTGATCGAGCGAGAACCGGTGTATTCAATGCGATATGGCTGTAAGCCTCAAGAATACAGGAATTTGGATTTAAACTCAAGGAAAGCAAATGTGAGTTTTTTATGGAGAAAATAAAATATCTGGGGCAGATCATCGATAAGAATGGTAGAAGGCCAGACCCAGAGCGAGCAGCGGTTATAAAAGACATGCCCGCTCCGAATATTACCACATTACAAAGTTTTTTGGGATTAGCAAATTATTACCAAATATACATCCCTAAAATGTGTGATCTGCAGGCTCCATTAAATGATTTATTGAAGAAAGGAAATGCCTGGATACGGTCTAATGAATACCAGAAAGCATTTGAAAAGATAAAGGAAGTGTTAACCTAGGAATTATTTTTAACCCACTACAACCCAAATTTAGAGATCATAGTAGCTTGTGACACAAGTGCGTATGGAGTAGGAGCATGCATCTTACACAAAATGCCAGATGGTCAAGTAAAACCAATTGCTCATGCTTCCAGAGTACTACTTCCGGCTGAGAGGAATTACTCTCAGGTAGAGAAAGAGGCGCTAGGAATAATATTTGTGATGGTGAAATTTCACCATTTTGTCAACGGTCAACATTTTAAGCTACAAACTGATCATAAGCCTGTAATTTCAATTTTGGGGTCGAAAAAGGGTTTGCCAAAGCATACAGCCAACCAATTGCAGAGCTGGGGTATAATACTGCTAAATTATAACTTCAGCATGGAGTACATACCATCAAATAAATTTGGCTACGCTGATGGGCTGTCCAGGTTAATTCCTAAAATGAGCGAACCATTAGAGGACACAGTAATTGCCTCACTGAAGTCAGAAGAAGAGCTGAAATTTACTGTGTGTAATGCAGTTCGGGAACTTTCGTTAACTCTAGAAAAAATAAAAGAAGAAGCCATCAGGAACAAGTATATCTTGAAAATAAAAGAAAAAACTAGCTGAGAGGGACCAGTACACAACAAATATTTTTTCACTTAGTGGGGATGTGCATTGTGGAGCAGTGGATATCGACTCGGAACGAGAAATCGGGGAGCCGATTTCAAATTCCAGTTGAATTCATTGCATTCACTTCCACGAAAATACCCTTGGGAAAGGTATTAATCCGTCTCTTCTTTCCAGTTATGGGTTAAATAACAGGACAGATTGGGTTCTATAGCCTTGGCTGGCAACCAATCTACCGCAGAAAGCAATGGCAACCTACTGCAGGATAATCTTCTGCCCAGTCAGTCATGTCTCTTTCGAGACATGGTCACCCAAGCGTGTTTCATGTATGGTACTTAACTGACTGACTGATACAGTATTGTTATACAGAGAACGTGTGGTGATTCCATACACACTGCAAAAGCAAATACTACAGGATTTTCATACAGGTCATCCGGGCAGCACTAGGATGAAGAGCCTAATGCGAAGTTTTGTATATTGGCCGAATATGGACAGGGATATTGAGAACACAGTGGCTAAATGTAAAGGCTGTACCTTAGCTGCATAGGCACCCCTGATAAAATTTAATCCCTGGTCAAAAACAGACCTACCATGGTCTAGGTTACATGTGGATTTCACAGGTTCACTGAATGGATACCATTACATCATAGTAGTGGATAGTATTTTGAAATGGCCTGAGATACAAAGGATAAGAAAACCAATGACACAAGGTACTAAAAACTTCCTGCTGGAATTGTTCGCAAGGTTTGGTGTGATAGACACAATTGTGACAGACAATGGAAGTCAATTTACGTCGAAACAATTTAAAGATTTCTGAAAGGAATATGTCAAACATGTTACCACAGCTCCATATCACCCAAGATCAAAGGGGTTAGCTGAAAAATTTGTAGACACCCTAAAAAGAGCTTTAAAGAAAGTTAGGGAAATACCTGCGGATGAAGCCCTACAGAAGTTTCTACAGGTATACAGAATTACCCCCAAATAACGGAACACCAGCCTTACAATCGCCACCTGAGGTGATGTTTGCATGTTGGGTAAGATCTCTCTTCAACAAATTACTACTAAAAAAGACAAAGCCAGGTAGAGAAAATTTTATTCAAGTAAAAAAATACAATCCTGGTGAAAAAGTATACTTTAAGGTCTACAAATAGAATAAATCGTTCTGGGAGATTGGAAAAATAGAAAAGCAGATTAGCAATATGATGTACTTGGTGAAAGGTGAAATATTCACGTGCAGACGGCACATTAACCAGATCAAATGATGCTCTTCAGACGTGGTTGACAACGGTCCCACTGAAGAAATGCCTATGGAGGTAATTTTCGATGTTTGGTCTACCAATGCCAGCAACGATTTTACCTGAGGTACACTGATCCAGGAGGAAAAGAAAGGCAACTAATCATTTAAAAGTGGATCCAAAACATAGGAGATATGCCACGATGTTGCTAAAAAAATGAAGTGTTTTTTATGCATTTTTTCTTTTCTTCATATTTTCTGTAAAAAATTAAAAAAAATAATAAAGAAAACTGTTAAAGTTTTAGTCTATAGACTCTCCCACCTAATTTAAGTAGGAGTAGTAAGAGGAACGATGGTTGGACAATAGTAGTCGACAGTTGAATATGAAAGTAGTCAGCGACCTGGCAAGATTACACTGTGTAATACATATTATATCAAGTTCCTAACGTTTTGTACATCAAACCTATTAGGACCAACTTTAGCATAAATACTAGCTTCCACTGCGATTGTTATATATCACTGTATGACAACAAACAACGAGAACACGCATATATAAAAATATAAGATTATATTTCTATTCCTGACGACGAGCCTATGTGGAACAGAGAATGGAAGAGTGAGAGCGCACATAGAATGAGTCGACGGGAGTGTAAGTCTTGCCTGTGGTGTCTCTCTGCTTCCACTGGCCGTTCTCTGCTGGCGAATCTGTATGTCGATTTCTTTTTATAGTCTTCTAGAACCGGGACTTTTCCTTCCGGTTTTGTCTCGCCTACGCAACGCCCACGTAATTCCAAGAGACACCTGTTTTGTTTACTTCCGTAATCATTTCCGCCGCTGTCGGAAATAAGGTCAAATGAGCCCGACTCATAACCCTGCGACATCCGCTCCAGACGCCGACAGGATGTATTTCTCAAACACCTGTCTTGTCGTTCGCTGACCCCTTCATCGACGGGAAATATCATCGATTGCATCAATCTTCTTCGCGTGGGGGCTAGATTGCTATATTACACTCCTTGCCCTCCCATTTTCCAAAATGTTCACATAAGAACATTTTAAGCGCAACACCTCCACACACCCCCCATGCCACACAAGCCCGACAATTGTACAAAACATGTGCACGCCGAAACAAACAAAAAAAAAAAATATAGGGGAGCCTACATCGGCAACCCAACAATGTTCGTGTCCATTGTGGAATTTTCATAATGTTCTCCCAGCTCGATGTTTCATTGTTCTTTTTTTTTTTCTTCCTTTTCCCTTCTCCTTTTCTCCCTTTTTTTTCTTTTTCTCTTTTTTTTTTTCTTCTTACTTTTTAAGTTTCTGTAACTTTCAATGTTCGTTTCCTTTCTCGACTCTGTCCATACGCGTAGACGCCTTGATGCACGACCATATGATCATAGGCAGTAACCGCGCCCCAGTTTCTAAACTGACATCGAGTAAATGACCTTTGACCAACACCATGCGTGTTTCCGCTCGAGTTTATTGTTACACATGTAACTTCATTTAATTTAATTTCATTTCAAACATACTGTTTGAACACAGAAAAATGGCCATTATCTGCAGTACATATCATTCATAGTCTGACCGAGAAATGTTCAATAGAAAACAAAGAAAATTACCCTGATTCCAACGTTAATCCGCATGCAATTTACTTGTGGAGGATTAGAGGTTTCATCTATCTTAATTTAGTCTAAAAAAATGGACCCGTGACTCGTAAATCGTTAGTTTGTACAATGTTTTCTTTTCCTTTAACTACTTCCTCTGGATTCGAATCCAAGCATATCTGATTTGTTGACATCTCTCTGTTTAACGCAGAGACATTTGAGTGTTGAACACCCGTTGACCCCAGAGTACTATTCACAACGGATAACTCAATTTCCTTTCCCGAAGCACTGTTGCTTCTTTCATACTTAAAAATCCGCTTCCTAGCTATTATTCCAAGGATTATTATTACGCCGACTATGCCAGCACTGACTCCTATCGTCAACTTCTTCGGGAGTTGTTTATATCCTTCACTAAATCTTTCCATATCTATCTGTTCCAAGGTATTTACTAGTTTGCGGATAGGAATCTCCTCCATATCGCGCAATTCTACCGGCATGGTGTCCACTGAAAAATTGGGAAATTTCTGCGTAATTGGGGACCAAACCACTGAACCAGAGACGTTTATGGGTGTGAGCTGTAGCTTCCCTACGTTTCTAAATCTTGAGTCACCGTTAACCTGTGCAGCCAACACCATATGATCATTGTAAGCAGTACACCCCTCCTTTATCTGTATACTGGCTAGCGGGGCTTGGGCGACAAGCTTGCTCCGAGACCCGCCACCACAAAGAACTGCAAAGTGCAAATCCCTGGTAGCAGCGACCATCCAAGATTCCCGGTCCACCCTGATTGCGATTGGAAGTCGAGTATTCGTTTTAACTGTGACTCGACAGTTCCTCTCTATTCCTGCTTGATTATGCCGAAAAAGCGACATCTCGCAAGATTCTCTTGAATTGGTAGCATAAACGGGACCGGATACCTCGCACAATCCGTCGGTACTTGCCTGAGCACCGTGTCGCTTCAGCCTGGCCCAAGAGAATATAACGTGTTCCAGCCCTATTTACCGCGATCATTTTTGACTCCATTTCAAACCTGGCCGACAACTTGGATCCGAACGCTGAACCTGATCGTGTGGGCAACGGAAGAGGAAAATTCAAAATGTTATATACTACATAGGAGTGTTCTCTATCCCCCAATGGGACGTCCACCACAATGACAATCGATTTTGAGTCAAAAAGTGTCCTACAACTTAATGTTTTATAATAATACCAGATGTCCTTATCTGGATCGCTTGCTAATTTGAAATTATCTGGGAGCGTCTGAGCTATATTATGCATCAATCCCCTTAAATCGTGCGGAGCGATTATGCTAGGAGACAAATGACCAATCGACAATAAGTTGAGCTGCAGTTCCAAATAGCTTAAAGCCATACGGACGTCTAAGAAATATTTCCCTAATTTATCGACTACAATCTTGTACAACCAGTATCTATGGGTAAGGATCTCTAATCTGGATATTCGTTTATCCAACCCCTTAAAGTGTTCGACACCGAACAAGCCACATTTCTCAATTCTAGGGTCAGACCTTGAACAAAATCGGCAAAAGTATGCTGTTCCATTTTTTTTTTTTTTTTTTTTTTTAATTAGACTTATTATAAACTTATTATGAACAAGAGCAGAATACACACAAGATCGAATCAAAAGTCACCTACCTTTCATTGATGTCGTCTATGGTCGTCCGGTTGCTTTCTATTTTCGTCTTCTTTTTTCTTTTTCTTCCTCTATCTAGTTGTTTTAATTTCGTAGAATTTCAAATTGTCGCCGTGGTAACCAAGTTCGCATCTATCTGTTTTGTTGTTGTTGTTGTCTTAAAAACAGCAAGTCACTATGCACCAAATTGTGTATGTTATATATCACTGTACGACGACAAACAACGAGAACACGCATATATAAAAATATAAGATTATATTTCTATTCCTGACGACGAGCCTATGTGGAACAGAGAATGGAAGAGTGAGAGCACACATAGAATGAGTCGACGGGAGTGTAAGTCTTGCCTGTGGTGTCTCTCTGCTTCCACTGACCGTTCTCTGCTGGCGAATCTGTGTGTCGATTTCTTTTTATAGTCTTCTAGAACCGGGACTTTTCCTTCCGGTTTTGTCTCGCCTACGCAACGCCCACATAATTCCAAGAGACACCTGTTTTGTTTACTTCCATAGTCATTTCCGCCACTGTTGGAAATAAGGTCAAACGAGCCCGACTCATAACCCTGCGACATCCGCTCCAGACGCCGACAGGATGTATTTCTCAAACACCTGTCTTGTCATTCGCTGACCCCTTCATCGACGGGAAATATCATCGATTGCATCAACCTTCTTCGGGTGGGGGCTAGATTGCTATATTACACAATAATAACTCCACAATAAGGTTAGCTGTTAATATAAAACATTACTGTGAGGGTGCATACTTGTCAATGATTGACTGTGAACCCAGGCAACTAATGTTAAGGAGGAAGCTGCATGTGGAAACAGCAGCTGTGGTTTCAGAAGAACTGGAGAAGGTGATTCTTGAATGAGGTCCAGTAGAGGAGGTGGTAATGGACACTGGTACAGTTTTCCACTAGAAATTTCTCCAAACAATGTTTGAAAAGTGGAAAATAAGAAGGTACTAATAGAGCAGCACACAGGCCAGGGAGAAATGGAATAATGAAACGACACCATCTGACTGTGAAAGTAATAAACAAGAGAGGAGAGATATCATCTGTAGAAGCAGCGTTTTGGTACAACATGGCATCTAAGATGGGACAGAGAAAGGAGAATACCACAAAGGTTAATTTTCACCTGTGAGTAGAGCTACCCAAAAGATATATCCTTGAATACTGATGAGGAAGTGCTAACCAGAATCCAAATAGAGGAAGAGGTTGGGTAAAGCCATAAAATGCATGATAAATGAGGGAGAGGGGTGGTGATAATAACCTAACAAACTCTCCATTGATGGTATGCCACAGAATATCTTGGATTTAAGGAGGTGGTTCTTGCAAGTGATAATGTGAATGCTGAACATGGAGGCGATGGAATGAAATGGTAGCAATGCAAAGACCATAGAGAGAGTGCAAAGTACTGACCTGGGCACAAGACTATGTTGTATGAAATGATCTTTTAGGGTCATAGGGGTGGCCTTATAGTTTGAATAAAGAAAAGAAAATTGAATGTCGCTTACCTCGTGGTGGGGGAGAAGAAGCAATGAGAGGTGGCTTTTTTTTATAAAAAGATATGGCAGAAAGAGAGAAGAATTGTGGAAAAAAAGAAAAGCAATAAAGCTCGATTGAAAATATAAGTTGGCAAATTTTGTTCGATCATTTTGTATGTGAAAAGTTGCAAGAGAAGGAGATTTAAGAGCAAGGAAGGATGATAGAGATCATGGGAGAAGATTTTTTTTATTTTTAATTTCAATTTTTGAACTATAATGATTTTAAAAAATGAATTTAGTGAGAGAGTTTTCATTCTATTCAGAAGATTTTTACAGTGTTTTTCATCATTGCATAGGTTTTCTTGTGCTAACCACAAGTATAAATAAGCAAAACTTAAAAATTTGCTAATGTATTTAAAAGTAATATGTCAAGAAGTGAAATCCAGTTGCTCTAGTTCAGTGGAATGAACACAAGTGACATCACAAGAATAAATTACGAGTAAAATTCATGAGTTATCTCCTTTAGCATGAGTAGCAGAATGAGAACAATCTACTGATTGTACTTAAAGATTTCAGCTCAAAATTCCATCAACAAAAAATACAACAGGCATTTGAAGGCTAGAGAATATGCATATGTTATGATTATAATAAGCATGGGGAGGACACCAGTTTGAATAAAGTAGTAGTAGTAGTGAAGTGGAAATGGTGGATATGAATGTAGCAGAACAATTAAAAACAATGGATATATTGCTCAGACATTGAGTAGGTGGTTTGGCACTGTAATAAATTTTTTTAAAAAATCTTCTTTTTATCTGAGGCATATATTTGAATACTGATAACATCCTTCGGTATAAAAGAAAATGATAACCTGAGAGAAGCAGTCATTTTCTTTTCATAAAGTTCAATAGTAAAAGTAAATTTTGTAGCTTGTAGAACGACTGTCAATATTTTTTTCTTTCTTATTTCAACAAGATATTTTGGCAGCATAAAAGAATGGCAGCAGACAAAAAGATGACTCAGCAAATAGCCAATCCATAATCAAATAGATACTAAAGGCAGAATTTGTCTATGATCTGTGCAAGGTGAAAAAATCAAGCAGGTTTTCCTGTTAGGGTGGAGTATTTGCCATTTATCAACTGCAGAAAAAACATCCCTTATGCACAGCTGTTGCAATGGATTTGTTTATAGTACATAAAAAGTTTTGTAACACAAAATTTTCAACTAAGTGCGTTTGTGGACATAGTCAGTTAGTTAATTGCCATATGCAATAAGCACTTGGGTGATCATGTCTCAAAAGAAACATGACTGACTAAGCTAAAGATTATCCCACAATAGGTTGCCATTTCTTTCTGCAGTAGACAGTTGCCAACCAAGGCAATCTATCCTGCTATTCAACCCATACCTGGAGGAAAAAAATGATGAATTCATACTTTTCCCAAGGTTATTTGTGCATAACTGAATGAAAGGAATTCGACTGGAATTCAAACTCAGCTCTCCAATTTTTCATTCCAAGCTAATATAGACCATATAAAATTGTAGAAGTTTGTAGTATTATTCAAAGGGATGTTTGAACAGAACTTGGCATATGCATTTGTGGTAGGATTTCCAGATTACATTAAGCAGCTCCATCATGCTTCAATTAGGATGGATTTGAAGACCATGAACCAATTACTAGAAATATTTAAATACTAAGAAACTAATTTTGGTATCGGCTCGACCAGTGTTCATTAGAGCTAAAACAATCTCTACTAGCAATCAGTAATATCATCTGCTACAGAAACTCTAGCTTTTCAAGAAACTGCATGCATCAACATGATGTTTGCACTTGAGCAGCATACAAAGAAGTGTGATATTTTTTATACAGATTTCCATGCAATTTTCTTCCTTGTAATCCAATATTAAATGCTCACAATCTTCATTATTAAGGTCATATGAAAACCAAATAATATTTATTAAATTCAATTTAGTCTGACATAAAAGCAAATGGGTGATGGGAAGATCAAATTTTAAAGTAGAGACTTTACTTACTTTCTTATTCTATCTGACTTGACTCAGCTGCTAAATATTTACTGAATCTTACACAAATTACATCAACAAGCTACATCCCTTGTTTCCTGTTTAGGACACGGTTTCCGGTTTTCTCTTTTCCAATCTTTTCACTTTTATTTTTATTTCAATTGGAGTAGATAGACTAAACTATCGCCCGGTTCACACTCCACCCACGTCTATTGAACAGGTGAAGAGGCTCATCCCTTGTTCCCTGTTTAGGATGTGGTTTCCGGCTTTCTCTTTTCCATTCTTTTTACCCTTACATAGCCCCCTGCGCATCAGGGGCGTTATTGCTTCAAATAACAAGAAATTCAAATAACTTGTGTTTGCTAGTTCAATAATTCTCAAGATCAAGTATTTTCAGTAACCTATTAACATGAAGATTTTCAAGAAATAGTTGAAATTTTATTTAAGCAAAAATCGGTATAATTATATTGATTATGGTTTGGTTTGTTTTGTTTAACAACACATCAACTTAAATGGGTTATTCAATGCCAGCAAGACTTTTACAATAGATTCATATGAACAGAATATGTATTCTTTGTAAGAAATCAATTTGTAGATAGGTTTCATTGATGTGTTTTTGTAAAGAAGTTTTGTCACGAGTCAGATGTATTGCTGGTAATAGTTTTTTTTTCAAAAATATGTTTCTAGTAATATCTTTTCCTTTAAAAAATGTATTGCTAGTAATATTTTCTTCTCCAAAAAGTATTGCTAGTGTTTCCACTATAAAAGTCTATTTTCATACTTTCATCATGTTTTGACCCCAGTTTGGGAGTTAACTATTTACCCATAGCTGGGAGCCTAACAGGTGCTGCTACCCCACGTCAGGGTGGATCTGGAACAACAGCAATTAAAAGGTGAGTCCACATTCCTCACAACCTTTCAATCAAAGGCCTTGCTGCCAGATTATATTGACTCTGGCCAATTCTTTTTCTTTTTCACAATATTTCAACAGATGTTATCTATTTGATATTTAATTTGAATTGTCAGATGAAAAATTATTTCCTGTGATTAATACCAGGTCATCCCATACCACTTATGAATTGGAGGGGAGATGGGCATCTTTCCTTAACCAACAACTTGCTATGAATGACAAGATGCCAGACTGTGACAACTCTGTTCAACTTGATAGACTAATGACCTTCTCCTATCATGGGAACAACCAAATTCACCTTGTATCATGGAGGTTATGTTTAAATTGTCATGAGTGCAGCAAATATCATCAGTTTGAAAAAAAAAAAAAAGAAAAAAAAAGATAATGAGTCAGCAGAGTTGTCACTGTCAGAGAGCAGACTAAACTTATGAGAAAAAAATACCATTATTAAACAAATTTGATTTACTACATGTTGGAGAAAGCAGTATACACACACGCACACGCATAGCTAGAATTATTTTAACACTTTAAATGTTTTTCAAATACTCAAGCCTAAAACATACAGGTAATACAGTTGGATTACTGGAAATAATCATATACACAAATCAATACATGCACATGTTTCAAAATAAGGAATCTATCTATAGTACTCAAACATACTTAATAAACTGTATATTCTCCTTGGGCATTAACACAGACACATACTTTCACATACGTAGGATTGTACAGATATTGACTGCTATCCTTCAGTACATTATTCTATGTTTTTTTATACAACACAGCAAGAGTTGTAGGTGGGCTAACTAAATGAGTGAAGTGTTGTTCCATCATGTTCCATTCATGCTCAACAGGAGACTGGTCTGGAGGTCTTGTCAGCCAAGAAATTTGTAGAACACTTTGCGAAAAGCATGGGCATTCTGTCGTCAGGTGTTATACTACTGGAAATAAAGATCACTTTCTTATTGCAAGTGTTATATTTTTAATTTCACAAGGATTCTTCAGGAAGGACTCCAATGTCCATATGCATGGGCCTGGTGTATATGTCAGCGAACACCTCCCCCTAGTTAGGGTGACATCTCTTGGATCCTGGACCATTCTTTCATGTGCTTCCGTCTCTCACTTCTGAGTTCGGTTAGCTATCTCTTCTTCCTTTACCGCTCCCCCTCCTCCTCTGACTGTTCGGTACTTGACAGCATCTCTGACAATATAGACAAGGCCATTTCTTTTCATCCATCTGCTCATATATTTGTGTTTGGTGACTTTAATGCCTACCACACCAAGTGGCTGGAGAACTCTGTCACCGACCTTGCTGGTGTCCACACCATTAATTTTTCAATCTCCCATTCCCTTACGCAAATGGTGAACTTCCCCATGTGTTTCTCCAATAGCCCTAATGGAAGGGACTCACTACTAGACCTCTGCTTCACTTCCATCCCAGATTCTTGCACTACCAGACAGCTCTGTCCTCTCAGAAACTCTGACCATGCTGCAGTTTCCGTCAACATCTCATTCCATTCCCACCCTACCCAAGAAACCCAAACCAGCAGAATATCCTACTGCTACCAAAGAGCAGACTGGGATTCGTTCCATGACTTCCTCTGTGACGTCCCTAGGAACGTTTTAGTCTTCCCGTCAAAGACTGTGCATCCGAGATCTCCTCCTGGGTTAAGGCTGGCATCAATGCTTTCATCCCTGCCAGGAAATTTCAGCTTAAATCTCATTCATCTCCCTGGTTGTCGCCTGCTTGCTCGGCCGCCATTGTCCACTGGAATCACTTCTTACATCACGCCCTCACTGATTTCTAACATAATCTCAAAACTTGACCCTCACAAAACAAGCAGTGGGGACGGAATCCCAATCATAGTCTTGAAGAAATGTACCCCTGAACTCTCCTCTGTCCTTTCTAAGCTCTACAACTTCTGCCTATCTTCTTCCTGCTTTCCTGCCTGTTGGAAGTCTTCTTTAGTTCCTATATTTAAGAACACTGGAGAACCCTTGGACCCCACAAATTACCGCCCTATCAGCCTTCTTCTGATCTTTGGCAATGTATTCAAAGCCATTATCAATGCCGAGGTGGTTTTAGCATCTCACAGCCCACAGGCTCCTCTCGGACAAACAGTATGGCTTCCGCTTCACCAGGTCTACTGCTGATATTCTAACAACCATCACCGAGTATATATACCAGGCTCTTGACAAGAATGGTGAAGCCTGAACCGTTGCCTTGGATATCTCTAAAACGTTCGACAGAGTCTGGCATGCTGGCCTTCTACGGAAACTGCGAAGCTATGGTATAACTGGACTTTTGTTGACCTAATCCAGTCATTCCTCTCTTACCGCGCATTGAAGGTGGTATTAAACGGACATGCCTCCCAGAACTACCCTACAAACATGGGTGTCCCTCAAGGCTCTATCCTAGGTCCTACGCTCTTTCTGATCTACATCAATGATCTCCCCGATGCTATAA
Source organism: Ascarosepion bandense (assembly GCA_037127315.1). NCBI lineage: Eukaryota > Metazoa > Mollusca > Cephalopoda > Sepiida > Sepiidae > Ascarosepion > Ascarosepion bandense. Next base: position 1,815,449 of record JBBBDQ010000139.1, on the reverse strand, counting down.
CATCCCAAGTCAGCATGTAAGCCGATGACACCACAGTTTACTCTCGCCTCGATCAAAAATCTGGTGTGGGTGACAAGGCAAACCTCGCTGCCGAGCTTGAAAAGGACCTCCAATCCGTGGTGGATTGGGGTAAGAAATGGCTCGTAAATTTCAATTCTTCCAAAATGAAGCTGCTCTCAATTAACCACTATAGACAACCGCACTTACCTCCCATTAGTATGGAACAGGCTTGCCTCCCGGAGAGTAAAACACTACACCTGCTTGGCCTCACACTCTCAGCGGACCTCAAGTGGAATGACTATATCGAATCCATTGCTAAATCCGCTGCTATGAAAGTCGGTTCTCTGTGCAGGGCCCGGAAGTTCTTTCCGTCTGAATCTATCCTATACATATATAAATCTACCATCCGCCCGTGTATTGAATACTGCTGCCACATCTGGTCGGGTGCCCCTGCTATTCTCCTCAGGGTTCTTGACAAAATACAATGGAGAATCTGTAATGTGATTGATACCGACTTGGCTGACTGGCTGCAGTCACTCTCTCACCAGCGTGATGTGGCTTACCTGCGTCTATTCTATAAATACTTTCACGGCTTCTGCTCCGATGAACTTAGATCACTGGTGCCCCCTAGGTATGAATTTGCACGAGATACTAGATTAGCAACTAGGTCCCACTCTTTTACAGTGAAACCAATAAAATGTAACTGTAATTTCTACTCCAACAGCTTCTTTTCTCACACTTCCCGCCTGTGGAATTCCCTTCCACATACTTACTTCCCCAACAGCTACAATCTCCAGGAGTTTAAATGTAAGATCAATAGACACCTCCTAACACACTAACTCGCACACATTCTCTCAAACACTCTTCCTATGTACCTCCTTACTCGTCTATCACCCTCCTTCTGACATTTCCTATATTCAATCGCTCTCTCAGCACCTTCCCCTATGTAACCCCCTGCGCTATAGTGGTAGTGGAATGCCTTGCTTGGGATGAAATGATTAAAAAAAAAAAATTTACAACTAGTAAAATTTATTCCTGATGACTTTTTTAGAATCATATATAAAATATAAAGACAATCTTGTAGACAGAAAAGAAAAGAAAATGCATTCATACACAACTATCCCTCTATACATCTAGTTTTATCTATTTACCTTTAAATAAATATATTCAGTACTTTGCTATAATGGGAAAAAATCAAAGAAGTATGAAGAACAGTATTTCTTCTCTACATTCAGTAAATTGTATGCTTTAAAAATCTTAAGCAATTTTTGAGTGATTTACACTCATCAGGAAGCAGAGGAACATTGCAGTATGTCTTACTTCATTTCTCATTATACCACAAGATCTGTTTGAGAGAGAGAGAGAGAGCAATATTCTTTTTTTTTTCTGATGTATAGCAATAGTTATTTTTGATAGCTAAACATCAAAGTAGATGGTTGATTGTTATTGATTAAGATGATTAATGTTTAATTTCCTCTTATTTGTAAATGATTAACTTGATCAATCAAATACAACTAATGAATATAACAACTCTTAAGTGTATTGATCATCAACTGACTAATAAAACTGCTAAGGTAAATCTTCATACACGAAACATTCCAAGCTTCACATGTTATGAGATGTCATATAAACAGGTTTTGAAAATGCTAACATTCAATGTTTTTTATTTTCCTCGTTTTTGTTGTTTTAACCAACATATTTTGTTAGCTGATCAATTATCTAACTTTCTGGAAATGAAAATGGCATCAGTTAATCTTAAAGATGATTCTCTAGCTAATCACATTTTGTTGAAGAATGGCAAAATTCCAAGATGAAATGTAATTTGAACAATAAAAATGGGGATAATAGTCCAAAGTCACCAGCTAAAAACAATGCCATGTCAAAATTTTAAAATTCAAAAATGCTCATTATTTCAGCATTTTTGAGGCTACTATCATTTTTGTTGTTTTTATCACAACATTTTTGAACATTCTTTATTTCCCAGAAGTGTAATTTTTTTTTTAACAGAAGTGTGAAATTTCTGGCAAGACATGGGTAAACATCGGGTAATTTAACAAAAGATCACATCATTCAAATTCTTTAGAATTTGAGATAACACATAAAAAATTCTTCAACCTTCTTCAGATATTTTCTGTATTTTTAGCTGTTAAAGTTTCCCATATTAAGGATTAACAAAAGAATTTTCTGGTAATAGATGCATTTCCCCTGTTTTACACAAAACTGCCTTTAGGATAAGAAAACGTAAGCATTTGATTTTGGAATTTATCCAATTGTAGAGTTTTTGTTGAGGATATGAAATAAAACCATATCAGTCAGTTAAGTGCCATACGTGATACATGCTTGGGCGATCATGTCTCGAAAGAGACATGACTGACTGGGCAGACGATTATCCCGCAGTAAGTTGCTATTGCTTTCTGCGGTAGACTGGTTGCCGACCAAGGCTATAGAACACAATCTGTCCTGTTATTTAACCCATAACTGGAAGGAATAGATGGATTAATACCTTTCCCAAGGGTATTTGCGCGTAAATGAATGCAATGAATTCAGCTGGAATTCAAACTCGGCACCCCGATTTCTTGTTCCGAGCCGATATCCAATGCACCACTATATATGATTCCTAAAAACCACCAGATGCAATACACTTAAAAGGAAGATCAATGAACATTTCAGCTGAAACACTGTGATAAAAACATCAGATAAAAGTTGAAAAAATGTGTGTGAAATTGAAAATTCTAATATTAAAAAAATATATATATATGATTACTGTTCAGTACAATGAATGCTGAATGCAATATTCAACTGAGATTGCAATTTTTTAAGAAATGAATATAGAAAAAATAGGACTTTCTCGAATAAAGATAAATAAAAGCCCCCTCCAAAAAAAAAGAAAAAAGAAAAAAAAAGAAACTAAAACAAATGATAAAAAGGGACAATTATTCAAGATTCAGTTCTAAATTTAGAAAATAATTGAGTACAGAACATAACATTTATTTGTCAGTGGAAGTGATGTTTGAAATAGAGCTTGAATCTTAAGACAAACATCTGTTATTCAGTGTGAAAAACAAATGTCACACTGAAGATGGTAATGATATTAAGTACTATTATTAATAGTAATAACAAAATGAACATATCAAGATGTATAAGATAAATTCAGATTCACTAATAAAGAAGTGGAAAATGGAGACATAAAAATTCAAAATTATAAAATTTTTAAAGTTCTATAAAACTCATCTGTGTAGGGGCCTCGGTGATGCTTGGTTAATTGGCCTTGTGTCAAACACGTCCTAAGTCCCCACAATTTAAATATCAGAAGGTTGAAATGTAAAAGGATAAAATATTTTGTGTGTATATTAAAGCAAAGATTTATTTGCAGAATCACAAAGTGTATGAAGAAAAATGTAAGTGAAATTCGTTAACTGAACCCTGATAATATATTTGTGAAAAGATAATGTTCATTGAGAAAATGCATGCTGTTTTGTAGTTAAATTGTTCGTAGTAGTAATGTAAGTATTTGAAATGTCTGCAGAAGTTTAGAGTTCATGTTTGTGTAGCAGCAGATTGTAAAGGCTTTGTTCCTTCAGCTTTTTAGTAGGTCGCAACAAGTTGAGAAAAAGAGAAGGTAAAACAAATTTTTTTTTTTTTAATCATATCACCCCAAGCAAGACGATAACGCCACTGATGCGCAGGGGGCTATGTAAGGGTAAAAAGAATGGAAAAGAGAAAGCCGGAAACCACATCCTAAACAGGGAACAAGGGATGAGCGTCTTTCCCTGTTCAATAGACATGAGTGGAGTGTGAACCGGGCAATAGTTTAGTCTATCTACTCCAATTGAATAAAGGAGTGGTACTTAACATGTGTGACCATTTAGTTGTGTGCTGTCCTAAGAAGAGGGCATTGAAAGTGAGGGCGAATGAAACTGTGCCATACCCTGGGTCTGGGTTGGCATGGAGTGAAAAAGATGAAAAGAAAAATGGAAGTGAGAGCGAGTCAGCTTGAAGTTTCTTCTTTACATGATGAGATGCTGTCAGCTACTGCTTCCCTCTGACGGACTCTGTGTGACTGGTTAGGGGGCCTCCTTAAATATTGAATTCTGGTCACATGGGAGGATCCCAGAATGATTTTTTCTTTAGCTGGGGGAAAAAAAAAACGTTTTGCTGATGTATTTTGAATTTCTCGATTTGTTAACCAATCAGGATTCAGAATACGATTTTTCATACAGACTTGTGAATTTTCTTAGTTGGGTTTTTCCAAAGTCATTTGAATCCGATTCTGTAGGTGAGCAATTTATTTTGTGTGTTTTAATTGTTTGATGGATTATATAGGATTTCATTTGTATCCTCTATCTGCCACTTCATTGCAGAGTTAAAACTCTTGCAAGTAAATTTGATCCTAGATAACATTTTTATACCAAGAATTTTCAGTTCCAACAAATAACAGTGAGAAAATTGTTTTTTAATGTACAATAATTAAACATTGACCATAAGTAAATGAGGCAACACCTACTTTACTAACCTTATTTGCTAATGAGTTTATGAAGGGAATTTTTTATAAAGTGGGTAGAACAGAACTTTTGCACACCTCAGACTCTGATAGTGTCACTTGAAGTATGATATAAGTACAGAATGACTAATGAGCTGAGCTCTTGAATACATTGTAAAATTAAGAAGCATGTTAAGAGTAGTAAGTGGAGGTGGCTACTGGAAGAATAATTTAAGTTTTTGGTATCAGAATTTGTATTTAGTATCATGAGAATGATAATAACTTATGCAAGGAAATAAAATGAAAACAACACGATATCTAAACAAATGGAAAACAGAGGTCAAATGAAAAAAAAAAAAAAAAAAGAACGAACGAACGTTCTTTATCAGGATTCCCGTGTATCAGTCAGATCAACAACAGTTTAGAGAGGTAGCTGTGCTGTGCTGTGCTGTGCTGTGCATGTCTGGACTAGGATGTGAAAGAGTGCACAGACCACTTGACAAGATTAACAGAGATGAGTAGAAGTGTGATTATGAAAAGAATGTTGAAAAGAAATTTTCTGGTTCTATGTTGAGAAGTCACAATAACTACTATAAGTGAGACAAGAAGGTTGGGAACTAAGTGTATTATTAAGTTCTCTATGCTAATTTTTTTTCTCTTGCACTTTCTCTTTCAGCTTCTTGCTTCCCTGTCAACTACGATCTTCAAAAACTTAAATGCAACATCAATTATTTTGTCTCCTGGAATCCTAGTCTTTTAATGTTCTCAGTTTTTTCACTCTGAGTAACCCCTATGTGACTTTATCACCTTGCTTGGATTAACAAAAAAAAAAAAAAAGTAATGTTAGGAGAAACAGGAAAAAAGAGGAATGAGAAATATTTTTTAGCATTCCCACCACCACTGTAATAATTAGTCAGTCACAATGAGTAAATAAATGTACCAAAACTGGTAAATTTTACAAATTACATAGAGTTATTGGACATTTGAACTGGTATTAGAAAATTTAGCAATTACTTGTTTTTAAGGAAACTGGAAACAAACTAAAGGGGGTGGGTTAAAAAAACAACAGCAATTGGTAACCAATTATTGGTTGAATATTCTCTTCATAATTGATGATTTGTTTTACTTTTCTTTTCCGTAATTTTGTAATAATAATCTTATTCTTATTTTTTAGAATTTTTAGTGTTTTTTTTTCCTGCAGTTTTTATATTTGGATAGCATTTTTTTTTTTAAACCAGAAACTCATACTGACATTTTTGGGTTTCTCTGAGAGAACGTTATGGATTAAAGAAAATATTCCATATAACATGAATTCCAAAAGAAAAAAAAATACCACCTGTTTTGGGGGATTTTTTTCTGAGAATTATGAGGAAATAAAATAAAAACATTCCACCAATTCCTTCTTTATTTGTTTGACTTTTTATTCGTTCCTTTGTACGAAAACAGGAAACTACAACATAACAAATAAGAAAGTATTTCTTTTTGTCTGAATCAGTAATTACTTTTAAATCGAACGTGCTAGACAAGATTAAAAATTAATAAAATAATAAAAAATACTTTAATCCTTCCTAATAAATAAATTTTGTTTTGACGATATTTGTTTTCTTTTATTAAGTTTGGGTCTTTTTCATCATTCTCTCTGCTGTTTTTTTTGTTTTGTTTTTTTTTCAGTGAAAAAGTGGAGGAACCTTCATAAAAAACAATCCTTTACTTTAGCGAGTAGTCTCCCTTGAATCGACCGATTTCAAAAAACCCTGTCTTCTTTATTTTCCAAAGATTTAGTATTGTAGCGCGTGCATAAAAAGTATGAGAACAAATCAAGAAAGAAAGAGGAAGGATGTGAAATGTGCTGTAATGGCTGCTTTGTTCAATGACAAAATGTGAGAGAAAGTTCTAGTGAGGCAAAATGTGAGAGAAAGTTCTAGTGAGGCATCTAGCATCGAAAAGCAATGGTGACAGCTTATGTTCCGTTTGATGGAAAGCAATGAGATGTGAAGGACAAAATTATTTTAATTTAAAAAAAAAAAATCTTTCGCAGTACTTTTTGATAATAGATAGCACCAACACGAGAAATTGGTTGTTAACTGGTCATCTACTGTGAAATTTGATTGACGCACCATTTCCTTACATAACTTTTACATTACAAAATTTGAAGGCAGTAGTAGGCAGAGCAATCTAAAACGTGGGAAAGTAAGATCTGGGAAAAAGAGGGCGAATAACAGAGAAAGAGGAGATGATAAAAATAAAGAAAATGAGAAACCAGAGAAGATAGAAAATTACCGGTAATGACCGAGAAATAAGATAACGAGGGAGAGGGGTTCAGCAAATCAGAGAGAGAGAGAGAGAGAGAACGAAATAAAAATTTAAGAAATTTGAAACAGGAAAGACATCATAAAAATATATACATGACAGTTAATTTGGTGTGTGTGTGTGTGTGTGTGTGTGTGTGTCTACAACCTGATGTAAGAATATCAGCAGTCGATATCAATAATGGTTAGCTAACAATTAATGAAAAGTAAAACAAAAAAATGTTGAAACAATCAAAAATTTGAAAATTATTAAAAAATATGGAGAGAATCATGATAAATCATACTTTCTTTTCAAAAAAAAGAAAAAGAAAATGAAAGAAAATTTTCAGTTTTAAACATTGTTAAATTTACTCAACTGAGAGAGAGAGAGAGAGAGAGAGAGAGAGAGAGAAAGAAAATTTGTGAGAAAAAGTAGAAATAACAGAATGATAATTATTTTACATTGACAGGATTTTTTAAAAGTATTTATTTATTATGTCCAATATCTTCGATTTCCAGCATCTGAATTCCCAAAAGCAAGTGTGAAGCACTAAAGTTTCAAACTGTACACAAGGAATTGAATTGTGCAATGCATAACTTGTGAAATATGCATCTGTCTTAAGACAATACAAAAAAATAAAACATTGCTTTCACAAGATTTTCAAGATATTTTTCTCTTGTTATGGAACAGAGTTTGTCCACATCTCAATTGCGTAATGTTATGCATAGAATTTTGACAAATCTTTGTAGGGTGAGAAGGTATTTTTCAGATACACAAACAAGTAGCTCTTTACTCAACAAACACGACAATACTACCACTAATTAATTAAATATACCATAGTTACCGTGTGAAGAAGATACTACAATCCAGTTTTCTAGATTTCAACTTTCATATGGTGCACTTTATGTGTTTTGTCTTACCACTAACACAGACATGTTAAGATGATTTTTGGCTATTATATAGAAGCTTTGAAGAAATGTAAGAATGATGAGGAAATATATGTTATTCAAGATGAAACAAAGTGAAGAATTTCTTTTTACAAGGTTAAACATTTGAAGTTGTCACTAGGTGTTTCAGGAAAAGTAATCAAACATTAAAAAGGTTTGTAGTTTCAATATTAAATAGAGTTCTTTGAAATTCTACTGTTCTAATTAGAGGCTGATAATGTATTGGCTTATAATTTAACATCAGAATTATTCAAACACATGGGACTCTGAGGTTTGCTGAATAGTCAGTCAGCAAAGAAAATGTGTATGTTCAGTAGTCAGACCTAAAGTAGTATTCAAAAAGCGCAAAGCAAATTGACAGAGATGGTTTTACATGAAGTTATACAATTATATTCAACATGGATAAAAAAGGTATATTTTAAGGTTTCACATGAAAGTATTACTTTGGAATTCAAGATAAACAGAATGTGTTTTTACTTAGCTTCAATAGTAGAAAGAATCTTTGCTATCTTCAGTTGTCATTAAAGGCTAATAATGTATTAGCGCATCAGCAAATAACATTGCCCCAAAGGAAATTAGGTGCAGAAAGAAAAACAAGTGGATGACTGAAGAGATTCTGGACATGATGCAAAGGAGGCAGAAAATGATACCAAGACATGGAATGGAGTACAGGGAACTACACAAGGAAATAAAAAGAAAATGTAGACAGGCTAAAGAGAAATGGCTTAATGACAAATGTGCAGAAGTAGAGAGACTGAGCAGGAATAATAAAGCAGACATGCATAAGGAAATAAAAGAACTGACATGACAAAAAACCTGCTCTTCAACAGGATGTATAAAATCTAAGGATGGAACAATCATTTTGGAGAAAGAGGAAATACTCCAAAGATGGGAAGAATATATAAAAGATCTTTTCCATGACAACAATAATATGCAAAGATGAGGACAGACCGGAAATATTAAAGTCTGAAGTGGAATCTGCAATAACCAAACTGAATAGAAACAAAGCAGCTGGACCAGATGGCATAGTCATAGAGCTGCTGATAGCACTGGAAGAATTTGGTATAGAAAAAATTACAGAAATAATAAATGAAATTTATAATAGTGGTATAATACCAGATGACCTCAGCAAGTCGATCTTCATAGCACTACCTAATAAGCCAGGAGCAAACGAGTGTGAACTCCACAAAACCATCAGTTTAATGAGCCATATAACAAAACTGATCGTCCGAATCCTGATGAATAGAGTGAGAAGCAGAATCAGGCCAGAGATAGGACAAGAACAGTGTGGTTTCGTTAAAGACATGAGAACAAGGAATGCCATATTTATGATTAGGACGCTCTCCGAATAGGGCAATACAAATGAAGAAAGACTTATACCTGTGCTTTATTGATTATGCTAAGGTGTTTGACAAAATACGCCACAAAGAATTGATGGAGATGCTCAGCAGCCTGGACATATTTGGGAAAGACTTGAGAGTAATCAAGAATCTTTACTGGCAGCAAACCGCTTGCATACAGACAGGTAATGAATTGAGTAGATATACAAAGATAGAAAGGGGTGTAAAACAAGGATGTGTCTTTTCACTGGATCTGTTCAACTTGTACAGCAAGAATATTTTGAGGACCCTAGAAGTTATGCCTGGATTTGTAATCGGAGGCCACAATTTGAACAACCTAAGGTATGCAAATGATACAGTGCTGATAGCAGACACAGAAAAGAAACTACAAGACAGAAGGTAGCTGAGGAAAGTAACAAAAAAGGACTAGAAATAAACTGCAAGAAAACCGAATGCATGGTCATCAGTGAAAAGGGCAGCCCAATATGTCAAATACAGGTTGGTGATACTAGAATCAAGCAGGTACAAAAATTTAAGTACCTGGGAAGTGTTATATCAGAAGATGGAAAGTGTGACACAGAGATCCGAAGGTGAATTGGCATGGTGAAGGAAGCATTCCAGAAGTTGAGTAAGATATTAAGAAACAGGACAATTTCGCTAGAAACAAGGAAGAGAGTACTGGATTGCTATGTGTGGTCAGTTCTTCAATATGGCAGTGAATGCTGGACAATATCATCAAAGATGAAGGAAAAACTTGAAGCAACTGAAATGTGGTTCTACAGAAAGATGTTGTAAATCTCATGGATTGAGCGTGTGAGCAATGATGAGGTATTGGAAATGATGGAAACAAAAAGGAAATTAATACTGAGCATCAGGAAGAGACAGCTGAAGTTCCTGGGACACGCAATGAGGAAGGAGGGCTTGGAGAATCTGATACTAACAGGCCAGATAGAGGGAAAAAGAGACAGGGGAAAGCAACGGATAACATATTTGAAGGACCTAATCAGGTGGATGACGGAACAAGGACTGCATGGTGTAACAGGAGAAGGCGTGCTCAAAGTCACCAGGAATAGGGAAATGTGGAAAGCCATGATCACCTACGTCCTGAAGAGACAGGGCACATAGAGGAAGAAGAATGTATTAGCATGAAATGGATATCGATGAAGGTAGTCACTGCTTTCTTTCATTCTGACACCTCCTGACTTTCTTGCCTGGTTATTAAACTGGGTGAAATAAATAAGTTTGTATTGACGTGGATTTTGTTATCAGCATTCAAGTTAGCTCACATGGTGAAAGAAGTGGTCAATTGTTGTTACATTACATATTGGATGTACATTGACAGCTGCTTCCAGGCCAAACTGAAATCGTTACTGGGTTGTCTTGGTTAAATACTATTCAGGGTGGCTCAGTTTGCCTCAGCAGGAAAATTATAAGTGGAAATAATTTAGTGAAGTGAATTAGCCAATCAGATTTTGAGTTTTATAAAATTTAAGAAAGCTTGCTGGAGCCTACTTTCAAGAAAAGTGCACAAAATTTAACTAGTAAAAATAAAGCAATAAATAAATTGTCACAAAGCTGTGATTAGTAAATTGTCCTTTAATAGCTAAATAGTATTTTTTCATCTAATGACATCGCAAGTTTGCCAATCAGGAAGAAAAGAAAGTTATTCTTATTTACTCTTCACCACAGCTTAAAAATAAATAAATTGAAAGTTATATCTGTCACCTAGTTTAGTGATGTTTGAAATGTGAAGTAATATTTTCTTATAATTTTGTCAAAAAAAGCAATACCAGATCATCAGTTGCTAAAATATCTGTGGTATAATTGTATTAAATTTTTTCCCTGCTGAAAGTGAAAACATGCTGGCCTGAACAGAAAATCATATAATAAAGATAATTCCTCATCTCAAGAGTTCCAACAAATTATAGAAATGTTTTGAAAGTCAGAAAAAAATAGAAGAAGAAGAATCTTGTTTTATTAAACAGAAAAGAAATTCAAAATTGTTTTCCAGTTGGTATTTTGATATGTGTTGGACAACTAAACATACTTTTAATCACTTACAAAATTAACCTGCTTGCAATCTTTGGGTATTAGATACAAACTCTTAATGACTGATTGTTTTTTATGGCTTTCTCAACTCTTTGTTGGTTATTTAAAGCTGAAACATTTTTGGGGGATTGTAAGAATAATTCTTTTTTTATTAAGTGCGTTGTGGTACAGTGGCTATCGGCTTGGAACGAGAAACCGGGGAGCTGAGTTCGAATTCCAGTTAAATCCATTTTATTCACTTACCTGCAAATACTTTTGGGAAAGGTATTAATCCATCTCTTCCTTCCAGTTATGAATTAAATAGCAGGACAGACTGGGTTCTATAGCCTTGGTCGGCAACCAGTCTACCGCAGAAAGCCATGGCAACCTACTGCGGGATAATCTTCTGCCCAGTCAGTCATGTCTGTTTCGAGACATGATCGCCCAAGCATGTATCACATATAGCACTTAACTGACTGATCTTTTATAGATAACATTGACTTTGCCATATATAAGTCCTAGTATTTAATCCATAGAATCCTGATCATTGTCCTTAAGAAACATGCCCCTGAACTCTCTTCTGTCTTCTCTAAAATCTATAATTACTGCCTTTCTGCTTTCTGTTTTCCTGCATGGAAGTCCTCTTCTGTGGTCCCTGTATTTAAGAACTCGAGTGAACCCTTGGACACATCCAACTATCGCTCTATCAGCTTACTACTAATTTTTAGGAAAGTGTTCAAGGACATTATTAATGCTGAAATAGTTCAACATCTTACTGCCCATAAACTATTCTCAGACAGGCAAGACAGCTTCCACTTCACCAGGTCCACAGCTGATATGCTAATGACCATCACGGAGTATATATACCAAGCCCTTGATAAGTCCAGCTGTTGCCCTGGATATCTCCAAGGCTTTTGATAGGGTTTGGCATGCTGGCTTTCTATGCAAGCTACGAGGTTATAGCATCACTGGACACTTGCTTAATCTGATTCAATCTTTTCTATCTAACTGCTTAATGAAGGCCGTCTTAAATGTGCATGCCTCCACAACCTACTGTATAAATACTGGTGTCCCTCAGGGCTCTATCCTAGGCCTGATGCTCTTCCTTATTTTCATAAATGATCTCCCGGATGTGATCAAGTGCCAAGTAGGCATCTATGCAGATGATATCTGGAAATCTGGCGAGAGAGACAAACATAACCTCGCTGCTGATCTTGAGAGGGACCGACACTCAGTGGTGGAATGGGGAAAGAAGTGGTTTGTAAATTTCAACGTGTCTAAGATGAAGCTTCTGTCTGTCAATCATCACTGGCAACCCCTCTGCCTCCCATAAGCATGGACAAAGCAAGTCTCCCCGAGAGCAATACACTGTACCTCCTTGGCCTTACCCTATCTTCTGATTTCAAGTGGAACAATTACATTAAGTCAATAGCTAAATCCACTGCTAGGAAGATTGGATCACTGTATCGGGCAAGGAGGTGTTTTCCGTCTGAATCCATTTTGCACATATACAAATCAACCATCCATCCATGCATGGAATACTGCTGTCATATATGGTCAGGCATCCCCACTGTTCATCTCTGGGTTCTCGACAGGCTCCAAAGGAGAATCAGTAAAGTGATAGGTACCAACTTGGCGGCTCGACTCCAGCCACTTTCTCACCGACGGGATGTGGCTTCCCTCTGTCTGTTCCATAAATATTTTCATGGCTTCTGCTCTGACGAACTATTGCCCCAACCACATGAGTTTACTCATGCAACCAGACTGGCAACTGGGTTTCACCAATTTACAGATCAACCAAATGCAGCCAACAATTCTACTTCAGCAGCTTCTTTTCTTACACTTCCCGCCTGTGGAACTCCTGTCCATATTCTTGCTTTCCTAACAGCTACAACCTCCAGGAATTAAAATGCAATGCCAATACCCATCTTTTAACCACTTGACTCCAGTTCTTTTTATATCACCTTGTATATCTTTTCCTTTCTCTCTATCTTTGCAACTGTCATCACACCTGTATTTCTATCCTTCTCTTGCTCCCTTCTCTGACACCCCCAGTAACTAGTTTATCTTTCTCTTTACTCCTATCTAATCTTTTTCTCTTATGTAGCCCCCTGTGCATCAGTGATGTTACCGTCTTGCTTGGGATGAAATGATTAAAAAAAAAAAGAGAAGAGATGGATTCATACTTTTCTCAAGAATATAACAAACACTGCATGAATTTGAACTCAGCTCTCCAATTTCTCATTTAGAGCTGCTGTCCATTATACTACCAGTACATCCAGTGCTTAATGAAGTGCATATATTCCATTTTACACAGTTTCGCACCAGCATAAACTAATAGAGAAAATCAAAATATTGAAATCACAAGCAATGGCCACCAACTTGTTAATCACTGTTCTTGGCAGTATGATGAGACTATGTTTGATCTTGTCTGAAAAAGTCATAATCATACAGTGCCCTCAGATATAAAAAAAAAAACCACTCAAAACAGCTTTCAAAACTTAAGTAGGCACTCCCTACCAATTTACAGTACTTGATTTAGTTTTTAAACATAATGAAGCACTCTGTGTGGATCAAAAATGTAAGTGATGGTGAACAAGCTTAGTGTGCTACTAAATATAGAAATAGTTACAGATTTATACAATAACCCATATTTAATATAAACTTATACTAGTATTAAAAATGTAGAATCTTAACTTTCCATTTCTGATTGCTAAGCAAAAGTTCCATTGTAGTTACTCATTTCCTTCAAACTTCTTTTGTCACACAAAGTTCATTCTCACAATTTCTTGTTAAAACAAAATCTTGGTTACCCCAGTTTCTTTTTGCCTTGTGATGAAATTGTTCAGGTTTCTGATGTTATTTTTCAATCCCTTAATACCTTACTTAATTTCTGAAAAGCATCTTTCCTTATTGTATAACTCTGAATTTCTGTGACATACTTTCTGTCATTTGCACTACCAAATAATTGATATTGCTTTAGTTAAACATTGCTGATGTGCAACTACCACCTTGAGTTTTCCCTTTTGCTGATGACTACTACATATTCCATTTTATAATATTTCATCTTTTCTTTTTCCTACCCTCAACTATCATATCTCATATGTCTTTCAGTCTTCCTTTTAAGTCTGCCATCAACACAGTGTCATCTGCATACATTGTTAACTTTAATGTATGCAGATAACACTGTCCTCTAATAATAAATTCTGGCAGATACTCTAATTCTCTTTGAATCATCTTGCGGTACAAGTTAAATAAATCCTTGTTACTTCTCTATTTTATTGTACTTATGCATCACTTTATTTGTCTACATACAGGGTATGATAGATAAATTGGCACCATTTTATATTTTTAATTTCATGCATCCATGTTTGTTTTTGATTTTGTCAAATGCACAGTATAGTAGAGTCAGTTGGGCACTGTCTGTGAGTAAAAGAGTACCATGATGCAATTCACTCTACCAGAAATTTTGAAACAGTATACTGTACTGCTTGGCATTTGTACTGGAAGCTCCAATATGAATGTTTCAGAATATTTGAGTGCCAATCTGAAGACAGTGCACTGTATTGGAAAGAGTTGGATATGGTGGTTATGAAGGTATTTAGAGTGATCACTTGTGATGGCGATATTATGTGTCAGGGTCTCAGACTCAACACAGAGGCCTACATCAAGTGCCTTGAGGAGGTAGTGCTGTCCTGGGTCAAGAGGGTAGCTAATGGAAGACCCTGTGTTTGGTAACAGTACTCTGCACAATGCCACACAAATAGGAGAACTCAGTCATGGCTGTCAGACAATTTCTGCAACCACATCACCCGTTACATCTGGCCACATAAAGACCCAGACTGCAATCCCCTTGATTATTATGTGTGGGATACATTTGAGTGAGAGGCCAACAATACTCCTTGTAACACCAAGGATAAACTTAAAGCAAAAATTATGGCAACATTCACCAACTTAAGCAAGAAGACTGTCCAGAAGAATTGCAGGAGATTCTGAAGTTGTCTGCAGGTTGGGGAGGCCATTGATTTTATTCAATAAATTTACTCTTTAGTATTTCAAGATATTTTTGTATAATTTTGGTAAATACATCTGTTATTTTCATTGTTGCAAATACATCTGTTATTTTCATTGTTGCATAATTTAGACAATTTATCCATCGCAGCCAGTAGAGGACAATGCAGATTGTTTATATATAAATATAGTAAATATAGATGTAGATCAAGCTTTCCTAACATTAGGTAAAGTCATATAAAAATTTGGCTGAATGGTAAGGAAGTTCAAATCATGTATAGGAGTGTTTCAGATTAGAATAGATTAAGGTCCTTGTAGGTCCTTGTAGGCCTTCTATGTCATCAGAATATTTTTCCATTTCAAATAAAATTCTTTGTCAAATTTAGTTTTTTTATTTTCATTTAGAATAGGTTAGAATAGGTTATATTTATCATTGAAGATAATTCAAATTATTCATTGTTTATTTTTAAATTTATCAACGTTTTCTTCAATTTTAAAATATGCACAAGTTTTAAATTCCATAACATTTTCTTTCAGATAATATAATCAAATTTTATTCAGTTTTAACTAATTTTCTTTATACTGTTGTGCTTTATCACAACATTCTCAGCTGAATACTTTAATAACTTTTAACCAGTGTGAAATCAAAATAAGTTGTTTTCCCCACAAAACAAATTTAGCTCCAATTGGAACTGAAATATGTGTCTTAAAATGGATGGTCCCTTTGCCAATAGACAAATTCAATCAAATTTTAACTTATTTGAGATTTTGCATCATATTCATGAGATGATGAAAGATTTTTTTTCTTGTCTAACCATCGGGCCATCAAGTTTAAACTGATTAAGGTGTTGTGAGATCTCAGGATATGTGCCTTCATGTGAGTTCATCTCTTGTCAAAAGCTACTTGTTCACTAACTTTGCACTACTTACTTTAACATTTAGATGTATTTGATTGTGATGAAAAGTTGCCAGCAATTCTGTTATTAAAAGGTATAAAGAAAATTGGTAAAATTTAATACTGAAAGTACGTTATTTCAGAATTCAAGCAACTTAATTTGATAGATAAAATTTAGCTTGAAAGAATATTTCATTTTAAATTCTGAGTCATGCCAAGATTATTGTTGTGTGTGAAGTCAAGTAGTAATTTTTTTGACATTTTAAAATGAAAAAAAAAACCAAGTGAACATTTTTAAAACCAAAAATTTTAATTTGCAGTTTTTATGTGTGACAACACATAAATTAAAACTTGCAATTAAGGAGTTAAATTACACACACACACACTAGAGGTGAATAAAGTACATGTACACTTGAAAAATATCTAATTTACTTACTTAGCATAAATTTGTAACTCACAGAGAATATATTTTGATATGAAATTTGTGAATATCAAGAGAATTGTAAGGAATATGGAAAAGTAATCAAGTGTAGTAAATTAAAGTGATAAAAATGGGCACAGTTAAAAAGAACAAAGGAAAGACAACTATGATAGTTAGCAATGCAAAATAGGAAGAAATATTAATAATAGAAAAAAAACCCAACAGAATGAGCTAATCCATTATCACTCTTCACTTATCAGAATTTGATCAAAGAAAGTAAAAAAATTTTATGCACACCGATTAAAGAAGAAACATGAAAAAAGAAATTACATGCATTTCAATAATATATTGAGACAGGTTTATTTTATAAACAAATCACATTCACTCCTAACAACTGTTCCTTTTTTTACATAAGGAAGGTTATCTTGATTTAATGAAAATAGTTTCAAGGACTTTTAATTGATAGAATATAATCTGTACAGAACTGCAAACACATCCTCTCAGAAGACAATATACACTTTCAATTTTGTATAAGGTATTCTATGATTACATACCTGGATGTAATGACACATTTATGCAAATGATCTAGTTGACCTTTTCTAATATATGCTGGAACATAATGAGGATTCTCTTCTCTAGAAGTTAAATGGTCCTACCTATGTAGTCAGTTTCATTCTAACATTTGAATAAATAAATTATAGAACTAATTTTTAAGTTAAATAGGCCATCCTTATGAACAGATTTAAGAAAAGGTTGAAAAGAGAACATAATGCACAAATTAGCCAAAAATATAACGTTGTCTGACACTGGTAAAGATTTGTTTGGTAAATCTCACACATGTCTCACTAATCCACAGCAATTAGAGATATACAGGACAATTTTTAAGACCAAAAATTTTAGACTTATGGAACTACACAAACTCTGCATTAATTCTAGACTGCACCATATCCAGAGAATAGAAAAGTCATTATAAAAAAAATATTTTGCTAATAGATTCAAATTCCTCTTTTAATTTATTTTTAGAACAGGCCAATAAAACCTGATGGAATAAGATCTTTATAAGATTAATTTTATACCATCTAAAATGAAACAGATCCCAGTGAGTATATAATCCAGAAAATGTGGGTTTTCAGTACATAGATGTAACAAACTTAGAACACAGTATTTGTACTGACACATCCCAAAATGATAAAGCACCATTCTTTTCTTTTCCATAAGTGTAATGAAGAGTTAGTTGCTAGCAGTGGAAAGCAACCTTTCCTCATAAAGACCCATGAATATGTTAGCCATTACAGGATTTAAAATGCTACCCATTGATGTCCTATTACATTTTCAAAACTGAATTCTACAGACATGGTAGCAAAATTAATATGCTCAACTAAAATGGTTTCTGGAATAGGGGGAAAAGGAAAAATATTACCATGAAACAGAGCATCAGCACAAACATCTATAGTTTCCTGAAATAGAACAGAAGTAAATTACTTATGTTAAGAGTTGATAAAACAAAATTTAGACAAAAAATTGCAAAATTCAGTGTGACTTTAATCATTAGATTTTCTCACCCCAAAAAATATTGTTTGTATAGAACACTAGATGTACAGCCTGGTGTTGCTTGATGTTTTTAGTGGTTATATTGAAATGGTAAGGTCAAGTGCTTATTCAAAAAGCTCCAGTATGAGATTGCTGTGACACTGTGGTGATACCAAGCAAAGGAGGGACCAGATGTTTGCCCTCTGAAGTCCAGAAAGCAAATGACCAAAACTGGTCTTTGCGCACCCGGCTCCATGCATATGTTCCAGTAGAAAACCAAAAATTAATAAATATCAAATTCCAGTTTGCGAGCCTACGCGAATTTTATTTATCATCCAATGGGAAGCCCAGAATTAAATACGGGTGTGAATTCCCAAATTACCTGCTGGGACTCACAAAGACAAAATAAAAAGCCCACACAGAAAGCATTGCGAGAGTTGAGGAAGTACGAGCATAATTAGCACATCTCTTGACCTTGTCAAGCAATCATATGATGCTCGCCTCCTTTCCCTCTCATCTTCTTCTTCACTGACCCTGAGCTACTTACCCAAGCAAAGGAGCGGAAACATAAAAGAGATTCCTAACTGACAACGCTCCCACATACATATGCACAAACTCTGTTTTCAGCATTTACTGCTATAAACATTTTAACATCCTTTGAACCCATCCAAAAAGACATTCCTTTTATTTGTAAAAAAAAAAACGTAATTGATATATGTGTATATATAAAATGTTGTTTCTATACTCAATTTGATTTTCTTGTTTTATAACCCCTTTTATAACTTATAGTGGACTATTTACTAACAAGGCCAAATTCAGTTAATCTGTTTCAACATACAACTACTTTTCACTAGAACGGATAACCCATTATAACGCATTAGTTAAATAAAATGCAAAGTAAGTATACGACTAAACATTTAGGTTTTCTTACCACAAGAAATATTGTTTGTATAGAACACTAGATGTATAGCCTGGTGTTGCTTGGTGTTTTTAGTGGTTATGTTGAAATGGTAAGGTCAAGTGCTTATTCAAAAAGCTCCAGTATGAGATTGCTATGACACATTAGTTAAAAAAAATGCAAAGTAAGTATACGACTAAATAATTTAGAGAAATAAATGATCGAAAATAGCAACATTTTCCATGAACTTTTGCCAAACACTGTGTGTCAACTGAAATTATTTTTGCATATCAAGGCTTTGATCTCCCAGTGACTCAATTTTGGTTCAGTTTGAGTGAATCCTCTTGGAGAAATGCATAAAAGTGTGCAAACGTACACCTGAAATTGTTTGTTGTTAATTGTTGACAAACACTGTACATTGATTTGAAAAATTTTTGTGTACATCAAAGGTTTGGACCTTGATCTACAATTTACCCAATTTTTGTTAAATTCACATAAGCATTTTGGTAATTTCTGCTATACCTTGTAAATTGATTCATAAAAATTTTGTGTACCTCAAAGGTTCATGTCATGATCGACAAGTGACCCAATTTTTGTTGAAATCAGATCAATGGTTTTGGAGGGGTAGGGTTTGTTAGAATGAAGACACACAAACACACACACACACAGACATATCTGTTTATATATATATATATATATATATATATTAGTCATTCCCATACAAGCCGGTTTCGATGTATCACAGTTCATCAGTGTGGCTAGACACATCCACCTGCTTCTGGCGGGGATCGAAACTCGACCGATTTAGTGTCAGTTGGAGTCATTACCCCCTAAGCCATAGGCACACGGAATCAGAGAAGGGAAACTTTAATTTGTTGTATATATACACGCTAGTCACCGAAAGAACTCAATTTATCAAAACAAGGTAGTGAGAGGTGGACTCATGGTAAAATCTATTGGTACTAAAAAGAAAAGCTTAAACCTTGCCTTTGTATTCGAAATTTATTAAAATACAACTGTAATTGTTTCATTTTAATTTACAATGCCCACCTCACTCCAGAATTTTTGTGTCACTAAATAGATAAATAATTATTAAAGTAAATAAAAATTTCCATGTAACTGTATAATAAATCCTGATTTTAATATCAGATTTAATAATCAGCTTGTATAGAGGTCTATTCAGAAAATAACCAGCTATTTTAATGTTTCAAAAGATGCTTAGATTGCTTTTATATAAATTAACAACCAAGAAAGAATCTTATTGCACATGAGTAAAGGGAAAGCTTCAATATGATTAGCAGTATGAATGCTATTGAGTGAGCTTGTCTACTGTGTGTCTGCATTCACATTTTGCTTGAGATGTGTATATTTTTCCT
This sequence comes from Ascarosepion bandense, assembly GCA_037127315.1. Classification (NCBI taxonomy): domain Eukaryota; kingdom Metazoa; phylum Mollusca; class Cephalopoda; order Sepiida; family Sepiidae; genus Ascarosepion; species Ascarosepion bandense. The sequence continues at coordinate 1,795,234 of JBBBDQ010000139.1, read as the reverse complement.
CAGAAATTATTTAAATGATGAAGGATTTGGAGGATGATTCAATGTATGCAGCACATAAAATTTTGGTTTTGACACTTCAAACATGATTGGGAAACATTGAAAGGAATTTATATTCAGAAAATCTTTTCAATAAGCAGATTATCTGAAAATGTTGAACAGGCAGCAAAGAAAATTAGTGACTAACAGTGCAAGAATTTTAAAAAAATAAAGCGATAATAAATCTAGGGATTTTACAAAGTGTTTGATATCTCAACTCATCACTTAGTTTTGTCAGCTCCTCTACAGTCAAAATATATGGCTCCCTATGATTTTAGCTTTGTTGAAATTTACCATAGAAAAGGAGGATATTTCAGACCATGGATGAAATTATAAAAAAATACTATGAAACAATGGTAATCCTGAAAAAACTTTGCCAACTTTTTTTAAAAAGTGGAAGAAATATGGAAATAAGTATATAAATTTCCAAGGAGGTATGTACTTTGAAGAGGACTATGGCATCTTTACTATTAGACATGAATTTACAATTATATTAAATGACTGTATCACTTTCAGATAAACTTTTTTATTTATATAAATGTTGTGAATAATCTCAGTAAAGCCTTCTATGCATTTAAAATAAATGTTCCACATACCACAGGATAACCTAATATTTGCTTTCAATCTGGTTCTGCAGGTAAAACTCCCAATAAGAATTATAACTATAAAGGCTATCTACATGCTTTGCATATTCTCATGTTCTAAGCAATAACTTAATGGTTAGCACACTGAACTAGAAACCATGAGGGTATTTTATAACAAAAAGAAATGCTACTAATATGTGTAGTGAGTGCAAACACTAGGAATACATAATCTCTTCCTTAAAGTGATACAAAAAATATTTACTAAATTTAGCTTAGTCCAACCCACAACCTTAAATGACTGCTGAAATTTATGATGCTGATATAACGTTTTTCTAGTAAGCTTTTAAAAATGAGTTCAATCCTTAACTTTGTTTTCTCAGAGCACAACTTTGTGCCAAACTTGATCTACTCCAATATGTTCTTAAAATTCAGGATACTCATGGTATTACATCACTTGGCATACTGAATCTATTGTGAACATGATCTTTGTTGAGAGTTCTTGAAATACATACAAATTGACTTAACTCAACAAATACCAAGCTGCAGATATCAAGTAATACTCTGAAATTATTTATTTCATGTCATAAATAAAAAAACAATTTGGAAGATAGATCTCCAGTGATAAAGTTATGATTAAAGCCTAATTTTAATTTCCATTTTTTGAACAAAGCGTATCCTTTACAAAGTACCATTCATTTACTAGAGAATAAAATTTCAGGCATGAGAGTACTTGGTTTAGCCCAATGGTTAGCAAGCTAGCCTTGTATGCCATTTAATACAACTTTTATTCAAATGTTCTATAATTATAGCCTTGTGCCAAATTAGGGTAAAGTTTGTAAATTTTGTAACACTACTAGTGGAAAATAACATAACAACAGCCTAAAAATGATATTGATTACAACCTGAGTACAGCATATGTAGATTATATGTTTGATTAAATAAATTTCAGACATTATGTCTGTTTATTTTTAACAAAATCTGTTCATACTCACAAATAATTTTCTGTGTATTATCATCAAATGTTAGAACGTGAAAATTATAAATTAAAAGCTTGACATTTATGCAAAGCATTTGTTAGAACATGAAAATTATCCACTATGGAATTTTTTGTGTTGTCATGTCATGGTCATACATGTATTAAAGCTTTAATACGTGCATGATCATGACATTACGACACAAAAAATTCCATCATCAATAATTTTCACATTTTAATGAACACCTTGCATAACTGTCAAGCATGTAATTTAAAGTGAAAAAAATTATTGCAATAAAACAATACAGTTTTATGGTTATTTTGTCAAATTACAATAATATATAGTAATACAATTTCATTGTTATTTTGTTACTACCACTGTAACCCAGAAGATGATCTCAGAAAGAGATTGAAAGTACTTGAGAAATGATAAATAAAATCAACTTTAACAGTTACAGTGCATTTCTCACATTATTTGATGATAATACACAGAAAATTATTCATGAGTATGAACGAATTTTGTTAAAAATAAGCAAGCATAATTTTTTCAGTTTATTTAATCAGACATGGCTAAAAGAGAATTTGCTACCTAAATACACAAATATATATAAAATGTTACAGTAAACCTCATACTAGTGTACCATTTGTGTTTGAGTGCTAAATGGTGATGCATGCTGTAATAAGATTCATAGTAATTAATAAATAAGCCAATCGCAAACAGGTGTCATGCTATGTGCTGCTTTTGCTTAATTAGAGTAATTTGAGAAGGGTCAAATTTAGAGCCTTTAGAAGGCTGGATGGTCATTTCAGAGAATTGCTGCATATGTTTAGTATGACGTGCTGGAAATATTTTGTTGGCAACATTGTTCAAATGAATACTTTACATAGAGACCGTGTCCTGGATGGTCATATAATATAAACATTCATCAAGTTGAATGCATTGTAAGCAGCAGTAAATGATCACTTATGCCACAACACAAGTTGTCCAGTGGTGTTGAAAGAGGGTCATCTGCTTCTCTTTGTTGCTTGGGAAGTGGATGCTAAACAGCATCATATATGTCTAGAATGCTGTTCAACTCATTTTTATGTGATTCTGTAGAGAAAAGGTTGTAAACATTTCAGTAATTCTTCCTTTCTAAATCTGTTTTCTCACTCACTCATTCCTGTCTATTTTTTATCCCCTCATTCTCAGGGAAAATTTACATTTGTGAAAAGATAATCTTGCGAAAGAGTATCTGACTCCGGGATCTATTTGCTTTAAATATGTAACCCACAAAGCTGACATTTTTTTTATCCCCTTTTTGGACAGCTCACACACAAAGCACGTTCAAATCTGTGTTTGGCCTGAAGGTAAACTATTTTCTTCTAGAGTTGAAAAATTACTTATATATTTTATCTTGAGTAAATTCAAAAACATATTCAGCGTACTGCAATTTTATTTTCTATTAGTCTATAGGATACTTGTCAGAGTAAGTGTGATAAAGAACGCAAAACATTCCTCAGTGAAGACTCTTTAGTTGTGGCTTTGTGTTTCACTAAAACATTCAATTTATTGAAATAATACATTTAGACTTATATTTTAGAATATCAAGGACATTAAAGTGGAAAAAAAACAACAAAATAAATCAATTTAAAACCCAAAAAATTGTATTAATAGCTACAAAAGATTAAAAAGTGATGCAATGAATTGGTTCATAAAAATCATACAAAATATTTTTTTAAAGTGAATAATGAATACAAGCAGGAAAATATTTGTAAGAAGAGAACTTAATTTGTAACTTTCGTATATTCAAAGATATAATACTCCAAAATTCTCTCAATGTGCGATTTCCAGATGTACATGATTATAGTTCACCACAGTGCTGTTTCTTTTGCTACTTTCAGCAAAACTTCCTTCTTTTTGGTTTCAAAAAGGAGGAAGTTTTTGTGGTATTTATTTCTCTATCGTTTTGATCAAACTTGTCAGCTCATAGCTTTCCTTCGCTTCTCTTAACTTTAGTGCACCATATGGTATGTTTATTCCTCATTATATGGTATGTTTATTCCTCATTATATACCCTACCAAATTTAATATATCTCTTTCTGACTGTTAGTAACAGTGTCATTGTAGTTTTGTTTCTCCTTAAAACCTCTACATTTGTCATATGTTCTGTCTATGGTATTCTCAACATTTGTTAGTAGAATCACGTTTGATTTGCTTCAGTTTTTTCTTCATTTGTCATAAAATTGTTAAAAATTTTGTGCAATAAAGGAGAATAAATATTATATATTATTCTCGTATACTTTTCTGGATTTCTAATGTTCTTTTTAATTTCTTTAATGTTAAGTTTCTGAACAGCATGAACCTTGTGAACAGCATCAGCCTGAACCTTACTAAGTTTCAGAATAGCATCTTTTGCGTACTTTTGCAAAGATACGTAATCTTTGGATTTCTATGTCACACTTTCAATCATACAAAAATGTAATATATAAAAGCATTAAACTACATAAATACAATCTGGATGTTTTATAGTCAATCAAATATCAGTTACTTCAAAGAAAAGAAAGAGAAATGGTCTCCTCCTGATGGTCAGAAGGTACTTGACCAAAATGTCAGGTCTATAGTAACATCTTTGACAATCAAAAAGAAGTCCAAATAAATCAAAGTACACTGTTTTTAATGACAAACCAATGTTTTTGAGTTTGTTTTACGTTATTTTCTTTTTAATTTGGTTGAAATTCAGCTCCTATATCATTGCTATTATTTTCTTTTTGTGGAATAAAGAGATTGCATATGTTATACTTCAAATGTAAACAGTGATATTTACTAAGGTTACTTAAGTCTGCTACAAGGTCAAAATGATCGAATTCACTATCTCTGGTAAGTGGCCCAAAACAATCAACAATTTCACTAAGTGTTAAGAAGTCCTAACCCGACTCATGAAAATCTGGAAATCCAGAAGATATAATAAATATATTCAGGCAGTAAAACTTGCATGTATTCCAACTTTGACAGAAAAAAGAAATTAATAACATATTGAAAGAATTTTTTTTTCTTCACACTCTGAATTACACAAAGAATAAAAGTGTTTTGTTTTAATATGAGTCATTGGTCAACCATTTTCTAATGTTTCAGCAGTTAAATATCTTTGGTATTGAATCATAATAATAGCTTTTGATGGAGCAATGAACTGAGATCAAAAGACTTACATAAAAATATATTCATTTAGCACCATAACGGCAAACTTTTTAATACTTTCAGACAAATTTTATTCCTTTTTCTATCATGTGTTTAAAGAAATTTCCAGCCAGGATGTTATAGACAACTTTAGATAAAATAATAGCAAGTGGTTAGATTTAACTACTATTTATGAAAAATGTTGCCTGTCATGGTTTTTAATGTTAGCAATAAATGTTATATTTTGTCATTTTGGATCAACCATACTCCAGCTTTCCCATGAAATAGTAAAATTGTAAATTTTTAAAAATAGTAAATTTGATAGACAAAGAAAGCTAACAGATTTAATAAGTTGCAGGTTTTATGCATTGAGAAAACAACTGGACATAAGCTGTATCTTAACTATGTCTATACTTCTGTCACAAGAGTTGACCCATGAGTCTTTTTTTGCGAAATCATTAAACTTGCCTAAGCAACATTTTCATGTTTTCTATAACTGATTAACAGAGAAGAAATACATTATTTAAAAAGAAAGAAGACATTAAAATTTAGGAATTAAGTATTGCACGTGTATGCATGTGAAAGTCCTTTCACTAAGGAGAAAGATATCCTCATGTCCAGTACAAAGGCCCTCATGGATGTTACTTATATCTGATTCTAGAAGGAAAAGAAAAGAAAACAAGGAGTGTCTTGTGTTTATAGCTGTGCCACCTAACAGCATCTGAGCAAGCCATGGATAACCAAGTGGAGTAACCCATAGCATACTGTTTTAAGGTAAATTTTCATCAATCCTTGATTAAAGTCTACAAATAAAAAAATTTTAAATTTGTAATCAAGTTTTCCAATGATAACATAGCCATTATGAAAATAAAGAATAAAAAACAAAGAATTACTTTGTTGATTAATTTATTTTAATTAGTGTTTGGATAAATAGCACATTTTACATTAAATATGGATGGAAATACAAGGCCTATCAGTACTCACAAAAGTTTGGGTTTACCTCTCTGAATTTTTAAAATTGCCTTTTAAATGCTTTTAAACAGATGGTATAATCCCAAGATAGGACTTTGCAGACTGTTTTGAAAAGTGAAAAAGACACTAAGGTAAATGGACAAGGTTTAAAAATAATCCTTTCTACTATAATAAAGGTTGTTGCATATATATAGATATTTTCCTCCTCCCATGCTCATGGAAAGAGAGACAATAGTGAGCAAGCATTGGCTCAGTCCATTATCTTTACTACCAGTTATTAATCTTTACTTCCAATCATGAAAGCTCTTGCCAGTGTTTTCTCTTTAACAGTACCTTATTTTTTTTTTTTGCAATAATTATGTTATCAAGTAGTGAAGAATATATATATCCTCTCTATTATAATAAAAAAATGTGTATTTATTCATATATATATATATATATATATATATATTCCTCCTGTCATGCTCAGGGGTTTAGATTTTTTATTTTTTTTCATATGTCTTAATGTGTAAGATACTAAGTAGTACATCAGTAATGTTACCGTCATTTTAGACAGCATATTATTATAGATATTTTGTAGTCATTTTTTATGGCATGGGCCTACTTTGGTTATTAATATTTCTAAGGTATCAAGCATTCTGGAAAAATAAAGAATATTTACATAGATAGGTATGAGTGCAGCCAGTGGCCTTTGTAAGTGAACTGTCATATAATGACCAGCCTCCAAAGTTAAAGAGCAAGTTTAAGTCTTATGGAAAGTTTATTATTTCCAAATTACATAACTGGAATGATGTTAGATTTTGATAAAATTGAAAATGAAAGAAATATTACTAGCACTAGTAGTTTGTGCTACTCCTCATCATCAAGTATTGCTAATCATCATCATCCTCATCGATAGAGATACGAGGATGCTTTATTTCTATTGAGCTTGGTTTGAATATTTCTGAACACAGACAACTCAATTGAGTTAACTTGGAGAATGGGGTCAGTTTACACATCTAGATTTAACCCATATTAAAACATCTATGGGCTACATGCAAGGTGATACATTTTTGGATTTGTCTTGGTCATATGTCAAATTTCATGAAGGGTTATATAAATAGTACCTCAAAAATATTTTCACAAAGATGTGTAGTGTATGACATGTAAAGAGACAGAAAACCAATGACTGAATACTTAAAAACAGAATCCCTTACTAATGCAAATAGACAAGGAACAGAAAAACCCACAGATGAAAGCAGTTATAACTAATCCATGGGTTAAAAGTCTTTAGGAAACTTTAAATATCCTTGACCTTGTAGAGAGCTGACAAAAGTACAATCTGATGTATGCTGACTAGATTCATAGCAGGCTATCATCACCACACCCACCTTCTGTCCAACTAATCAAAATGTACACAAGGAAAGGGTGTTAAAAAAAAAAGGTGAAAAAAGAAGGCATTAGACAAGTCTATAAAACATGGTCAGAACACCCATAAAGACAAACTCAGAGTTGGGGAGGGGTCTCTCATAGATCTAGTTTACTGAAAAAAGGAAATGCCACAATACCTCACTAGATAATTAGGTAGGTTGGAGAGAAAATAGGGGAGAGAGAGAGAGAGAGAGAGAGAGAGAGAGAGAGAGAGAGAGAGAGAGTGTGAGGTATTTCTATATTTTCTCCTGGATGCCAAAGGTCATATAGGAAATCCCCAAATTTCTTTAAGTTAACTGAAGTAACAGATTTTTATATGGAAATGTATTTAATTTATCTTATGTAGTTTACTTTATTTCCTTCCAAAAAATATTCATTTTTTTAAAGAAATTAAGTTTTAAAGTGATATTGAGTAGAATGGTTCTAGTGGGGTTTCAGTTTGCAATATAATAAATATATTGTCAAGCTGAACTCTGACTGTGCTCAGATTCATTACCACTCATGTTTAGTTTCAAAGTCTTGTGCTTGTCTATGTATGTATAGATGAAAAAAACCCCAAAAAAAACCGGTAAAATCCAATTGTAATACACATTTATAAAAAACATTAAAAGAAGAATAATTGGAAGATATTTATTTTGAAATTTAAAACTTCTTTTTTTATGACAGTGGTACAGGAGAATACATTTTTGAATGTAAATTTTCAGAAAGAAACAAAATACACAAACTTAAATTGAGAAAACAGAAAAGTCCCAATTTTGTATTTGCAAAAAATGAATCAAGTACATCAATAAGATCTGAGATGAGGTAGTATTTACATTATTTATATTGTTTGGACTGTTGTCCTCATATTTGTTGCCATATTTACAATGTTTTGGCTGTTATATGCTCAGACCGTCTTCAGGTGATTGGAATTTTGAACCGAATTCTTTATTTTGATGACTGGGGTGTATTGTTCTTGTTTCATGAGCTAGGTGTCTTAGTTATCTCCCTTTAACTCAACTTTCTAAGTTATATGTTCACCTGTAGCATGTAGCCAGCAACTCTTTGGATCAAGTCACTGGATCTTACTAACGTTTTTGTTCACTGGACCATGTGTCTTTTAGGACATTTAATATATAAAAATGTAAGTTGATTTTATGGATGTATTTTTCATAGTGTTGGGGCCAGAGGCTGATTAATAGTTGCTCTTAACTAAGATAATTATATCACTGCTGATTTCTACTTTAAGGGTGGGGAGGGATAAGAGAGTGTTAGACATTAGCTTTATTGATGGAAAGGTTTGAAATCAGTTATAACTGAATTAAGTAGATAGAATATCAATCACTTTTTGTAATACTGTGTTTAGGGTTTGATTATGCTTGTGGAAGGCCTTGTGTTAAACATAACCAAGCCCACAACATTGAAAGAAATTCTGTCAAATAAGCATGAAAAAAAGATAAAAAAAGATCTTGTTTGAAATAATAAATGTAAAATTTATTTAATAAGAGAAAATGACATATTATTTTGTGGATTTAAAATATATTTATTGAAAAGTCTTTCCTTCAAATGTGTGTGTTTTTGGAGTTCATTTTTTAAAGTCACTTGAATGATGTGAAATGAATTTGTATAAGAGAAGACAAGTCATTGTTTTGTTTTGTTGTGTGTGTGTGTGTGTGTGTGTGTGTGTGTGTGTGTGTGTGTGTTAGTAGTCATCAAAAAGTTATTTCCTTAGTGAAAAAAAGAATGGAAGTGGTGTCTTTGAGTAAAAAAGAAGAAGGAGAATCAATGATTGCAGTGAAAAAGAGAAAGTGAGAGAGTAAATAAATGCATGTTTCTTCGACATGGAGACCATGGATTGAAATCTCTGCTGAGAAAGAAAAACTTCACATTATTTATGTGGTTCAGACATATGAAATAGGCTCTGATTGTAGGTTTTTCTCTAAATCTTGATTGGTTAATAAATGAGAAATGTATCCAACCTGTTTATGAAGATGTTCACACATGGTAAAGTTTGTAAACCAACTGTCACATAGAAAAAAAACTTTTTATTGGTTTTTGAATATGTATATGCTTTTTTAATTGGCTCATGGAAAGTTGTGAGTATACTTGAATTTCTTGTGGAGTTAGGTTTTACAAATCCGACATACTATTGAGCATATGGTAGCCATCACACTTATGATTAATAAATGCCCAAATAACAAGGGCATTTATTAATTCATTCTTACGTAGAAGCAGACAAATCACATTAACAATTAAATTAATTGAAGATGAAGTTGCATTTAAATTAATGTTTTTTTTTGTAATATTGTCTTGAATAATTTATTTTTACAGTCTATGGTAAAACCAGAGCTGTTGAAAAAGCTGAAGTTCAATAAAGTCTGCTGGAAAAATGTTTTAAACAAAGAATTTCAATCTCCAGATTTTCTGGTCATTGACATCAGATTTTTGTTTGTCATTGACATTTCACACCACTACTGGGTGAAATTGTTAAAAGAGTCCTGTTTACAAAGTATGAGATACTAAAACAAGTATCAATAATATTTTATTCAATACCTTAAAGGATGAAGCAACAACTTCACAATAGACAGATCTATTGAAGCTAATGCAATGTGTTCATTTAGCTAGGATCAACAGTTGGTGTTTGTGAACTGGTTTACATTTCTAGCTTACTTTGTTTCTTGGACCATCTTCACCAATATTTATATGTCTTTGCTTTGTTGATGTAAAAGTTCTCAGTATATAGATTTTTGTTCTTTACAATATAATTTGAGTTTATTATGGAGACTGTATTTTTACTAGACTTTTTTGACTGTGACAGTATTCATGTTTTACCACAAACTTTCCATACAGTAAAAGTATTAGTTCATTTGCTACTTTGCATAATTGTGTACAGGTCTTTTTGTGAAAGAATAAAATGTTTTAGATGAAGAATTAAATACAGCATTTTATTTCATGCTATATTTTTACTGACAATGATAAAATCTACTATGAATAACATTTCTTGTGGTTAAACCAATGGCCATCCTGTGATTGTAGTTGTTTTCATAAGCTTATCTAAAATTTCAGATTTTAACTTTTCATAAACTGTCAAAATCTCTATTATCAAAATGAATATTAACAGAAAAAAGGTATTCTTTGTCAAGGAACCCCACTTCTCCAACAAGATTTGTATTTTATCTGACATGACATATTGAAAGGGCAGCTTTAATTGAGGTTTATCAGGTTAGAATAGAGCATTCACTTGCTGATCAGATTTGGAAACTAAATAATTTATGTAAAGTAGTAGTAAGAAGCAAACAACAGTAGAGTGCATAGAGAATGCAATGCACCCAATAGGACAAACTTCTAATGAATGAAAGACAAGTATTGCAATTTGAGTGAAATATAATTTATTATATTTTTAACACAAAAGGCTAGATCTCTGAAGATGGTGGGTTATGCCAAAACTATAACAAGCAAGCCCAATCTTCCATCCATATCCTTTTTAATTGTAGATACTAACGATTTCTTATCAATAAGAAGGACAAAAATGGTACTCACACTATACCACTTTTTTTCTAATGTAGAGTGTTTTTTGTTCACTAAGACTTATGTCCTTGACAAGAAAGCTACTGGCCTACTAGTTTGATTTTAGGCTGCAATGTGATCAGATTTATCCAACACCAGAAAAAAAACGTTTCATAAAAGAAAGCACCACATATCTCTGTCTGTCTCTCTCATGTCTTTGCAGCTATCTTGAGTAGTGGTAATAACTTTTATGAGAGAAACAATCTTCTTAAAGTATTTAGCAATCCAATAGGAATATTATGCTTTAAAGGTTGAAAAGAGCAAATAATACAGTTCAGGGAGAATATTAGCAAGGAAATATTGACATATATTTACCATGAAATTATAAAAAGGCAGTTGTTATTATACACACTCACTGGAGAAGAATATGACAGAGCATAAGGCCATATTTAAAGTGAGAATCCCACATATAAATTGTATTGGTAATAAAAGTTCTTTCAACATTAGGACACTTCAAGCATCAAGGATTGACCCTACTTTTTATAGTGTAATGAGACAGGGGCTGCATTAAGAGTAACCTTTTGGATCCAAGCATGTTGTATCTTGAAAAAAAACAAAAAAAAAAAAAACAACCAAAAATGGCAGACTGCAAAAGAACCATGCAAAAAGACTGATCAAAACAGAATCCAACTCATTTGTTTGAGAATAAGCCCATTTATAAAGAAATGAAGAAACTTTTTAATTTCCAGAACAGAATTTTATAAGTCTCATATTTTTAAGGAATAGAAGAGAATATTTTTCTCTTCATATCCATTTTTTGGCGAAGTAACAGGAGATGGAAAGTGCGACACGGAGATCCGAAGGCGAATTGGCATGGCAAAGGACGCGTTCCAGAAGATGAGCAAAATACTAACACACAGGAAAATCTCAATAGAAACGAAGAAAAGAGTGCTAGACTGCTATGTGATGTCAGTTCTTCAATACGGCAGTGAATGCTGGACAATATCATCGAAAATGAGGACAAAACTGGAAGCAGCCGAAATGTGGTTCTACAGAAGGATGCTACGGATATCGTGGACTGAGCATACAAGCAACGACGAGGTGTTAGAAGGAATGGCAACAAAAAGGAAATTGATGTTGAGCATCAAGAAGAGACAACTGAAGTTCCTGGGACATGCAATGAGGAAGGAGAGCCTGGAGAACCTGATACTGACTGGTCAGATAGAAGGAAGAAGAGACAGAGGAAGGCAGCAGATAACATATTTGCAGGGCCTGATCAGGTGGATGACGGAACGGGGGTTGCCAGGAGCAACAGGAGCAAATATACTAAGAGCCACAAGGGATAGGGAGACGTGAAGAGCCATGATCGCCTACGTCCTGAAGGGACAGGGCACATAGAAGAAGAAGAAGAAGTCAGCAAACTATTGAGATATAGTCATCCAGGTTACATTATTTAGCTCTCTTGTTATATGATCATTTAATCACAGCCTTCTACATTTTTAGAAGAAACTTTTAATGTCTGTGTTTATTTTTAACTTTGGATAACTTCATATTTCCTTTATTATACTGTCAATGTAAACAGCATCTTTAACACAGTCAGTTAATGGGATGGTTTATGCAGACATGGTTCATTTAACTACTCATCTTATTTTCCTTGATTGCTAATATATTGTGCCACTCAGTAATAACATTTCTATGAAAATTTTCATCAGAGAGGTTAGCAAAAGCTGTGAAGAGAATCACTCAAGGGAACAAGATCTCATGTGGAGATGGTTCATCATAGCACTTTAAAAAAAAAAAAGAAAAAAAATGCTATGATGAACCACTCCATTGATTATTTTTAGAAGGTCATCAACAGCAGATCTTTAAAAGACAGCTTTCAAAGGCAATATCAGTTTTGGTATTTGAAGCTAATCATTTTAGCTGACCCATGAAGGACTTTTAGCTTTTTTCTCCTATTTAAGAAAGTTCATTAGTTTTCTGAAGTGCTTGTTAACCACAGGCAATAATGATGATGGCTATTAGAGTTGGTGTGCTGTTAAAAAAACATCTGCAGAAAAATTATTAGATCCAATATATTAAAAAGATGAACAAGAGCTTCCAATTGAGAACATTTCTCAACTTATCAATATTACACTTTTAAAATACACTGGTACTGGTCCAAAGAAAATTCTTCATATAAATACGTATGGTTCACTCATAATTTAAATCATTCTCCAGTTTAGATGGTGGTCATATTAATAAACATGTGCTAGAAGAAAGCTATTAGACAGCACTTCTTAAATAGACTACCTCACTCATAAAAAATAAGGAAAACTTTTTAGACTAGCAATTTTCAAACCATACTTCTTTACTTTTCCCTGCAAGCTTTATAAAATTTTTGATTATAGTAATTTATAAACCTTTAAATCATTTAAAATACTGTATTAATTTGTAGTGGTCAAGTAATATTGTCATTGAATTAAAAATGTATTGACTAACTATAAATGGAAAAGCTCACTATAATCTAAAGACCCCCAGTATTTTAAAAAGAATTAAAAATTTTTTTAATTTGTGAATTTTTGCAAATACAAAAGTCCCAAGGCAACATTATCATAAAATAAAAGGGGCACCTATAGTAAATTTAAAATTCATTTCTAAAATTTGTCTTCATAAATAAAGCTGTAATGCTAAGGTACTTAAAGTTCAATAAAATATTAAAATGCTTAAAATATATAAAATTTTTAAGACGACTGGGTTGTTAGAAATATATATATATATATAAAAAGAAGTGTTCACATTATAATCATGTAATTTTTTTCAATTATGTTACCCTTAATTAAATTTTCCAGTCATCAAGCTGACAATAAATCATTCAGTGCATAAAAGCACTCACTCCATCTTACAAAAAACACTTTAGTGCCACATTTTAAACTAAAAAAGTAAGTAATATTTGTTCCAATTCGGATTAAGTAAACTTTAAAATAGCTAATTTTTCTGAAATAATGTTTCAGAAAAATATATTTTAGTTTTAGAATATTTTTTACTAAAGAGAATTATGTTGTGTTGACAGATCTGTCAATATGGAATTTTAGAAAAGAGAAAAAAAATTCAATCAGTTAAATTCAGTTTGAAATACACCAAAATATTTTCCTTATTGGCAATATTAAATTTAATCTATTATTTTAGAATTAAACTAAAATTAAAGCTTTAAGAGTGATTTTTTATTTTTCTAAATGTATTTACAAAAGATTTACAAAATGAGGATCAACATTTTGTCAAATTTAAGTTACAAATATGCATGGTTTTAACTGGGTAGTCATTCTCAAATTTTTAACCAGTGGAGATAGAAAGTACATGACACCTAAGGAATTGGTTTTTGGTCCATTTGGAGCTACCTGTTTGCTTTATAAAGGTGGTGTGGGGGGTTGAAATCTATAAAAAAAATTGACCACAATCAGGTAAAGAAAGTATTTGATAGACAAGGAAGTCTGTGATCTGAGATGAGAATGACTGCGTCTACATTTAAAAGAGAAGAAAAAGAATCTTCTAAATTTGATTTATCTCTTTTCTAAATAACAAGAGTTTATACAAGTGTCTTTTTAAACTTATGATTTTATCTTGTTTCAATGTCTTTTTATGTTGTATCTGAGGAAACCGGTTCTCAAAAACTGAATGTTTTGTCTAAAGGGTCCAGAGAACTAGCTTCACATGAAATGAGCCATCCTTTCTAACCCCACTTTGACCTTTCAAAATTGTGAAAAAAAAAGAAGCTGTCAACTTTTCCAAGTTCTTCTGTTATTAAAAAAGAAGTTAACTTACATAAACTGTTAACTATAAGTAAAATCATTTGTTATAGAAAAAATGTTTTTATGAACTGTTTTCTAAAAATATTTCAAAGAACTGTTAATCTACCTTGATAGTTTGTACTGTACAAGGTACATTATGTGCATGACCTATATTATATGTTGTACAATTTGTATATTGTAAAAAAATTGTCATTCTAATAAATGTTTATTTACAAATTTCACTTTGAGCAGGAATCTTGTCTTTTTTGTTAGTGTCTCTAGAAGTACTTGTAAAAGGAAAGATAAGAGACTTGAAATTCACCACCATTCTCTTTCTCATATTCTATCTTTTTAACATGTTCAAATTCAGATTAAAAAATCATGAGAAAAAATTACTATCAGATAACCCACACTTCTGTCTTTTATAGAAAACAGCCAATGTCACTACTAATATATCTGAGCCTATATTATCACTCAAAAAAGCTGTTGTAAAGGTTTTCTGTGATGCAAAGTATGATTCTAAACTAGAGTTGTTCTAATGATCTTGCTTGATAAAGCTGTTATATGATCAAGTGTTTTGTTTCCAAACAGCCACTGAGGAACAGTCTTAAAAATCAAACCACTTATAAAAGTATCACATATTGCTTCTTTTCACACTTAAGCACTTAGAGCCATGTAATTATCATCTCCACTCACATGCTTTAGTTGCTGCAGATATTCATTCAATGTATGCACTGTTACCCATAGATGTCTAATAATTGCCTTGCATACACCTCATTTTTAAGCTTCACATAGAAGTTTGGGATCACAATCAGAAAGATATATATACATAGAAGAAGTAATGTAGTTAATGAATGCATTCAATTTATCAGTAGCTCAAAGAAAATTGCTGAGCATTGTATGCCAATGCTTCCACTCCTTAGTAAGCAGAACTGGTTTCGAATGTATCAATTGCTGGAACTTATATATAAGCATGTTTTTAGAATTCAGTTAAGAACCAGAGTTTATTTCTTAGCTTTTGTTCATCAAAAAACAAGGCAGCATGTATGTATATAGCTTTTAAATTTTTTTTTTGTAATTGACAAAATTAAATTTAAAAAAAGCAAAAACGTTTAAGCTCATAGTGAATTAAAATAAAATGTTTTCACAGCTAATATTTCTTGCTCAATAACAAAATAAATAAAAAATGTGTATTTAGTCTTAAAGTTATTGTTGATACATTTGCCCTTGACTTAAGCTTCCAATCCTCTTCTTATAACACCTCCTTTTTTATGCTTAATTCTTAAAAACATTTTAATTTATTCCAGGTCAATAAAGCAGCATGAATATTTCTGCAGTTGAGAAGGTTTTAAGTAGAAGAAAAATAAAGTAGAAATTCTTAGATTCTTTTCCAAAGGAACTTTTAAAAAATAAATTATTTAATAATTTAAACTATTTTAACTTAAATTATTTAGATTATTACAGGTTGATACCTGTAATTTATTTAATAAGTTTTTTATTTTATTAAAATTTATTTTATTAAATTATTTACTTATGTGTTAACCCATAACATATCATGGGTAGAATTTAATAATTATAACTTCTTTTCATTAATGACTGCATATACAGTAACAGCCAGTATTGAAAGCAAGTTGATGTCAAAATGTTTACAGTACATATTTGGTATATAAACATAGATATGTACAGAATATTTTTAATTCAAAAAGTTGACATTTAATACTAAGTTGTTTTACTAGAAGAATTCCAGCAAATATCAACTTCAGATGTTTTCTCAGAGCACTTAAAGAACACATTTTGGCACTCTTTGTTAGAAACTTTTGTAATGTTTGTCCTGGTGCAGGAATTTATAAGTTACTCTAAACTGGGTACATCAAAGTTGCAAAGGACGAAAGGATAACCCCTTGACATTTTGCAACCTTGATGTACTACTTTTGCAACCTTTCAAACTACAGTTAAAGAAGAACAGAGAAAAGGAAACCTCAACATTCCAGGCTCTGTGACTTACCCAAGATCAATCCAAGTGGAGAAAAATTGCGGTTTTTTGCTGTGGTAGCAAGGTAACATGCAAAAATGTGAAAATCATTCACTGAGTTGTGACTGAATAAAAACCACCAGTCATATTAGTATTCAAAAGTGTGAATTTAAGCATCAAATTTTGAAATATTTCTTCTGCAATATTTGCAACATCACTGGGGCCTAGTGTTCAACAATTAAAAAATTCCACACTTTTAGCCTATATAGTTCAATCAATGATCAGAAACAAATTAAAAAATAAACCAGGATCCTACAAGTTGATAGTTAAAAAAAATTCATTCTAACTACAGTAACAAAATAATTAAAATTTTGTGAAATGGGGTTGGGCTGATAACTTTTTAGCACCTCACTCCATGCTTATAAGCATTTAAAATAACTTTAATGATTTTAATTTTAATTTCTGCAAGAATTAGAAAAAGCATTTACACCTTCTAAAGAAGAGAGCAATGGATTTTTATCCACATTTTGTGATTACCTTGTCTCTTCAAATAAAACGGAATTTACTATACAAAAACTATTTTCTAATCTTCAAAGTGTCTAAAAACCAGAAAAAATGCCATTTAACAAAAAAAATTTAACAAAATCTATTTAAAGCCTCTTCCCACACTGAAACCACCTTACTTTTTTTTAATAGCAAAGAGAGAAAAAGTGATGAAAGCTATAAGAGATCCAGAAAAAAAAAAAGAGAAATGCAGTTTTTTTTAATTAATGATACAAAAGTACATACTTGATTCATGAGGCAGAATGAGGGGGTGGGAACTCAAGAGATATTTCCAAAACATGGTAAAAAATCAGTATCGGGTCATAACAAAGGCATGAGGATATAAAAAATGTTTGATAGTTTGTATAATGATATTACCCCTATGGAATATCATATAGTATTAAATTTGTGAAAGAATGGGAGGGTTAAAAATAATTAACCAACCCTTTAATGAAATATAAAGTGGGTCATTTACACATTTCACCTTCATCCATAACATCATCACTATTTTTTTGAATTAGTGGCATACAAAGTTACCTTTCAATCATGTTTCATCTTTTTTCACTAAAGCCTGATTATTTACTCATATATAAGTTTATATTATTCAATCTGTTACAGTATTTAGCCATTTTTACATATAAGCTGGGAGAAAAAAAAAGAAAAAATAAGCAATATTTTAAATGAAGAACTTCTTCCTAAATATTTTATACAATAAATCACTATTTGACATGTAAATTTTTTTTCCACATATTTCTTCATATTAATTTCCATTAGTATAACCAAATAACTTCCCACTTCTACCTTTACCCAAATAGGATACAAAATCAATAACCCAATAAAAAGCTATTTGTCAACACTCTCAATGTGCAGATCTGCTAGATAGATCAAATAATGTTATCCTGTTCACAGATCACCTGATAACACAAATATTGCTGAAGAAGAAAATGAATCAATGAAAGTATTTAGTTTTTCTTCTGGGATCCAAAATCATAACTATATTGTCATGGTCTGGTGAACTTCCCTCCATCTGTCACTGTACTTTCAGTATTTGTCTGTCTGTCCTTAGGTTTTTGTAGACTGCAAATAACTGCAATACTTACACCTAATGACTTCTGTTACATTGTATATTGCTATGTTATCAAATTGAAAAATTACAAAGAGTAAAGACAGATAATATTTAATACAAACTTATTTATCCAACTACAAATACAATGTAGGAATAAGTAGAAATTACCTCAGTAGAGTGTAGGTCAAAAGGTTTTGGTCCAGTTGCAATGCATCAATATTTACAATGTTACATCTTTTCTTACAGACAATAGGAACATACAATGTTTCTATTCTTTAAAGATATACGAGGATAAATCAGTTAGTCTAGGTATAAAAAATTGTTACACTTGTACATATTTTTGGGCTCATTGGTTAAAATCTGCTGAAAGTTGTGAAGGATCCATTTCAAGTTTATGTGAAATTATTATTTTTTTTTATGCTGACCAATTAGAGACAGTCTCAAGCCCTATTAAACACCTGAATGGGGTTTTTGTAAGCCTAAATTTCTGAATAAATAAAATTCAGTTCAGTAAGGGAGAGAGTAGCCATTTTGACAGCAAGGAGACAAGGCGAATCAACATCAAGGACCAGAAGGTTTTGACATCAAGAAGAGAGTATCAAGGCACAAAGTAACCAGCTAATTACAGAGAGACTAAAAAAATTTTGAAGTTCAAGTGAAAATTCTCCTGTGGTTAGACAGAAAAAGAACAAAAAGAATTAATATAAATTTTCAAAGGCATGAACTGTGAATTTAAAATGGACTTCTCTAAAATTGCTATATGTCCCAGAGACACTTGTGGGACAAGTAAAAGTAGGTGTTTCCATTTTTTCTGAAAGGTGGTTGCACCTTTGTTTTCCTGCCTTCTTCAATTGTTTTCATTTTTTTTATCATTGAATCCTTGTCTTTCTAAACTGAAATCATAATGGTTTTCCATTTTTTGATGGTGAACAGAAATTGTTATCCTGCCTTAATAGGTGCACAAAAGGAAATTTTTGTGCTAACTTTGTATTTGTACCTTTTTCATACTTGTGTAATAATAAATATGTTTTTCCTTTAAAATTTTATGCAATGGTTGAGTTTTTTTTTGTGATCTGTGCCTCTTATGACTTTCTATTGCTACTAAGTTTTTGTGTTTGGCACAGGAACTTGGATTTATTAAAGAATAAAATTTTGTATTGAGAATTATGACAAATCAACATTCATAATCTAGAATCAGAGTTGTATTCAGCCAAACAAATACTGAATTATGCATTAGCGATTTATGATTTAAATTTCATCTATCTTCACTGTTCAGTGGCAAACTATAAAAATGGTATAAAAATTAATTTAATGTTATACTGGAAGAAACAATAAAAGTTTAACTCATTGCAGTAAGCAATTATTTCTAATCTTTTGGAAGTAAAAATTCACTATATACTGAATTTCAATTCTAATTTACAATTTTCTTCACCAACAATTGAAAATCCACAATAAAAAGGGTAGTTAAAAAATATATAAAAACTTTATATAGAATTCTATTACATTTTTGTGGTGTTACTAGTCAGAACATCATTAACTATTCTTATGAATTTACAACAAATTTAAATAAAGATATGAGTTATTTTTCATCACAGCTTCATTACAAAGCCTAGCTTCTTTTCATTAAATTTGATTTTAAAATTATGTATATTTTATGATTAGTTCTGTAAATATATAAATATTAAAATGAAAAATTTCACTGAGTTGCAAAATTCTTTCACAAGTATCAGCATATGGCAATTAATATCTCAAATGTAAATATTTTAATCAAGTGAGTTTCTGCTAAGGATCTGACAGATGAAGTTAAGAAAAATAATTGATAATGTAAAAATTTTAAAGAATTGCTAAATTAAAAAATTCAAAGTCATAGCAAATTATTTAATATTGAAAAATGTATTCTATTCATAATATGTGCCAGCAATCTTTGCAAAAAATAATGGACATTTTCATTTAAACAAGTTGCGTAATTATTATAAAAACTCAGACATTTTTATGAGTGATTTTTAAAGTGCAAAACTGATAGTAGATCATGGGTAAAAGTTTTATTCAGTTGAAATTCATGATGAGAAATAAAACATGTAGTTATTAGTCTTGAAAAAAATCATAAACAGATATATATGGGGAAAAAGAAATAGCAAAATAAGTACATGTTCAGTAAATTATTGACTTTAGTTTTTCTTAATTTACTTGAATTACTATTACTATGCATATTCATGTAAAAATGATTTTTCTAATGAAAGAGCAAAACTGAAATTTGTGACTAATAAAGGCTAAGAAGCAACTCTTAGCTCTAGTCAGAAAAATACTCAGCAGTTTAAAAGAAAAAAGTATACTGTATGTCAGTATTATACTGTTATTAAAAACAATAATAAATATTTAAATGAAAATATACATAATTTTTACTGGAACTGAGCTTAAAATGGCAAAATAAATATTTTGTCTTCGGTGCTTTCAGATTTTTTGGGAGATGTTTTTTTTATTTGCCATAAAATACACATGTCAGATTTTATTATGTAAGTTAATGTTTTTATAATAAAATTGGTATTAATGTTAATAAAATTTTCATGATATAACTTCTATTTATATTATTCAAGTTTCAGCTTAGATTCAAATAAAAATATTGATAATTTGTTTTGGGAGTGTTTAAGGATTGTCATATGCAAATTAAGTGTGACATCAATTTCATTTATACATAAATCCAAAAGATATAAAAATAAAAACATATTTGATTAATACACTATCCTCTATACCCAAATAATTATTTTATTCAACATTATATGTTATATATTATATATTAGTGATATTCAATAACCTTCATTGATTTTTTCAAACTTTTCTACTCTTGATTTTAACATTACTTGTAATAATTGTTATTGCTTTCCATTTTCATATACATCTCTTTTTAAATGATGGATTACAAGTTTTCTAATATATTGATATCTGGAGAAATTATGCACTTTTTTATTAATGTAGTGTCTTTGAGATTATTTTTTGACAAGGTGGGCTTTAATCAATGTGAAGGAGTATTATCTTTTGTAAATAAACTCTTTAGTTTAAAACTTATTTGTGGTCTGTACCACTCAAAAAAATCATCTTATCCAAGAAATTACAATAATTCATTACATTTATTTAGAAATAACATCACTTTTGAAGGGACTGAAAACATAACTGTACCTCTTTATCTTTATGAGGATTGGAACATACCCATTAATGTTCATAGGTACGTATATAACAGTAATAAAATATGACAGTCGATAATACTTTGTTAGCCTTTTAAGTAATGCAGGTTGACTATTTTTATGAAGGACCCAAACTCCATCCCAGCCATCAATTTCAATTAATGTAAATCTACATTCATTGCAAAAATTAATGTTGTGAAATCCTTTTTCCCATATTACTTCATCTAATTTACATACCTCTCTCTGTGATGTTTACTTAAAGGTGATCATTTGTTTACTTTCATGTCTTTAGCCAATCTTCTTAATATACAGCATATTTTCTCTCTGTTTATATTTTTCAAATATTACCTTCTTCAAATATTTTCTTGTTAATCAATCAACTTTTCTTGTTATTACCCTTCAAATTTTTCTCAATTTTCTTTTTGTGATAGTCTTAAAGATAAATCTTTTTCTTTGTTCTTGCCAATGTTTTCAATTTGTTTTTAGTTGTTCTATGATTAACTTAACTGTTTAACTTTTAAGCAATTTTCAACATGATTGTGCTCATCACTCAATAACTTTACAAGATCTTGATTCTGACCTGCAGCAATATTTATAAATCTGAAATTAATATCAATAATTACAATATATATATATTTACATACAAAATAATGAACGAGCCTTTATTGCATAAAATCACAAATAAGTGTAAATATTTCTCAAAAAACACATTATAGCCTGAAATTTACATGGTATATTCATCATATAATTATATCTTGAAAGTTTTACCCTAACCCACATTGGATGGTTAAATCAATTTTATTATGAAAATATTGACTTGTGTAATTGTTGTAACCTTAAACGGTTATTGAATGAGAAATAATAAAAACAGAGGTTGGAAAATGGAATAGTAATCTTTATAGCATCAACAAAATACTATACTCATCTGCTGTGTGAAGTAGATAACCACTGCTAGTGGTGAACTGTTAGACAACAATATAGATATTTAGCTGCCTCCCTACTTGAGACAAAATGTGGCACAAAGCCTTTTTAATGTGGTTAATCTGAGCCTTATAGCATGGGCAAAAATTAATTATCTAATATTCCCCAGACGAGACTCTACCCTCCAGTGGATTCTTGACTGGGTTACTCTCCGCTGAAGGCAGAGAGTCCAAAATGTCAGAAATGCCTCTGAGCAAAGTTAATCACTAGGTGGCAATATAACCCTCCTCAGAATAGTGTATAACATATTTACGAGGATTGGAACATACCCATTAATGTTCATAGGTATGTATATAACAGTAATAGAATATGACAGTCGATAATACTTTGTTAGCCCAAGCAGTTATTCTTTTAACTGAAGTCGATCTATACACAAGGGAAGTCATACAATGATTTCTTGACAAATAATTAAAAATTGACCTATAAACAAGAGTAAGTACTGTAGATCAGTGAAATTAAATTATTGCCCTCTTAGGTGAAACTAAATTGAAAGCTGCAGACAAGTGTTTGTAATGAGGAAAGTAATTAGGAATTATACAACCAGAATACCAATATATAAGAAGGTGCTGAAAAAGTTGCTAGCCTGATTCACCTTCCAAAATCTGGCCACATGACTAAATGAACTTTGGTGAGAAGGCGTCTTGATGAGGCTAGAACTTTTCAGCACCACCTAACAATTAGAATTTCTTGAGTCTAATGACATGCTGGATTATGTTCTCCAAATTTTCCTTTGGTGTTCCAATTTCTTCAACCAATCTATAAACAGAAATTGTATTTTTGAAAAATAAAATGCAATTCAATATTATAAGGAACAAACATTAAGAATAGGCTGACATGATTTGACATGCCAGCCTTCTTCACAAGTTGAAGGGTTATGGTATTTGACTGAATATTCAACTTAATCAAATCTTTCTTAATAGATTGTGTAATGAAAGTCATATTGAAAGGCCATTATTCTAGATTCTTTCATATTAATGCAGGGAATCCCAGAGCCCTATCCTTGGACCTACATTGTTCTTTATTTTCATTTTCAACAAACTTCCTGATGTCATAAGTTCCTAAGTTGGTATTTATGCTGATGACAACTATTTATTCCTGTCTGATAAAGTAAAATTTCATTATAGAGAAACCTTTTTTGCTTTCCATCAGTATGACTGATGCTAATCTTCTGGAGAGCAACTCTATACATCTTTTTGATCTTGCATTTTCCACTGAAACTGAAGTAGAATGATTATATTTAACCAATACTGTTACTAGGAAATCTGGTTCACTGTATTGTGCCAAACAATTCTTCTTGCCAGAATCTTTCTTGCATATTTATAAATCTACCATTAATCCGTGCATTGAATATTGCTATCATATTTGGTCTGGTGTTCTTGCTATATATCTTGAGAACCTTGATAAAATCCAAAGAAAAGCATCTCAACTTCAGTCACTTTCCCACCCTTGTGACATGGCTACCCTCTGTCTTTTCTATAAATATTTTTATGGTAATCATTCTAATGAGCTTTCATCACTAGTAACTAGATCACATGAATTTAAGCATACTACTAGATTGACAATTAGGTCTCACTGTTTTACTGCTGTAGTAGTAACCATAAGTTCTATTCTAATAGTTTCTTCCCTCACACTTTTCACCTGTAGAACACTCTTCTGGTTTCTTGCTTCCCTGTCACATTCTTCAAAAATTTCTTCTCGCTCATTTTGTTAGGAACTGTTAGATTGTTAATAGTTGGTTAGTAAACAGAAAAAATTTAATTGTTAATAAATTCTTAATATCTCTGTAAGTCATTATATTTTCACATTTCAATTACATTACAACTTCAGCACAAATTTTTTATCTCTATTGACAATCTCCAGAGTTAAGTTAACTCCCAAAATGCAGTTATCACAGCTTCCAAATGAGAAAGGTTTTTAGAGCAGCAATACATAGATTAATATAAGCAGGAAGTGGATTTATTGTTATATTAACAACTATCATCAGCCTCAATTTGTGATGACAGTGATTTTTGAGAGTCAGCAGTAGCCCACACCACAGCTCTCAATAGAATGATGTCAGATTGTCTCATGAGAGTTTTACTTTAAAACAAGAAACAACAGAAAAACTTGACAAATAAGATTACCACTTGCCACTTTAATTAATATAATAGATCAAAATAACTTATCAAATAAATTATACATACACAGATATATATGATTTACCAGGCAAAAATAATCTTTTCTTTGGACACATTGTTCTATAAAGAACTAAACAACATTAAAAAAAATCTAATCAACAATAACTTCCTTAACCACATCATAAACAAATGAGTAAAAATAGCTTTAATGAAATCTGAAAATCAACACAAAACACCTCCCTGAAACAAACAAAAATTAACACGCAGTTAACTTATTCTATAATAACCAGATTACAAAGAAAATAAAAAAGCAATAAAAGATATAATTTACCTGCACATATCACTCAATGATCCTAACAAACATCTAAGATTTATCATCTCTATAAAAAGGTTAAAACATCTAATCTAATTAACATAGGACTTCAAAAATTCTCTCAGTGTAAAAATAATGTTGTGTATGACTTTTCATACTGAGTGAAAGATTGTATCTCCAGCATTACTAATAATAAAAAAAAGCAATAAATTCCAACATTGGTCATACATGCACCACATTATCTCACAGATTAACCTGTCACCTGTTCAAACTCAGTGCAATTCATGCATAACACAAATGACCAAAATACAACTATCAACATAAATCAAATATTAGTGAATAATATGAAAAACTACAGCCCCCAATGCCAGGAGACTTAAAAACCTAGAAGCAATTATTATATAAAATAAACAGACCACATTAAATATCATTCACCACAATGGACAGTATCTTGAAGTGCATATGATATATTTAGTGTGTGCATATATATTTACTGCCCCCACCACCAAAAACATTCTTTTTGATGCAACTTCATGCCAAATAACATAACTTTATAAAAATGACTATAGAAAATTTCCAGATTTTCCAAAGAATACCAGGAATAAAAGAATTCAGCCTACCATACAGACACTACATTATCCTGTGAAATTTTATGTCATATATATATATATATAAGCACAAAGATTTTGTCACTTTAACTGAGCAGGTTCATGCCAACTTTGAAGTTTCGTGAGGACACTGTTATGACATTCTTACTCGTCAGAGCTGACAAGTGATAACACCATAATGGTGTCCTAATGAAACTTCATGAACCTGCTCAGTTAAATTTGTGCATATCAATGCTTTGTCTCTACTTTGATATCAAGCACTTTACAATAAAAACCTGCTTATCAAAATACACTTTATCAGTAAAACCACTAAAAAAAAAAAACAACTTTGGCACTAAACATTATCATAACTCAAATATGGAATGTGTGAAGGGATGTTGAACATTTTTATTTTCATGTCAATATTTCACTTCTTTAAAATGAGCAAAACCACAAAAATAAAAATTTTCAACATCCAACAGGTTTTCACGTATTCCATCTTTACATTGTTTAGATATTTTAATCAATAATTGTATGTAAAATTAATGAATTTATTTTTTTTCTAAATTAAGAATAATTTCTTGTTACTATAAACATTATTTTTAGTGAGTACATATATTTCAGTGAACATTCTTGTTTTTTTGTTTTTTTTTGGAAGGGGCAATTTCTTGGTGAGTAGATCAAAATTTCACTATTTGAAAAAAAAAAAAAATAGGGCTGTCTGCTCAAACACTAAAAATATCATTTATAGTAATAAGAAATTACATATGTATGTGTGTGTGTGTGGTGTGTGGTGTGTTTATATAAGTGGAGGAATTGCTGAATCTGTGTAATTCCAATATTCAGTTCTCAGGCTTGTAAATGGCAAAAACACATCAAATGATTATAACCCCACCACTTTCAAATCATATTCCTCTTCAAAAACTTGTCCTCTGGGAATGCAAGCAGGATAAATGCTTTATATCATGTGACAAATAGACATTAGTCACTGTATTCATTACAAGTTCAATTTATTTGAAATCTCTTTTCAATAAATTTATTTTCACAGAATTCTGATAAAAAAAAAAGTTTATTTTAGTTAGGCAATTCCTGTATCAGCATGAATGGTTTTACCAAATGACTTTTGTTGAACTCAAGTCAAATTTAAAATTTCTTTTTTTAAATTTTTACAATGATGTTCAAGGCTTAACAGCCACTCAAGGTAGAGGCACCATTTTTATGCAGATATTTGAGGAAGATAATGCTTAACTCTAGATGTGAACAAGTTTGTAATGATAGGTTATTAGTAATTACTTTCATTAATAACAGTTTTGAATTGGTTAATAAAAATGGTAATACATAAATAAATTGAAATTAACAAGTTGTATCAATGTGTATTTCAAATTTATTTAATTGAATTCTAAATTTTTCAACCATTCCTTTCTGTAATTATATTTTCAAATTTTGTAATTTATATTTTCTATGAATTCATGTTCAATATAATTTAGAAAGAAAGAATACTTCTCAAATGTACAAATAGAAGTGAAATCATATTTACAAATTTTCAAAAGAAAACGAAAAATAAACAGCTTTGCTAGTTTGTGAAAGATGCAAAGACAGAAATTATCTGCAAACCCTTCAACTTCCAAAAACTTATTAGATTTCAGCAATTAAAAGAAATTCTTTTAAAAGGAAAACCATTCCTTCAAATTATATTTTTAAGATTCAGGATATACTTAAGATGTTTTTGGTATGGAACAATATATTGGAATGGAGACATTCTTTTATATTTGTATATTTGGGTAGAAATCTTTCTTTTATGCAGGTTGCATTAAAAATGATAGAAAAGGTGTGATGGTTAAATTTTGTATGTAATTTTTCATGTGATCTTATGATTTCTTTCTTTTGAGGACATAAATTATATAAAAATTATGTACCGAACACAGTAAGTATGTTGTTAGCGTATTCATAGTTGGTATTATTGAGTATTGGGTTTTTCTTTTTTATTAGTGAGGCCTCTATTACTTTTAGTCTTATTTTGCATTTGGATGATGCTATGATAGTTGTGTTGTCAATGAGTATTTCCAGATAGGATTTGGTAGGTCTCCAGGTGTGTTTAAATGAGATCAAATTGAGCTGTTGAAAGATTTCATATTTGCAAACTGACATAGATATTTAAAAAACAAAGCCCAATATTTACAGGGTTTCCAGAAAGGATTGAAACCATTTGCAGGATCAAACCTACTCAACAATGCTTTATGGTAGATGTCTAAAAAAACAAGGATAGAGCCATGAGTCCCTTATGATAACTGAATTCATGAGCAATGGTTTCCATAGTAGGTCTATAGTCTATAGTAGGTTTATCTGTTAACAGTAAAATTATGTAACTTGCATCACAAATGATGCAGGGTAAAACACCATCAGACAAGAAATAGGTCCATTATAAAACCTCATAACTACCATCAAGAGAATATTTAAATGGTATGGCTAAAAACCTTTTCCTGCCATTCTACAAGATATCACATTAGGTAAAAAAAGATGCAGACAAGAAAAAATTGGGCTGACAACAACACTGAGTGAACTGGAAAAACATTCACAGAAACTCAGGCATTGGCACACAACAGAAACATGTACAGATCTAGTCAGGTGCCCATAAGTACATCTGGTCATAGGACTGTTGATGATGATAACAGTAGGTGATAAAAAATTTCAAATTTTACAAATAGTGGCACCATTCCCAAGAATTTGTTCAGTAATTCTATTTCAATAATCTAGAAACAATCTGTTCTTTTCTATCACTTTTCCATGATCTTAACATCTACTAAGTTTTAGGCAGAAGTCTTGCAAAAGGAATAATGGTGAGGTATAGTATAAAATTAGCAAAGAAAAAGAAAAATGGTGACTCAGTTCAGTATTTAAAAAAAATTAGTTAAAGTCTATATTTGTGAGAAAAACAAAAAATGTGAAACTTATTAAAAGAAGAAATATACCTTCAAAAAATTATTTTTATACATTTTAAAAATGGTATGAAAATAAGTGTTAATGGTATTGGGTCAATGGTATGATTAAAGTCAAGAGTTTAGCCAAGACTTAAAGAAAATAAATCAAACGACTGAGTGAAAAGTTTCTATCTTTTGTGAGACCTTTATTGAAAAGCTTTTGTTCTTTCATTTTCTATGCAAGCAAGAACATGACAAGTTCAGTTGAAAAAAGGAGTGACCTTGATCATTTCATTTCCGATATGAATCAAAGTTCTCTTGCATTCTTCCCTTTTCACTTATTAAATCTTCAAATTACTACTTTTTTTATTCTTTTCATTAATGTTCTCTCATGAATTCTATTCAGTTATCAATGTTCTCTTTCATTTCTTCTGTTAACATTTCCTCTTCCTTCATCAAAAATTAAATTTCTCTGCTTTTTTCATTCCATCTGTGCACTTATATTACTACGATTTCTCTCTCATAACTTTTGTTCACCTTTCAATTCTATCCTTTATCCTCATTCTATTCATCTATTAACTCTCTGCTCAGTTATTGCTTGCTATAAGCAGTACTAAAAATAAGAAGTAGATGGGTAGTAAAACAAAAACAGTCAATCCCTGTAAGTTAAATGAAGGGATCAGTTCTGAATTCCCTGTAGGTTACCTGGATAGACATACACCTGAAGGACACAAGTGGTTTGGGTCTTGTATTTAGTGAACATTTACTGAAAAAAAGTGATTAATGGCAAAGTATTAGGCTAAGTGCATTGAAAAATTAAGTTGATTATGCTTTTTTCATCATTAGGTTACAAACCAAATGCAGTTTATGTAAATTCCAATTCATAAATGCTTGATCCCAGCATTATCAAGAAATTTACAAAATATCTTTTACTCCTTTGCTTGATATTTAAATAAAGATTTATAAAGACAAAGTTTTAAAGCATCTATGACTACTAATATGCACATACAATAATAAAGGTTTGAAAACATAAGTAACCACAGACATTAATGAATGACTAAGGTGCAATGTTCTTTCGGTTTTTGAGATAAATAACAGTTCGAGTTAGCATTTTTTCACAAGTCCTTTAAGATTAAGAAATGAAAGATAAAAATACAAATATTTTAACTACAAAATTCTTTTTAGAAATTCAAAACATAATAAAGTATTAAAAATGCTAAATGAGTCAACCAAGACATTTCTGTATCATCCAAGGGAATGTATACAGTGAGGAGGAAGATGGATTTCAATTATCTTCAAAAGAAAAAGTGGATTTATGAACTGATAGATGAGAACAAGCATATTTCATAGGCTTCTTTAAAAAACTTGTATTCGCATACAAATAAACAAATAGATATATTGTTCATTATGATCCAAGTCATTTGAGGAGTGCTGAAAATTTTCCTCTTTTAAATATCTGCTCAAAAATCAATTTTCTTTCAGAAATTGCTCTTGATTTAGGATGATAAATTTTCAGCACCCCATTGTATGTGTGTTTGTGTGCCTTGGATAATGATTAATAAAATATGTATGCATATTAGACACCTACCACTTGTTATACTGCAATAGTTTCAAAGAATTGATAGTGTAATGAATATGAACCACACTAGGTGCCTAAGTTTAGTAACCATACACAGATACACAATAGTTCTTGCTCATCTATTTCAATATTTTCTTTAAAGCAATATCTATAAGTTTAAAAGAACCTTTCATTTCTGTTAAAGATGTGAGAACTAACAGTCAATACTTCACATCATTCAATGAACTTCTTTTGAACTGTTCCATAAAAATCACTGAACAAAAAAAAAAAGCTTTTCTCTATAGAAAAACTAAGAAAAAATCTGATGTCCATATCATGTATTTTATTTAAGATTTGTGTTGGATTGTTTGCCCTCATCTCAAAATTCATTCAGCCTTCTTGCACCTTTGATAATAAACCATACCACACACACACACACACACACACACACACACAAATCTATGACTCACTGACCAATAGAAAAGAATGGGAATAAGAAAGATAAAATGAAGAGAGATTCCATAATTAAATTCAGTTAAGTATAAATCTCATTCCAAGTAACATGCATTTATCAATCAAAATACATTTTGCTCTTAATAAAAATCAATATCAAGCTTACTTTTTGAGTAACATTTGTGCCTCGTTTATCTTTGCACAGGTGTTGAATTTTCAGTCATTTTTTTCTTTTTTATAAACACGGCTTTCTCAACAAACAAAAGACATATTCTTACTTTAATCCTACAATCTGTCAAATCTGAAAAAAGTCTGTTCACAAACAAATTTTGTTTTCTATCATTGTTATTTTACCTTCAGAGTTATTTTGGCAAGGTTCACTGCTTGTTTAGTTCTTTTACACATGAATGGGACACAAAATGGTATAGACAATTTTATTGTGTTCAGAAATGATTCAAACTAACTTAAGCTCAAGAACAATGCATATAATTTTGGTTATTGGCAATAAAGGAAGGAAAGTGTAAAATACAATAATAATAATCTACTTTACATGATTGCTTCTCTTACATCTTATCAAAGTATGTAAATATTTAGTATTTGTACAAGTTTTTACAGATAAAATAAAAATGAAGAATTATCCATGAGAAAAAAATAGAAGTGACATCGAGGTGGTACAGAAGGTGCCTGAACGGTATGAACAGGTGACAGGGGCCAAGATTAACTGCAACAAGTTGTCCGGCTTGCGGTTAGGTGCCTGGAAGGGTGTTATCCTCCTGGGGCCCTTCGACTGGATGGACGGCCTGGTCCGCATTCTTGGAGTGTGGTTTGGGCCTGACCTACAGTTGGAGAAAAATTGGTCTGAAGTACTGGCAAAGGTAGATGCGTCGGGAAAGATTTGGTGTCGAAGGAATTTGTCCTTAAACGGTTTGGCTGAGGCGTGTGCTACATACGTCTTTCCCATTATCCTTTACCGGTTGTCAGTACTTCCACTTTGTAAACGAAGTAGGGAGGTGATCGAGCATTTGCTATTCTCCATTCTGTGGAGAGGAAGCAAACACTACGTCGACAAACATGTCTGTTACCAACGTCCATGTCATGGGGGTCTGGGAATGCCATACCTGATGGGCCATGAGGTTGTGTCAAGGTTGGTTTTTCTCAGGTGAGCGATTTTGGAAGAATCATTGCTGAGGGGGATAGTGAGGGACATGTTCCCTAGCCTTACTATCACTCCCCTCATCTCAAGGCGGTGCCGTAAGCCTCGAGGGTGATAGAGTTTTCTCCTCAAATGTCTAGTGGCCCTGCGGGCCATTCCACAGTCTCGTGACCTTTCATGGCCTAGGAGAGTCTTCTATCATGGGTTAGTGGAGGGCATCGCGAAGGATTCATTATGTGATGTGCTGCGCTTGTTGGAAGATGAGTTTCACTCATTCTGGTCTTGGGCGCCAGGTAGTGATTATCTCAGCAACTCTGAGTTTTCGCTCACCTGGCGATTGGCTGGAAATCAGTTGCCTCTCAATGACAAGGCCTTCATATGGGGCCTGGCGGATTTGCCAGATTGTGAACGCTGTGATCGTGGTTTGGAAGAAACGGCTTTACACACCTTCTACCACTGTTTGCGGGTTCGCCCTCTATGGGACCTGGTCAGCGAGTTGACTGCTCATATCACGCTGCGAGAGCTTGTGCTCATTGACCGTGCATTTGCCTGCGACAATATGTCGCCCCCGTTTTCTGGAATGAAGCATATGGTGTTTCTGTCACTGCTAGCCACGGCTCGAATGGTGATTTGGACAACGCGAACGGAGGAAGTCTTGCAAGGTCAGTGTCTTTCACATCAGGATCTGATCCGATATTTTGAGCATCAGCTCAAAATAAGGATTAGAACTGATTGGAAACATTTGACTTCGACAGACTTCAGCAAAAGGTGGGTAAATATGGCGAGCCTGGTTCGCGTGAACGGGGCTAGTCTTGATTTTCTCTTTTAGATCTGCTGGTTGCATCGGGGTGGATTCCTGTGGAACCCTCTTAAGGAAGCTCTCTTTTGTGTACTTAGTGTTCCTAGCCAGTACCCTGCTTTAGCTTTTGTTATGATCCCAGTCGAGATTCCCAACCTCCCCAATTTGTTTTGGCCTCTTTTTATCTCAGCTGGTTCAGCCTTTTATTGTCCCATTCCATTCATTTTTTACCCCCTCCTCACTCCTTTAGTGAGTGTGCTTCTTGATTTCGCAGTTTGGCGGAATACAGCGGCCACTCTTTTTTCTGGGAAGGACGGGTCTTACAAACATTGTTTATTATTTTAGTTCAAAATTTGTTGTATTTTCAGTTTGTTTTTTGGGTTTATCCCCTCTCCCATCATTTCATTCTTCATTAAATCTTTTAAATTATGCATTATATTGTATATAAACACATTTTTATTGTCATTGGGTTTTTTCCCCTGTTTTTAGGTGTCTCTCGTAAATATGTGGTATTATGGTGAATGAAGGTTTGGGAGATGATGGATGGGTTCTTTTGGTGATTGAGCAAATTGTAATAGATGAATGGGTCATGATAGTGTATAGGATAGTTAACTGAAGATCACCCTTTACCCCTTCCCTTTTTCGGCTTTGTGCCATAATTTGTGTATTTTTATACATGAATAAATATTGTGATCCCCAGTTGTCACTCGAATCCACGCAGGTCAAGTACATATACTTGGACCCCACACTTCTCATATTCACAATATTTCATTCTGGATTCTTGAGTTACTCGCAGTTATTACTTATTCACAGTCACTCACATTCATACATACACACCTTATAATATACTTTCTATTTCAGTCAGTGACTTTCATCGTTTGTTTCAAGAAACTTTCTTTGAATTTATTCTAGTTCATTATTACTCTAACAAACATATCTGAAACCAATATCCTCATCTGTAGAAAAGTTAATGTTCAGATTTTTCCATACATCATCTGTTACACTTTCTGTGACTCATAACATGAATGCTGAACATTCTTAATTTAAAGACTGTGATATTTATTGTTTCACCTGAACATATGTAATTTAATTTGTGTTCAACAATACTTTGCATTCAAACCTTTCTGCAAATTACGAACATTTCCTTGACTTGCACCCTTGATTGACTATACTTTCCAAATTTCGTATTTGATTATTCATCAAATTTTAACGTGTCCAGTACTTTATTCAATATCGAATAATTCGATGAGAACTTCATGAACATTTTCTGTCTCATCTATCATCTACATTCTGTATCATTGTGAACCTTATTGATTGTTGTTTATTCATATAAATATTTCTATTGTTGTTTAATATTCAACAAGTCTTCGTTTTATTTCACAAATTGCCTTTGTTGTTTACTTGTGGACGTATTTAAAATTTTAAAATCTAGTGGAAGAATTGTTTGGAATGAACACCAGCCTTAAAAACCCTTTTTAAACCTAACATACATCTCACCGACTAAACCAAACAGCCCTTCGTCCACAACAAACTCTTTATAGTAATGTAAATTTTTTGTTAAACCACTTTTTTTTAATTATTATTGTTTTATTATTATTATTATTGTTTTAACATGTCTGCTATTGCTATTTTTTTGTACCCTAGCTAAAAATATTTCAATACTTGTGGACCAGGTAACTGTGAGATTAATTCTTAAGTTAAATAGTGTTCATAAAATGCAAGTTAAGATTTGGACTGCTCATTCCAACAAGGCTTTTGTAAAAACATTATTTTGAGAATAGAGTGTGTCAGTCATATATTAATTTTCATAATGCAATTAATTATAGTTAGATCATTGAATATGCCTTTATCAGTGAGGAGATTGCAAAATTTTCCATTGTTGTTGATAAGTTAAAGATGGATGTTTAGGACTATTGGAAGTTTTGTTGTTTTTTTATCTTATTTTGAAAATACCAAATTTGTACATTATCTTGCCACCATTTTGATGAGCATATGTATGCTACTTTGCAAATTAATCATCAAAAAATGTTCTTAATTTCTCTAAACATCAACTGTTTACCACTGAACTATGATGCAGCATGGTTTGGAATTCTGTATTACTCAGTTGTCTATTAAAAGAGAAGATAATCAGAGGTCCCCAACCACCGGGTCATGGACCGGTACTGGGCCGTGGATGATTTTCTACCAGGCCGCAAAGAAATAATTAACTTATTTAAAGTTATATAATAGATAAATTGAATATCAAAATTTAACAGATATGTTTAAATGTTCAATATTATCCGTCATAGCTATAAGTACATTTTATAATTAATATATCTACCTTTACTATCATTTTTTTAACAGTATGGTTATGGTTCAC
Organism: Ascarosepion bandense; assembly: GCA_037127315.1. Classification (NCBI taxonomy): domain Eukaryota; kingdom Metazoa; phylum Mollusca; class Cephalopoda; order Sepiida; family Sepiidae; genus Ascarosepion; species Ascarosepion bandense. Next base: position 1,760,851 of record JBBBDQ010000139.1, on the reverse strand, counting down.
CTTGTACAAGGCATGGGAGCTATTCAAACATTTTACAATTAATATATATTTTTATTCATTTGTAATAATTTTCAACTAATTTTCTAATCTCAATAAATTTTCAGGTTCTACATTGATTCTACATTATGGCAAGTTGATTTGATGTGATAATAGTGTAATAGGTATTGATTCTGGGAAAATAAGAACATAAAGGTTTGGTCGCACTGGAACCCAGACATGGGAGTCAATAGATTATACAATTGTTCTTCTCTTTAATAAATTGCTCTTTTTATTATTGCTCTCTTTATTGAAATGCACTTGAATTACACATATGTGCCTCTACTGGTCCGCGGAAAGATTGCCTGGCATGAAGTTGGTCTGTGGTATAAAAAAGTTTGGAGACCACTGCTATAGAGAGACTTGGTTGGGTTTTAAATTTGGCCTTGTTAAGTTTAGCCCACCATAAGAAATATGTGAAAGAACAATCAAGATGGTGAATAAAAATAATCTTTTATATAAACATTAAATAATTCTGTATTATACAAAATGATAGTAATGTTCATATGTCTGGTACAAGGTTGGTAAGAAGAGTATATATTATATCCCTATAAAGAGAAAAGTAAGTTGAATGTAGAGAGAAGTAATAAATTGAAATTGACAAGAAGGATGTATATAGGAGCCAGACTATAGTTGTAGTTGAGATGCCTTTGATGTAGGTACCTCTACTTTTCAGTATAAATTTTCAATACCTGATTTTAAAATGAAATTTTTAAAATAAATAAGTTATATTTTAAGTTTAAAATTAGTTTTAATTGAAAGTCAAGAGATTAAATTTAGTAATTCCAGTAAACAAAATACACTGGCATATTTTAAAGCAAAATTATATTGATTGGAATCTAAAATTTTTCAGATTAAAAAAAAAAGAATTAAAAGTACCGCCATTTTTTCGATTGATTGACACATTTGTAAACAGTAGCCACATTCCTGTTTTAAAAATCTGGCAAAAATAAAATATACGTTGCTGACACGTTATTGAAGTCAATTTTTTAAGTTAAAACTTACCTTTATCTGTTTTCAAACAAGTGTACTTGCTTACTCTCTGAAATATTTGCTATAGCATTTTATCAGCTAAGGTAATCCGATATACGCTGGCTATCTCAAGTGCCGAGTGACATAATGACAACCAGAAGTTATAAACAAGGCTAAAGTAGGGAGGCCAAAGGTGACAAAATTATACGAATGTAATTTTTTATGAAAGGGAAGACAACCCTTTAATCACATGACCTTGTAATGATAAATATCACGTACGGCCATCCGCACAAAGAAAGATACGGGCAGTAAAAATGCACACAAATGTTTTAATTATTTTAAAAATCCATTGGCTCAATCATTTGTATTAAGCTTTTAAATTTTCGATTAGTAATTGTAGTCTTCATGCAGTAATTAAATACTCTAGCCCGCCAAATAGAGTAAGAAATTTAACAATAATATTTAAACTTTTTATCTATAATTTTTAAATATAATTAAAAATTTAGAAAAAATGAAATTAATTCTTGTAAAAATTCATTATTCATTGAATTTTTTTTTCTTTTCAGACTATGATACGCTTAATTTATATTGTCATAAAAGCAATCAGAAGTTTATCCACATAAAAATTGGCATAGTTATTGCATTTTTCGCAATTCGGATCTTTTTATTAGAAAAAGGGCTGTATTGGAGAAAAAGAAAACTGTTGATTAGCATTTCCCAATGACTCCTGAATTTAATTATATGAGTACTATATGGGGCCAAGAGTCAAATTTTTAAGCATTTGTCGAAATTAATTGCTGGGGGCGGGTGGGGGGGTAACATATGTAAAAAAAATATTTTTACCAATATCTTATACAAAATAATTGTTTCAACATTGATTTCGGTCAATTAGGAATAAGTCCTGAAATTTTCATCAAAATCCGACCATTATTTGATTTTTGCGAGAATTTCCTAATTAATGTGTCTTTCACTGTCAAAAAAGTGCATTGTGCAATATTACGTGTTTTTTTTACTAATTAACATTGCGGTAATTTAGGTCTCGCACTTACGTAAGAAAAAAAAACAGACTTTCTACAAAATTTTCAAATGTGTCTGAAAAAATTTAAAAATTTAAAAAATATTTAAAAAATTCTTTGATCTATCCTCTTAATGATAATATAAACATTTTGCCAATAAAACTTTGTTTTTATTTAGTTTTGGGGCCTTTCCCTTCATACTATGCTGTTTTTTCAGCAATTTTGTGGAGGTACCTACTTTGATGTGTAGGCTCAGTTAATGTTCATTTCATTGTGTCTTTTTCTTTGTGTCTGTCTTTATGGAATGTTCTTTCAAGAAGAAGAAGAAGAAGAAGAAAAAGAAAAATGAGGTACAGAATGCAGCATGAGAGGAAGGGTGAAAGGGTAACAAATGCAAACCACCTAGACTTAGTTTCAGGGGGACAGACAGAAGCCCTGTGAAAAGAGAGGTAAAATCATGGTACTTATACATTTTTTAAAGACAAAAGTGGATCCCTTTCAAATATATTGTTTTGTTCTCTGATTGGCTAATATATGTATATTTCTTTTAAATTGTTTTTCAACCAGAAGATCTGTGCAGAGCCATGTACAGATACTCAAATATGTCATTCTGTTTTAAGTTGTTGAGGAGATAACTTCCTGTTTATTACAATACCTTTGCAGCATTCAAAGTGTTCCTTAGTCAAATACCCAAACGTCACTGTTTCTCTAGATAAGCTGAGGGTATTAAAGACTAGGCTTAATGATTTGCTAAATGCATATGCTGGTATCCCAGCTGATTATTTGAATTTCAAATGGTGACATGAATTATTAATAAATCAGTTAGAGTGTATGTGTTGCAGTTATGAATTATGACAATTATGGCAGTTTAGGAGATGGGGATAAATTTCTAAAGTTGAGATCAGACAAAGCACATGATAGGACAAAATCAATTGAGTTGAACTTTCAATAACATTTCATCAGTTTAGTTAAAAATAAAGTCCTTCCAGTGAATATTTATAAAGCTATTAAACCTGTGGGTTCCATAAAACTATGAATTTTCCACCATAATTGTGGGATTTAGCTTCAGTAAGATCATGTATGAATAAATAGATGAGACAGTTATTTTGGGGGTCAATAATGGCAAATATATTTGTTGATTTTACAAGATTTATTTGCATGCATTAAAAGACTCAATTATTATGTTAATTATGTTGATGATCCTTCATGTGTATTTGATAATGAGATTGAGTCTGGAGTATTTCAAGCATTTAACACATTACACCAGGCTTTACATTTTACAAGTGTAGTGGAGAACAACGGTGACCTTTCCTTTTTGGATGTCCTGCTACACAGATTGGCTTCAAAATTTTTCACATCAGTATACAAGAAACCAACCTTCATAAGCACACATTGGTATTCCTTCTGTTCAAAACAACAAAATATCAACCTGATTAAGACCTTGGTCCATCGTGTCCTGATAATATGCTCTGAAATTAAATTCAGAAATTTAATTTATTAATAAAGTTCTGAGTGAAAACAGATACCAACTGGATACTGTGGAGGTCAGCATTTTTTTTAAACCTAAGCTGACTAGTCCTAGAAATGTTCTGTCTATTTGTGTATACCATGAATTGGTGACATGAGTACCAGGTTTGTTGAGAAGAATTCCGAAGGTATCAAAAACTTATCAGTCTGTCAGTTCACATATTATCTTTGATGTCTGACCAATGTCAAGGTCAATATGAAAAAAGATTCTACTTCCCTGTCACATCAGTTTCGTGATTTACTAATTTAAATGTCAGTGTGACATTTGTCAGTGTGATATATGTAGGTAAAGCAGGTCAAAGGTTTGAAGTAAGAATTAATCAGCATATATCAACAAATAGGAGTCACTTAGATTTTCATTTGAAGGTGTTGAAGTCTATTTATATTAAGTCATACCAGCCATTGTCTGTAAGTAGAAGGATTGGTTTTTAGGCTTAAATGTAATTAAGTTTTAATGCTATATATTTATTATATAAGATCCAATCTTTGGTGCTTATTTTAGTTGCTACATACATTTTAAAAGCAAAATAGATTAGATTTCTTCATTTACAAGTCTTTATGATTTTAAAAGAAAGTTTTTAATACATTTAGCTTTCAAATGTTATAGTACAGATGTGTGATGTGGTGCAGTGGATATTGGCCCAGAATGAAAATCAGAGAGCCAAGTTTGAATTCCAGTTGAATTCATTGCATTCACTTATGTGCAAATGCCCTTGGGAAAGGTACTAATCCATCTCTTCTCTACAGCTATGGGTTAAATAACAGGACAGATTGGGTTCTATAGCCTTTGCTGGCAACCAGTCTACCACAGAAAGAAATGGCAACCTACTGTGGGATAATCTTCTGCCCAGTCAGTCATGTCTCTTTTGAGACATGATCGCCCAAGAGTGTTTCATGTATGGCACTTAATTGACTGACATTGTTGAATGTTTCAGACAAACTGACATACAGATTTATTAACAGGCATAATGAGGAAATAGAAGGTTTTTCAATTTGAATTCAAGGAATATAAGTTCAAATCACACTGGAAACTTATTTCTAATCCATTCTCTTCACTTAAAGATCATAGAATAAACATAAAAAAACAAAACAAAACACACAGAACATTGTGATAAAGTGACAAAATAAGACAAAAATTAAAAGTAATTAACTAAAACAAATTTATAACTAAACTAATAGAAAACCATACATGGAAACTTTTAATAGAAAACCATACATGGAAACTTTTAATAGAAAACCATACATGGAAACTTTTAATAGAAAACCATACATGGAAACTTTTAATAGAAAACCATACATGGAAACTTTTAATAGAAAACCATACATGGAAACTTTTAATAGAAAACCATACATGGAAACTTTTAATAGAAAACACTGAAGGTTCATTATTTGTTTTTCAGTTTTGTTTCTTAAATGAGCCAACAGGTAGGACAGAATAAATAAAAAGCAATATGATTCAATGAGAAATCTATCTGACAGGTAGCATATAACAGGTAGTTAAGATGAGGAAGTAGATCAGATAGCATAAATTTGTTTGTTTGAGAAAAGAAAAGAAACAAGTTTAATCCCAAGTCATTTTCATTAGCAGAAACATGTAAGGGGGACAAAAACAAAGAAAATAACATCATAAGAAAACCCTGCACCTTTCTAATTCTATATTAATTATAGGAATTAATAAAATATGATGATGTTTTTAGGTATTTTAATATATAATCCTTCTTAAAAAAAAAAGGAAAAATAAAGGAAACGGTATTTGTTAACACACACACATATATATTTCTATACACTCCATGTATAAAAATACACAACGTCATCAGATAAATATATGCAAATGAATATGGCCTTATCATATATGGAAAATAACAAATACATTGAATTGATATGAAGTGATAACTGAAATGTTTTATCAATATAATAAATATTTAAAAATAAGAATATTATAAATCAGTGATCAAAGGCAATCATTAGTGAAAATGGATTTGGGATGTATAAGTGGATGGACACAACAAAGATAAAAATGATAATCAAAACACTTTATTCCTGAAATGTACAGAAATTTATTTCTATCAGTCAGTCAGTTAAGTGCCATATGTGATACACCTTTGGGCGATCATGTCTTGAAGAAACATGACTGACTGGGCAGAAGATTATTCTGCAGTAGGTTGACATTGCTTTCTGTGGTAGACTGGTTGCCAGCCAAGGCTATAGAACCCAATCTGTCCTATTATTTAACCCATAACTAGAGGGATAAGATGAACTAATAACTTTCCCAAGGGTATTTGTGCATAAGTGAATGCAAGGAATTCAACTAGAGTTTGAACTCAGCTCCCCAATTTGTTGATCTGTCTCAATATCCACTGCACCACAACACACATCCCCAAAAATATGGAACACTTTTCAAATTTGCGTGTCATCCTTGAGCAGAAGCTATGCTAATCTTCTCTGTATCATTCCAATATTAGTATATGTATTGCTGAAACAATTTCTATCACATGGTTAAAAAAGAAAATCAAAGTAAATCAGTACATGTCTCAATAGTCAAACTCACATGCACATTATGAACTCTAACATCATTTTCAACATTTTCCAGCTGCTCTTAAAATCAAACTACTTGCACATATGAATTTGATTATAGTGAAGGTTTGTGCAGACCCAACTACACTTTTCAGAAGAACTGAATACAGAGATCAAGTACACATAGTCTGCTACAAGGTCTCCAAATGACCCTTCTCAGGTTTGTCCTTTTCTTAGACTGGTTACCAACCAAGGCTAATGAGCTGTGTCTGTTCTACTATTTAATCCATAGCTAAGAGAGAGAGAGAGAAAGAGGTGTGATAGATCAATTCATTCATTTGCATATAAGTGAATTTAATAAACTCTACTGGGATTTGACCTCAACTCTCCAATTTCTTATTCCAAGTTGCTATCCATTACAACATAGTGCATATATATATATATATATATATAGAGAGAGAGAGAGAGAGAGAGAGAAAGAGAAAGAGAAAGAAGACCTTTCATACAGGGACTTTCAAACTATTAAAAAGTAAAGGCTTTGGAAGATACTAAAAATGGAGAATGGATCTCTTCATAAATAAAGAGAAACCTTATATGATCACTAATTTTATCTTCATCATTTATCACAACATTTTAGCTAGTCAATTCCCCAAAGATCTTCAGGTTAATATTACATTTAACAAACAATCTTTTTATTCAAATATCAACAATATCAATGCTATTACATTTATCCATAAAATTATTACTTCCAGATACACAGTGCTTCTTGTATAGATACATGCTTTTTAATTACAAATAAAAAAAAATTCAGACAATAATAAACAACTATGATACAATGTTTGAAAATTCATACAACCAATCCATGGAATAAGCCAAGTCTAGATTTGGTATTAAGTTGGAATCAATAGAAAAAATAAAGGGATCAAGAGCCATAGTTATCCAAGACACCAATAATTCTCAATGGGAAGAAAGTTTTTAAAGTTAACATGTTGGATTTTGCTATCAGTACTGTACATCTAGTCAAGTAATTAAAAATAAAAGTTTGGGCTGATCACCATTTAACTATATACTATTTAGTATCTTCATTTTTGGCATTCTAATCAGTGCTTCTAATATTTCATGAAATTCTGAGAAAATAAATCATGCCATTAATTCATGAATTATTTATATTAATATCCATATCTTTGTTTTTATTACAGTGGTTATGGTTTGTTTATTGACCTATCTTGAGTATATATCTCATTGAAAAAGCTTTGTGGCAAGTAACATGAATGCACAATACATCAAGGTTCAGTAACAAGTCCTACTGATGAAAAACAAGTATGTATTTTATGAAAAAAAAGTATTTATTTTTCAACAATTTCCTTTCTTTTCATTGCACTTATTCTTCAAAGATCACATAATTTCACCATGATAGAGCAAAATTCAATTAATATCTTTGATATGGTGACTGACATTCATATACAACCTTGTGCAAATTAATTGGAGCAACTGCTTACTTTCCTTTCTTTTACCTGGTCCTGGTCATGATGGTAAACTGCATCCAGCAGCAAGGCCTATGATTGGGAGGTTGTGAGGAGCATGGAACCACCTCTTAATCACTGTTGCTCTCACGTCCGCCCTGACTCGGAGTGGTAGCACCTGTTAGGGTCCCAGCTATGGACAAATAGTTAACCCCCAAACTGGGGTCAAAACACTATGAAAGCATAAAGATATACTTTTATAGAAATATATACATAAAAATAAACTTTTATAGAAAAATATACATTTTTGAAGGAAAAATATAACCAACAAGACATTTGTGAAGGAAAAATATTACCAACAAGACACTTAAGAGAAAAAAGGAGTAAAAATTGTCATAATGAATTTTTGAAGGAAAAAAAAATTATTACCAGCAATAAATTTTTGAATACAAAACGAGAAGACATCTTCAGTTTTCTAAAATATAAAAAAATTTCATTAAAATCTGACTAAATCAAACTTCTCACTATAACTGAACATCAAAAAATACCTTAAAACCCCACCTTTTTAGCATTAAATAACCCACAGAGGTTGATATGCCATTAAACAAATCTCAAATCAAACTTTCTTTTACCATACAGTCAGTTTTAGAGCCACTGGAGGGAGTAACAGGGTGTACTCAGTTTCTATTTTTCCCACAAACCAGGTCATTTGAATTTATATCATTCTTGTGCAAATTAATTGAAACAACTTTCACCATACAGTCAGTTTTAGACCCACTGGAGTGACAGGATGTAATGGGGACAATTCCTCATCTTTGTTGCCATTTGTATGATGTTTTGGCTGTTGTACGCTCCAGCCTTCTTCAGGTGCTAAGAATTTCAAATTGAACTTTTTATTACAATCACTGGGGTATATCATTCTCATTCCTTGTATCAAGCCTCTTTTAGAAGTCATGAGTTATCTCTCTCTAAGTTCACCACTTGTTCAAAAATGCTGTAGCCTGGTATTGCACTCACAACTCTTTGGGTTAAGTCACTGGAACTAGCCTATGTCCTTAAGGACAACAACAACTGAGTTTCTGGAACTTATAAACCTAATGTTCAGTTATCATTTTTTTGCAATTTTTTTTAAAGGTTTTCTCTAGTATTTTTTACCAGAGCTCATGTTGCAATTTTTTGACACTAACGATTTTCTCTGGCACTCTGTATTACTGGTTTCTATATTGTATTCATCTGTATGCTTGGTCAGTTTAGGAGATTTTTGAAGCCTAGCATATGTGCTGATTCCTTAAGTTTATGTAGTTTCTAGTGGCATTCTCTATCTATTATTTCAACTTCAACTCATAGGAAGCAGTGATCCCCTTTCTCTCTCCATATGTGGTCAGTCACACCTGAGTTTTCTATTTCTCCTCGTGTTACAGCCTTGTTATATTCAGTGACCGTAATAAATGGTTTGGTTCAAAATTCCTAATACCTGAAGAAGGCTGGAGCATACAATGGCCAAAATGTCATCAAAATGGCAACAAAGATGAGGATAATAGTCTACTACCTCATCTCAGAAATATAGACAACTACTTAGTGTGTAATCAGTTTCTGTTTTTCCCCTTAGATTAGGTCATTTGCATTGGTGTGCAGTAATATGAATCTATTTTTAGGGTGTATGATGAAATTTGTTTGGCTTTGAAAAATATTGCGTTATCGGTGATTGCATTAGACTTTTATTGCTCCCAGACACTATTGTCTCAACTGTTGATTAATTGATTTAGATCATGGATATTGTAAGTGTCAGCCTTTCAACTGTTGTGTCATCAAAGTGAAGAAACAAACTGGATCTATCAGTCCAAAATGTAAAGGAAAATGCAGTTGAAAGAGAAAAACAACACCAAGGGACAACATATATACAATCAAGTAAAGCGTGAAAAATCCTAGGAAGACATTCGTTTTGGTTCAGTTAATTTGCAAAAGGGCGTACATGTGTGTGTACATAATATGCATACATACATACAAAAATGTATCTATGTATTGTTTAAAATTTGCTATATTTATAGGAATAGAGTGCTCAATATCTGAGATAGAGTACCTGTATGTATATGTGATCTTCAAACCAAGACTTGAAATGTGAAACTGATGGTTACCATGCAGTGTTGATACTTATGTCCACACCGTAGCACTCTCTCAAATATTTATAATGTACCCCCATATATATATATATATATATATATATATGTGTGTGTGTGTGTGTGTGAAAAGTGTATGTATATAATTATAAATATCAATATATATATATATATATATATATATATATATATAAATATGCAATTTGTTATATATATTATATTGTTTACATATTATATATGCGTGGTACTTATTTAAAAGTGCTCAATATCAGTGATAGAGCAGACATATTCATATAGATAGGTGTGAGTTTGTAACCCTGGGTTTCACGCTTTTGTGATCGTCAGACAAACTGATTCATGATTGCATGACATTGTAAAAATAATATATATATATATATATATATATATATATATATATATATATATATTATTTTTACAATGTCTATGCAATCCCAGCAGCACAATTTCTATAATTACATCAAGATGAGGTCAACTATGTTTGTTCTCTGGCAATCTGTGTTCACACTCAAATGTCGGCAACAACACTTTATTCATAAATGACACTTCCCCTTTGAGATGACATACTTTGAAGTCTCTATTTATTCAGCTTCAGTTCAATAGTTAAAAATTCTGTTGCTATTCTTTTTCTCTGACTGTAAAACTTTGGTTCAACAATTTCTGATAGCATGAGTATGTCAAACATGTTATACAATATTTCCATAGGTACCTCTTTTCAGAGATTTTCTAAATTAGTGCATCTTCATTTCAACTGATTAAGGTGTCACTTAAGTTCCCACCTTTTTCCCTGTTCTATGTATGTCATTTTGCTATTCTGTTATTTTATAAGGGCAACTTCACAGAATTCTTTTCCATATTGATTCATTTTAAGAAACACCTCATCTCTAGGTTCAAAGTATTTACTTTTATCGTTATTTCTTGATGTTCCTGTCTCATGCTCTGGTAGTAATTTATTAAAAATAGACTGAATCTGGTGAACATCAACATTGTAGATGACATTCCAGACATGGTGTTCAGGTTTGCTGAAAACACTCAGAAATTATTGTAGCTTCACTTCATCTGACTTTTCACCCTCTGACTTTTTTAGTGTCTTTTTATTGACAAAACGTTTGACTTGTCTGTTTGATCTTGGTTAGTAAGGGGGTGTTGTAATGCATTTTACTCTAATGATTTACAAAAAACTTTAAATTCACTAACCATGAATTGTGTCCCATTATCTGAAACAATAGAGTTAGGTACACCGAACCTTGCAAAAATCTTGTGTAAAAAATTTATTGTTACTGTGGTAGTTGTTCTTCTAAATTTTAATATTTCTGGCCATTTAGTTTAACTATCAACTATCACTAGATAGTATGCTCTGTTTAACAGTCCTGCAAAACCTATATGTATTCTGGTTTTTGGCCAATATTGACATTTTATAAGTGGTGACTTCACTTCCAGAGCACAACTTCTGCATGATCTTATGAAATTTTCAATATCTTGATCCATTTTTGGGCAATACATACAACACCTCATTAAGGATTTCATCTTAGAATTCCTAGATCTCCTATGTGAAATTCTTTTAGCATGTTTTTGCAATGATTTTGCTATCACAATTCTTTTTGCATATATAAGTATATTTATTGTACAATGAAAATGTGTAATTTCCAGAAATATTCACTTTTCTACAAATCTTATTTACTTTTTCATTTTAATTATAAAGTTGTCATTTTCTGACTTAATTTTTATTTCCTTTAATGTTATGGGCAGTATTGTATTACTGCATTGTATAATACATTATTGATCTCATTTTCAGCCCTTATCATTGCAATTATTGTGTTCTCAAGTGGCTTGCAGAATTTTGGTATCAATCTAGATAGTCTGTCCACATGACTCAATTATTTGGATGGAAGAAACTTCATTTTATAATTATATTTTAATAAAATAGTTTCCCAGTGCTGCTGTCTATTCACTGTATATGTGGAAAACCCTTTTTTGATCCATATATGGACAATAATGGATGATGGTAATGAATTTATGAAACTTTTTCAGAACAAATATGATGGCCAATGCTTCCTTTTCTAACTTACTGTAGCTTTTTACAGCTGCTATTAATGATCTTGAAGCATGAGTTATTGGTTTAGTTTTTTCATCCTTATATTTGTGTGGTATCACTGCTCCAATACCTGAAGCACTAGCATCTGATACAACCACAAAATGAGCTAGTGACAATAATGGTCCAATGTTAAGACTTTCTTAATCTTTTTGAAAACACTTTGACATTTATCTGACTAATTCCATTTAATATTTTTCTATAGCAGATTATTCAAGGGTGCCCTTAACTCATGCATATTTGGTTATATATATACATGATAATAATTAGCAAACCCTAAAAATGTACTAAGGATGCTATGTACTTGTGAAATGTCTCTTTCTTCAATCCTTGTGGTATTGAGTTTTAGATTTACAATACATGACACTCTTCCGCTATTTCCTGGAAAGTTAATTTGGGATCCATTTCTAATTTAGCAAGTATCTTGTATCTCATTTCTATGTTCTTATTAGAAGTTAAGTCATGTATGAATATTAGGCATTTAAATAAATCCAGAGTTAATTCATTTTACTTGAACTTCTCGCATTCTTTATTCACGGTTTCTGCATAAGTGACAAACTCTTCATCGTCACACTTTTACTAAGTTGAGACATTGTCAACAGTATTTAATAACGAACTCCTATTACCAAACATGTTTAATAGTTTTATTATGGTTTAATTAAAATTTATCACACCTGTTTTTTTTGTCAAAGTAAAATTTATATACTTTTCATGTTCAGCAGAGGATTATTTTCTTTATAATAAACACACTTTCTTTTCATCATTCCCATGCAAAAAATTTCTTTTGAAGATCCCTTCATATCTTCTATAATAAGCTGGAAAAGTTATCCCTTCATCTAGATTGTATAAAAATTTGCTAATTGAATTAGGAACAGCATCTGAAGCAAATAAATCTGAAGTTTTTTTCTTCCGTAGTTTTATTAAATAATAATTCAAAAAACTTCTGTTGTAATTGTAATTGCTGTTCATGTTGTTTTTGTTGCTGCAATTGTTGTTCTTATTGTTTCTTATGTAGCGCCAACATTTGAATCATGATAGATATTAATTCTTCTAATTTCCTGTACTCTGCTGAATATTTGGTAATGTTACGTGTTATATGGCATCTCTTTAGTAAAGTGGTAAATATTAACTGAATATTCTATTACAACATGTAGGATGCATATTTTTTGTTTCCTTGACAAATATTTGTTTGAACTTACAAGTTCAAATGAATACTTGTCACCACTTTTGTAAAGTTACATATATTAGAAATAATGGCTTCAAAGAATACTGTCAAACCTTTTACTTTTCTGCTCTTGATATATGTACCTATATATATATATATATATATATATATATATATATAATTTTTACAACATCATGTAATCCCAGCAGCATGATTCCTCTAATTACATGAAAATGAGGTTGACTACTTTGTTATGCTTACCCATAAACAAAGTCATAGATAGGTTTATATTATGGCAACAGAACATTTCTGCCAATATATATATATATATATATATATATATATATATATATATATATATATTACTATGTAACATAATAAAGCTTGCAAAATGAGATCTGATATAAAGGTCTGTATCAAGTAGATGTATACCATTGACTTTATCCATGAAGAAAATTGCAACCATTAATATTTGACACTTGCTACATGTTTCTGTAGATATGTGCACAGTTAGGCAATACGTAAGATGTTTTAGCATTGGCAACAGTGATGTAAAAAGTTACATCTGTTTTATTTTCCATAGAAATAAATAAAAGCATTACTTTCAGATTATCAATTCTTAGTATATGTATGAAAGAGAGAACTAATTTCATGTGATAAACACACAAAAAAATACAATATTTAAAGAATATGAAAGGAGTATTGTTAGCATATATGTCCTGTCAAATAATGTCCCTTTTAAGAAAGAGAAACTATAGACTAGTATTAAAACACTCATGTACATTTAAGTTGTAAAAGAAATTACACCAATGCACGTTATTATTTCAATGATATTACAAATATTTAATACTAATTGTATGAAGTTGTGAAATTAAAGTGTTGTTGTTATTCTATGAATTATTTAAACCAGTATTCTCATGCTGTTGTTTTGATCACTCTGCTACAGTTGCTGGATTATGACATTTATTTTATATGTGTGAACAATTTGAGGAAAGGTGAAATATTTGGATGGGATAAGAAATTACATTCAAAGATCCTTTGATATGAAACATATCTCTGCATTTGAAGAGCAATGTTAAATTGAAATTGTAAAAGCAAAAAATATTTTAGTGTATCAAAACTTTTTATTACTTACTTCAAAGTTTATTCTTACACATATCTAAAAAGTATTTATGACTACTATATTATTAATACATACAAGGTGGTACTGAAAACTCTTTAACCTTACCAAGAGAGGATTAAAAATAAATAAAATTCAGGTGTTTGGTTATTTGCTTAGATTTTGGAAAACAAGTCAGGCTAAGAGCTTTTCAGCATCCCATTTTAACTCCCAATACTATTCAGATGTTATAATGGAAGATGAAAATATTGTGATTGTGGCAACTATGAAGAATTATTTTAGACTGGGCATCAAGTCTATTGAAGCTGCTTACAGAATTCAGGAAGTGAAAAGAAATGAAATATGACGGTAGAGGAAATGTGAATATGCAGCACAAAATTGGGTTAATTATTTTAAGTGATGATTTGTCTCTTGAAATAAAACCCAGAAGTGGACAACAGTCAGTTGTCTATCAGTTGTCAATCATAATGTTTAAAATGAAAGTTAGATGCTCAAAAGAGATGATGACCATCATATAAACTGACCAGAAGAAAAGTTTCAAATTGTGCTTTGTTAAAGTAGAGGAAAACTCAAAAAGAAAAAATTAATATTTTCATTTTTCATAAGCAAATTTATTTAATATATAATTTATAGAAATAAAATAAGTAACATCTTGAGAATCTGATAATGTAAAGAAAAGTGTGTGTTTATCCCAAACACCAAAAATTAAACATTTGTGTTTTTGTGTGCAAATATTATATAAAACTAAATAAATATAATTATTTTCTGTTATCAGCAGGTGTCTTATAACTTGTCCAACTTGGCAGTTCTTAATGGAGATAAATGATTTTGCATATTGAGATTTAAAATCAAATTTTTAAAAATAAATGTTTTGCATTTTTTTAATGACCTTAATGATTAAATTGCTTAATTATTCAGCTCAGGCAATTTTCTGCCCTGAAATTTTCATTTAGATTGCAAATTGTGAAGAAAAGTAAGTAAGGTGATATCTTTTAACAGTAGATTTTTGAAAATCTAATAAATCTAAATGTTTTATTTCAGAAATATATTTAAGGTGGACCAGTTCATAAATAATATTACTAAATTTGTTTTACTTGATAATGGATTTGTTTGTTTTCAAGTTTATTTAAAGGAAAATTCAACATGTTAAAAATGAATCAAACTCTGTAGATTTGAAGAGGAATTAATTTTTTTGGGTTTAATACAAGAAACATTGTATACCCCTATACACTGCAGTGGCAATTTTATCCTGTCTATTTAAACTTCAACAGGATTTGAACCTATAACCATTTAATTTCTATGCTATTGTACCACAATGTTTATCAACCACATCTTAAATAAATAGACCTATCAAGCTGTTATAATTGAAACAATTTCACTAACCCCATTTTCTCACATATACAAGTTTAATGAACAAACAATGCAAGGTATCATTGCTATTAAAAAATATATATATTTAGCACATTTAATAAATATTGAAATATTATTTAATTGCAGGAAAATAAAAGTGTCTTATGAAGATATATGAAATAAATGAAAATATTCCTTCATTCTTTTCTCTGTGACCTTTTCCTACTCACAAGCCAAATTTATGACCTTTTCTTATTCCATCAAACTACATCTCATAATTTCCATGACTTTTTTCTACAACCAAATAAACAACCACATTTTACAAAATGAAATTGGTTGGTAAGTTAGAGACTACATGAATTACTATTCAACTTTCATTATATATTATAAAGCTACAGAAATCTTGTATTACTAATATTTCCTCCTTATCTTTAACAGTATGAAATTAGAAGAAATAAAATATTTACTTAGCTAATTTGACACTGAAACGTATTCAGAAATATCTAGCCCATTTTTGTAGATTAAGTATTCACATCGCCCTAACTGCAAAGCACTGAACAAACATTAAGAATCTTGTTAGCACGTCACATCATCTACAAATAAAAAGATGAGCAAAAATCTGGTGACAGATTAAACAAAAAGAAACAAAGCACATTTGCCAAAATGGCCTGCATAATCCAAAGATAAAAAGAAATGGTCATTTTGAAGTGGGGTAGAGTAGAGACAAACATAGCAAATATAAGAAAAAGATAAGTAGATCAAAAATCTTTTGAAGTTTTACATTTCATACAGAATGAAAACATTATAAAATAGTCTAAATGAGATACTTATTTAAAACATTATCAACTTATCATTGGAAAGAGTTAAGTGTTAAGTGATAAAAAAAGATGAAAAGAGAAAATATATCTCCAAGAATGAGTAATAAAGAACTCGAGTATGCTGGGGGTAATTTTAATTCAATTATACAAAACTAATTTCAAGGGTTTTTTTTTTTTTTGAGTAGCCACCTCATACTTGCTCTTAGAATTATTTCTTGGAGGGCAGACAACCAATTTCTTTTAAGTGTATATCATATCTGATGAAATTTTTAGTACCACTTAAATAGACCAACCCACTCATAAAACAGCAAATAAATTTTATAAATTAGCACACTTTAGATCTACCTAAGACCATAGCACTTGTTAGAAAAAAAATACTAATTTTTCTATTCATTGAAAAAGAAATCTTGTTTATAATTGTTACTTGATTTTCTAAGCGCCGCCTACATGTGGCACAAGGCCAAAAGTATGGGGTGAGGATCAAACTCACTTCTCAGTTGTAATAGGTTCTAGCAAGACAAACTTGCTAACCATTACACCACACCGAGGTGCTCTTGTTTATAATTAATACAGTGTGGAATTGATCCCTGTATTTTATAGTTTATTGTACTTCACTGTTTTGCATATGAAAAAGACATTTTTGATGGATGGAGGTGTTACAAAAAGATTTCTTTTAGATAAAGAACAAATGGCTAAATACACTTTTAATTAAAGAACAAAATTTACATGAATTAATGATCTGTTTATTCTTCATTTAAGATGAATAATTATTAGTTATACCATACTGACATTATTAAAAAAGAAGATAAAAACTCATAAATCATTTCAGTAGAAAAAGAGTTTTCATTTGTTTTTCACAACTGGAGTGATCAATATGAAAATAATAATATCTGTCTTTTATGCAGTTATTAAATTTTGTGCCTCAACAAAATTTTCAAATAATTATTTGATAATATGATATGTTTGTACATGAACTCCTTAAAAATCCCATTCAGAAAAAAGATTTTTAAAAGTTAAAAGAAATTGTTAAGTTCATGAAATTTTAAAAAATATACAGACATCAATGATATTAATAACAACTTGACAATTGTAAATACCAAATACACCTAATAAGGTTAGGGTTCGATTTTACACTACAGGGTGCGATTGATAAATTGTCGTCTGAATTACACAAAAAATGCAAATAACACTGACACCTCCTTTAATAGATATATTTGCCAAAATTACACAAAATATCTTGAAATAATAAAGAGTAAATTTATTCAATAAAATCATCATTGGTTTCAACCAGGGCCTCCAGACAATTTTGGAATCTACTGCAACTCTTCCCAAACAGTTGCCTTGTTTAAGTTGGTGAATACTGCCATGATACTTGCCTTCAGTTAATCTTTAGTATTACAAAGAGTTTTGTTGGTCTCTTGCTCAACTGCACCTCAAACATAATAACCAAGGAGATTGCAGTTTGGGGAGTTAGGTTGCTAAATGTAAGGGGTGATGTGAAATTGTCAGTCATAACTAGGTTCTTCTGCTTGTGTGACATAGTACTTTTGTCAGATATAAGGTCTTCTAGCAGCCACCCAGGGCAACACTACCCCCTCAAAACATTTGATGTAGGCATCTGTTTTGGGTCTGAAGCCTTGTGAGAAAATGAATTGAAGCAGAATGTCACCATTACTATTGACTACTTCAAACACCTTCATAATAACCATTAGACTCATCCATCTCTTTCTGAATCTTCTGTACTATCCTCATATTGATACTCAGACACTCTGAAATGTTTGTATTGGAGCTTCTTGCATGCATGCCAAGCAGTACAGCATGTTGTTTCTAAATTTTTAGCAGAGTGAATTACATAACAGTATACTTTTTCTCAAAGATGGTGCCCAACTGACCATATTAAACTGTGCAGTTGACTCAATTAAAAACAATCAATGTGCAAGTGCAAAAGTAAAAATATAAAATGGAAACATTTACCCATTGCACCCTGTATATTGATATTATGAATAGCCACCCCCCTTTTCTAAAATGATTAAAAGCATATCAATATTTTTGGTTTCTGACAAATGCCACAGCATATCGAAAGTATAAAGAATAATAATGTTTAACAATTATTTCCTTATTTTTTAAGCATTGCAAAATATCTAAAATATTTGATAAATACATGTGAATACTAGCATAAATGTAGAAAATGTGCAGCCATAGTGGGAAACATTATTTGAATGTCAAGTTCTGAATACTATAGCATCTAGCATATGCTTTTCTACATACTAATTAATTCTTATTTGTTGTTTGCCTCTCCAACATTTTGGCCATGTACCCTCTAGCTTTTATTGGGTGTGTTATATTCTAAAACATACTCAAGTGGGTGTTGAAAAGGAGTTCTTGGCCTAATAAAAAAATACAGAAACTGATATTTAGTAAAATTTGTGAAAATAAGTCAGGCCACTGAGTATATATACCATGCTCTTGATAAAAACGGTGAAGCTTGAACTGTTGCCTTGGATATCTCCAAAGCGTTTGACAGAGTCTGACAATGTTGGCCTTCTATACAAGCCCTGTCATTACTTTCAAATCGCACAATGAAGGTAGTATTGAATGGACATGCTTACTGATACTATCATGCAAATGCAGGTGTCCTTCAAGGCTCTATTCTAGGTCCTACACTTTTTTCTGATTTTCATTAAAGATCTCCCCAATCAGATCCCAAGTAAGCATCTCTGCTGATGATACCACCGTTTACTCTCGCCTCAATCAAAAATCTGCTGAGGCTGACAAAGCAAGCCTCACTGCTGAGCTTGAAAAGGACCTCCAATCTGTTGTAGCTCATGAATTTTAATGCTTCCAAAACAAAGTTGCTATCTCTTAACCATCACAGACAATCACTCATACCCACCATTACCATGGATCAGGCTAGTTTCCCTGAAAGCAAAACACTGCGCCTCCTCAGGTTAACTCTCTCAGTAGACCTCAAGTGGAATGACTATATTTAATCCATAGCTAAATCCGCTGCTAAGAAGGTTGGTTCACTGTGTAGAGCCAGAAAGCTTCGCCCATCTGAATCCATCCTGCACATATATAAATCTACCATCTGCCCGTATAATGAATACTGCTGCCACATTTGGTCGGGTGCCCTTGCTATTCACCTCGGGGTTCTTGACAAAATCCAACAGAAAATCTGTAATGTGATCGATCCCAACTTGGAAGCTCAGATGCATTCACTTTCTCACCGGCGTAATGTGGCTTCCCTCTGTCTCTACTACAAATACTTTCACAGCTTCAACTCCAATGAACTTAGCTCACTGATGCCCCCTCTGCATGAATTTGTTCAAGCTACTAGGCTAGCAACTAGTCAATGAAACCAATAAGATGTAACTGCAACTTCTATTCTAGCAGCTTTTTTTCTTGCACATCCCGCCTGGGGAATTCCTTTCTGTATACTTGCATCCCCGACTGCTACAATCTCCAAGAATTTAAATGTAAGGTCAATAGTCATCTCCTATCTCTCTGACTTGCATCTTGTCTCTCATGATTTTTTCTCCGTCCACTCCACTCTCATCACACCAGTATTCTTATCCTTCTTTTACTAACTTCCCGACACCCCATACAACCTGTTCCTCTTTCTCATTACTTTCCCCCATGTAACTCCCTGCACACCAGTGGCAGTACAACTGCCTTGCTTGGGGTGAAATGGTTAAAATAAAAAAGACCTCATAACCTTGAGTGTGTGGAGATATAGATAGATACACATATACAGAATGCACCAGGTTATTGGGGATGTGTGGGTGGTGTAACAGATAGTGGCTTGAAATTAGAACTCTGAAAACCAAGCACAAAATACAGTTAAGTTTGTCACATTCACTTACATTCAAATAACCTTGCAAAAGGTATGAATCCACCACTTCTTCCCCTCTTTATTAGTAAGACTTGTATCACTAAATCATTATTATCTAAAAAAAAAAAAAAAGAATTAAAAAAATAAAAATAGAAATAAAAAAATAAATTCTTACAATCTAAAAATATTTTCTGACTTTAAGCAACATGCAAAGGATTGGTAAGCTGTAGAAACCCAATCAATCCCCCACAAACTATGGGTTAAATAGTAGCAGAAATTGTATCTGAAAAAATAATTATCAAAATTTGTTAATGGAATATTCTCTTACAAATAAAAAGAACTATTCTGACAATCCAAAATATTTTTCAGCTTTAAATAGCCTATAGAGGGTTGATAAGCCATAGAAAAGAAATGAATCAATAAAATCCCCAAGTAATAGCAAATAAATTATTAAAAAAATACAAAAATATTCAACAGAAAAAAAGATTAGTATATCTAAAAAAAAAAAAATTATATGTATATACATCTTAGAAAAACATTCATTAAAATTGCCTCCAGCATTGGGGACAGACTTAACATAAACCTAGATGTGATAGTAGGTCTGGGTTAGGTGGTTTCCATTCATGTTAGCCCTATTACAGACTTCAATGATACCCACAAAAAATTTAAATTGGGATTATGAGGAGGCCACATACCTGAACATTTTCAACCAGCCATTGTTAAGTTATATAACCACATGGGCTTTAGGGCTTGACTAGTGTCCAGCAACTCTATGTAGGTGGTAACATGGCATGTCCCTCACTGTTCACAACCTAATGTGAATATGACATGCATCACTGTGAATACTTCAATGATTTTTGTGCAAAGCCACCTTTTGTTGCTCATGTTCACCTGAACACTTTCAAGAGACTGGCTTTGTCAATATGATTAACAGTTAGTTCTAAAAACCATGGTGTTATTTTTCATTTCCTGTGTCACATTGAGAACTGCCATTTTAATGCTTTGATATGTTTGAAAGATGAATATATTCAAATTTGACACATGCTGCATTATATGTTAGGTCACCTTCCATTTAAAAGTAAATGTGGTAATGTGGTAAAAGTGTGTTCTAGGATACCTAACCTACTATATATATATATATATATATATATATATATATATATATAATAAACGAAGGGAGATCATAAGTATGTGTTGTCAGAAATAAGTATAAATTAGAATAATTATCCTATTCTTCCAATTAGTCACAATGAGGTTTTTTAAAAAATTTGGCTAAGCAGTTACTTCCTCACCACCTACCACTACTAACTCAAGGGTCAAGCCACATATTACCAAAGAAGAAATTACTACTAAAATTCCTCTAGCTTAACCCTGTAAAAACCAATACCTCCCAACCTCTTCCTTTACTAGAGCTAACCTTTGGGCTTAAAATTTTTCCTCATTTTCTGTTTATAAGGGGTTGAAAAATGCATGTCCGAAAATGACATGTTGAAAATGGCTATTTCATTGCTATGTTTTATCTGAATTTACCGATATTTCTAAATAAGTAATGGATTTATTTTTCATCTATTTTTAGTGGATATTCTATATTTGAAATAGACACTCCATTATTTATTAAACTGTGTCTATTGGTCTATGCATTGGAGATATCTTAATAGAGAAAAATGTGTTCTCTGGCAGGGATTGAACCTGCATCCCCCTTTGTAGTGAAAACCACTGTTTCATCCAGTGTGCTTTACTGGTCAGGCATGGAAAATGATGCAGCAAGTAAGTTTCTATTTTTCAATTTATTTAAGAAAGCACATCCTCTTCACAAAGATTATTTTCTCAAAAGTTTCACATCAGCTCAGTTTCATATTTAATGCATAAACAAAATGATTTCGAAAGAATTAATGGATATATTTTTAATCCAACATATTTATTACTTCAAACCTTATATGTATATATATATGTGTGTGTGTGTGTGTGTGTGTGTGTGTGTGTGTGTGTGTGTGTGTATAATTTTTTATAAGTTTATCTGTCAATCATATTCAAGGCAATAAATATGA
Organism: Ascarosepion bandense; assembly: GCA_037127315.1. Lineage (NCBI taxonomy): Eukaryota > Metazoa > Mollusca > Cephalopoda > Sepiida > Sepiidae > Ascarosepion > Ascarosepion bandense. Next base: position 1,738,763 of record JBBBDQ010000139.1, on the reverse strand, counting down.
CTATTTTAAAAACAGTTAAAGAATTGCAAAACATTGAATCTTTTATCTTGTGAGTTCCTGACCAATGTTCTTATAACTAAGACAATATATTATTCTGGCTTAAGGCAAAGCAATTATGAAACCAACTCAACCAGAAATTTGTTTATCGTTATACAATGAATGAATATGATGAGCAGAGAGTAGAAGAAAACACTTGAGAAAACACAATTATAAAAAAAAAGGTTGATTGAGTGATATTTGTTTTCAATACTTACATAATGAAAACTTATTCTCTATAAACCACGTGACAGCTTTTAAGGTCTATGATTCAGTCTTAATTATGGCAGTTTTTAAATATCACACAATTACAAGACTGGTTGATGGATTGGCAGGCTCATTTTGATTTCTCTTAAATAAATAGCCACAAAGATTTGCTGTATGTATTAAATCCAAAATTATCTTCTACAAAATCTTTACAAAAATGTACATACAATGCATTTTAAAAAAATTAAATTCTGTTGTGGGTCTGTAAATCTAAAAAATAAATATAAATATTTATAATCTGAAAATTGAACATTATGAGTAATTGAGAGTGTAAGACTTACTGTAAAGTTTCATTGATATGGAACATTACTTTCATTGGATACCAATTTACTAAAATATCTACAGATTTAAAAAGATTGTTTTAGTTTGAAACTTGTTTTAAACATATTCCTTTTCAAATGGCATTTATCATACAGTAATAAACAAAAATAACAACTATGACAAAAATGTAACTATCTGTATGACTTAGTCTTTAACACGAAAACTGAAATTTGTTTTTCTTAATAGACAGAATCTTACAATAGATATTGTTTTAAATTTTCATGATATAGTTTTAATACTGGCATTCTATAAAACATGGTATTTTATGATATAGATACTATTACAGTTAGCATTATATGATGTAAAATCCTATATTTCTCTCACTTTCAAAATTAAATCTTTCTAAATTCTCAAATTTTACCAATTTTTATTCCTGCAATCCTAACTAACAGACATTTCTTGCTTAAAAGTAAATGTTCATCTCTATTATTTATTGTATAAAAAGATGTTTCATAATTTAGCAGGGTATATATGATTTTTCCCTTCCTCTTTATATCATATAATGACCAATTTAGATGTCAAGCATCAATAAAATAGATAATTTTTGATAATAAAATGAAATGTTAACAATAAATGCCTTAAAAGAGCATATCCTAGGTAATAAATATATTTTTACCAAATTTGAATCCTTAAATCTATCAGAGCAGGGTAGATAACCAAAAAATAAACAAACTAAGGTAAATTGTTTCATTTTTCAAATATTTAAGCAAGAGCAACATGAGCTTGAAAAATTGATAAGTGCTTTTACTTGTCTACAACAAATAGATAATTGTGTAAGGAAAGCAAGCATCAAATTTGGGAATGAAAGAATTACTTTTTAGCAAACTTTATATTGCAGTTATAAATCAAAATAAATAAACAATACTCTTAAAAATTATTCTTGAGATCATGAAATGACCAGAGTAATTTCCTAAAAATATATATACAAAAAAAAAAAAAAAAAGCAAAAAACAAAACACTTATTTAGAACACTCATATTAAATAGAGAATCTTCAAAACAAAGATTGTATAAAATTAAGGAGGCTTTTACAAGACTTAGCCTAGTTCAGTAGAGGAATGCACCAGTTAGATGCCCATTGAGGAATTCACTAACAAATAATCAGGCACTCATATCAAAATATAGAGTAGTCAGTCAAAATCAAATTCTAAAATAAAAACCTTGATCACTACAAGATGGTGATGACAAATTTTTTTCTTTTTGACTTTTTGAAATGTCTAAGTTTTATTTTCTAAATTTGTTTGCATTTTAACACCTCATTTATATTCACAAGAGAAGCAATTTGGCATATAACTGAGGACTCATAACTTCAATCAAATATGTAACATAAAAGGAGAACTGAAAAATAACTATAATGATGTGAATCAAGTGGTTGCATCATTAGAAATTGTTGTTCATTTTGACTGTAACCCTCAAATCACAACACACATTCAAGCAACTGTTATTTTGATCCTCCATAAGCAAATCAGGCATATATTTTGCAGAAAACCATTTCCTTTTCAAATCTTCTAATAGCATTGACTGGCATGAGATCCAAGACAAACCATCACTTCAGATCTCATCACTGATCCAACAAAGATCTTCATTGATAATGTAACAAACATTTTAAGATTTGTCAGGTTGGTTTGTTAGGGTTAGTGAGAAAATAGTTGGTATTCAAGTGACATTTGAGATTCTAAATGCAGAAATTACTGGTGAACTTGTATTTTACCTGAAGATTATTTCAAAGATTTCTATAAGTTTCAGCAACAGTTTTTCATAAGAGCAATAATTTGAACACAAACACACATACTGTTTAGTTTGCCAAACATGCTTGCAAACATCAGAAAAAATTAAGTAATGATATATCATGATGACTCATAAAAATTTCTGTGTGAGTATATGTCAGGCCATCTCCTCTCTGGAGGTGGTTGTTTATATATCTACTTGTAATATTCTTTTTCACACATGCATCTCGGGTGGAACCAGATTGATCACATCAATCTGCACTTGGCAGTTAGAACATTATGTCAGGTCAACCCTGAACATGGCTTCTTTGAAGGACACTAAGTGCAAAGTCTTTTTTGACATCATCCAACATGAGCCACATCCTACACAAATTAAAAAGAAAAGCCACAGGCAAAAAATCAGTCAATCCAGAATAACAACCTGCTGTTTACATTCATAGTGTTATTCATGCTGAGATAATATAGATATTCTTACAATTGGTATAGATGTGATATAGATACTATTACAATTGGCATTATATGATGTAAAATCCTATATTTTACAGACAATAAGTGAAGCACAAACAAGTAAGAAATACCTACAAATAAATCTTACTAAATTCAGTATACACAAAAACTTTTTTTCATTTAGCACAAACAGAGCTCCAAATTAAATAAGTGTTTTCTGGAACATGAGTGGATAGAACAAGTGATGTGCTTTTATGATGTCCACACAATTGAACTCTAAATGACCTGGGAAAGAGACAGCGACTTGGGTTACTGAGTACATTCCCATGCATAACTCAAATAGGATTTGGAGCCAAATATAAGCCATAAAAACGGCTCACTAGAAAAAGGCAGTCAGAAACAAGATCTCAGATAACAAACAAAATCCTGCCTCGACACATGTTACCATGACAACATGTCAGTCAGTAATAATTTTTCTACATTGAAAAGCATACAAAGCTGTAACAAAAGTAATTAATGTCTCCTCTCTTTTGTTCACCATATTTAAAATTACTGCTACTGCACACAGTCAGTCAGTAGTCACCCACATTTTGACAGCAAGCACCACACATACACACATATATATTTGTTTTCTTCACTTACAAAAAAATTACTTCGAACTTTGCAGATTCACTTGCAACTAATCATTATGAACAATCAAACTATTGGTTTTGCTTCATGGCTACAATAAAGGACAGGGACATTTAATATGTAAATTCATGTATTTTCCTGTATACATGTTGATGTAATATTTAGCTTGTTTTGTTTTTTTTCCTTTTCTGCAAAAATTATTTTGTATTGTATTTGTTGGTATGAATCTCTGAATTTATTTTTCCCACCAAATCTAGGAGATGACCCATGCAGTATAGATGTGATACAGATGTTCCTACAATTTGTATAGATGCGATATAGATGTTCTGACAATTGGTACAGGATTTATATAGATGTTCCTACAATTGGTATACAGCTAATTGATAATTCATTTTCAGTTAAAATTTTCAAAAACATCTTTGCTTACTGCAATCTCTGTAATACCATGCTCAGTAAATCTCCATTTGATGCCAAATCACTTCCTAAAAATTGATAAGATAATTATAAGAAAATACTAATCAGTAATTGAATGCATCAATAGATAGCATACTACATGCTATTGATTAATGTGTTTGCATCTCCTTGAGGGTTCTCTTAATCTGACTTATGATCCTACCCTCGTTTTTATGAAATAAGGTGAAGTAATTGAGAAGGTAAAACACTGACCATATTTTTTATTATTTTTTTTTAAAAATCATTTCACCCCAAGCAAGGCATTCTACTGCCACTATTGCGCAAGGGGTTACATAGGGGAAAGTGATGAGAAAGAGTGGTTAGATATAGAAAATGTCAGAAGGAGGGTGATAGACGGGTAAGGATACCGAGGATGAGGGTTGGGTAGATGGGAAGAGTGTTTGGGAGAATGGATGCGAGTTAGTGTGTTAGGAGGTGTCTATTGACCTTACATTTAAACTCCTGGAGATTGTAGCTGTCGGAAGCAAGTCTCATCATTAGATAGAAGAATGCAAAGAATTATGGTAAAAGTTTTGTTCCTTAGCTTTTTAATATCAGAAAAGGAAGAAAACAGAAACTATTTTTCTTTTCTAGGTGAGAATAAATTTTTTTGGAAAAAAAAAATGGAAAGTGAAAAAGTAAAAACAGCAAAACAAAATAATGTTACACACACACACACACACACACACACACACTTTATTATTGAGATTAATATGAGTTTTTCTTTTTTTTAAGTGAAAAATAAAATACTTCACTATGAACATCAGACCATTGACTTATGAAAATAAAAACGTGGAAAGTAGAAAACTCAATATTTGCTTTGATATAAGTAAGAGCTAGTTTTTAAAATAAAAAAAGTGTTTCAGTTAAACATTCCTGGCGCAATCAATAACACAATACATGGCTAGATAAACAATTAATAAATAATTCAGGAAAAAATGGGGGAGGGGAAGAAATCAGTTAACCGGTCATCTAGAGTCAGGAGCAATGTGATAGCTCTACAAGCCTTTTCTCATTAGGATTTCCAGCTGTTTAGTAGTGTGTCTGTCTTTTTGTTGTTTTTGTTTTTTTGTACCTGGAAGGAACCAGACTCACTTGCTTCAATGTTTACCAAATCAATTTCTCTCTTCACAAGCAAGAAGATACAGGAATGCTTTTAAACTGAACGACAGGAATGCACGTGTGCTACAAGAATGGTGGGGGTGGGGGTGAATAAATCGAAAGTGGGTGGGGTTCTCACCAGCACAGGTGTGATGCAAAAAGAAACATGTGACAATTTGATTTTTTCTTTTTGTATGAAACAATTTTAATGACACGTGAAATTAAAATTTATTAAAGACTAAGTAAAAAACTTTATAGAAGAGAAGATTGAGAGTGAAACATATTTGCTTCCCCACTTATAATTTTCCTTTGATTTTTATTTTAATGTAATTGTAATTATAGCAGTTTATGCTATGACTAACATTATTTATATCAAATTATTTCATCTTTTTTCTTAAAATTAATGATTTCAGTTGAAATATCTTTTTAAGTAGGCACCTCCAAAAATTCGCCAAAAAAGAGAGAGAAAAAAAGAAAGACATGATGAAAATATAATAAAAAACAACAAAATTTTGTCAAAATTTTGTTATTAGGATGAAAGATCAAAGGTTTTTTATTTTATGTAAAATTTATTTTTTAATACTTTTTAGAAACCAGGACTTTTTATTTTTATTTTATTTTTAGCCCCAACCCAAGTGGCAAGACTTTAAAATTGTATGGGGGAAATTTGAACGTCTTTTTGCCGTGGAAATTACATTGATTGGAAATTCTTATTTTATTTTTAATGTAACTTTCAGGGCTTATTCAGAAATTAATTAAATTATTTTTTTAGATGTTTCTTTTTTTTTTTTTTTTTTTTTAAAGAAAAGCCTTGTATCTGCTATTACTCATTATGAAATTTCACATTTTTGTATCTTTTAAAAATGTTTGTAAGAAAAAAAATTCTTTGGAGAATCTTGAAATTACCAAATGTTTTGGTCATACAAGACACCAGTTGCAAAAACATCTGTTCTCAATCATAAAATAAAATTAAAAAAAGACATCTAATTATAAAAATAAAAGTTTATTAAGGACATTTAGTCTTCAGAAAATAATTTTCACTGAATAATAAATTTTTACAAGAATTTTTGTTCATTTTCTATTATTATAATAATTGTTCTAGTTCCATGAGCCATGTCTCTTCCACATGTCTCACTATCAGTTATCTTCCTTTAACTCAACTCTGTAAGTTTTTGTTCACCTTTAGGTAAATATTGAACTCTTTAGAACAAGTCACTAGATTTGACCAGTGGAGGTAAACAATAACTTCGAGATACATTTACCAAAATTACAATAAGATGTAAATTTATTTTATAAAATCGCCATAGGCTTCAACCACAGCCTCCAGACTACTTCAAAATAAGCAACTATTCTGGGTGGTCCCCTTGTTTAGTTGGTAAATACTGCTATAATACTTGCTTTCAGTTCATCTTTGGTGTTACAAAGAGTTTTGTTGGTCTCTCGCTCACCTGCGCCTCACACATAATAATCATGGGGGTCGCAGTCTGGGGAGTTAGGTGGCCAGATGTAAAAGGTGACGTTGTCGCATTGTTTGACAGCCATAACAGGATTCTCCTGTTTGTGTAGTATAGTGCAGAGTTCTGTTGCCAGACATCTTCTTGACCAGGAGCAGCATTACCTTCTCAAAACATTTGATGGAGGCCTCTGTGTTGAGACTGAAGCCTTGTGGGAAGATGAATTGAGGCCATCACAAGTGAGCACTCCAAACATGAGGTCGCCATCACAAGTGAGCACTCCAAACACCTTTATAATCATCATTAGACTCATCGAACTCTTTCCGAATCTGCATTATCCTCAGATTACTCTACTGTGAAACCGACAAAAATAAAAAGAACAAACAATGCGCATGCGCGAACTTAAAATATGTAAACGGCGACAATTTATCTTTCATACTCTGTATAAGTTTCTTTTTTTATTCCATTTTCTTTAAAACTTCATAATTACTCGTATGCCCAAAAAATGGGATTTTCAACATTTTAAATGTGCATGTTACTGTTTATCTATATATACTGTAAAATTACTTTTTATTTATTGAAATATTTTCCTGTTCATACAAGGATGAGGAAATTAAAAAAAAAACTTCCTTTATTCGTTGCAAAGAAGCTTACCTTTTAACTCTTATGTAGTCTCTACTTCTAGCTCAACGAAAAGCAGTGGGAACCAAAATTCTCACATGTAAATGATGGGTTACCATCACTTATAGAAGAAACAAAAGAAGAAAAGAAAGAAATTTCAAGACAGAAGTATTTTCATTTATGTTTATATAACTAATGATTTTTTTTAGAAAATATACTGGTGTGTATACAGCCGAAAAGGGATTAAAAGGATTAGCGGTTGTGCGTGTGTGTGTTGGAAATGAACTACATGGCCGGGTGACTAAATCTTCCCGCAACGGAAGACTGAACAAGATTACTGTATTCTAGAATTGAAAGAAGAGAAATATGAATATTCTATTTGAGCTTTTATAGCACTACTTCAGCTGTCTTGCTAGACCAAGTCAGGGTAATTTAAACACCCTTTGCAAAAAATTTTCTGATCCTTTAAATTAAAAGAAATTCTTATAATGACTATGCACATGTCAGATAAAATGGGAAACAGTCAAGCAGGCTTTACAAAACAATATTTAAAGTTAGAAATAATCTGCAACTGAAAAAATTATTTAATCGTAACACAGTAATGTTTCAAGTAGTATTTCTTTCATCTGTCTATTTTAGTTGCTTTTTATTGCAACTCTCATACTAAAATCATGCAGTTAAGATGACATCTTTGATATCTTCATAGTTCATAATCTTCATAGTACAGTGGAACCTCGGTTCACAAACTTAATCCATTCCTGAAGGCCGTTCATGATTCGAAATGTTCGGAAACAATTTGCTCAATAGGAATCAATATAAAATAGATTAATACGTTCCTGGACCCCCAGATGATGACTTATTCAAAATTTTGCCGGGAAAAACTTAAGTTCAAACTTCCTAAAAAGAGAAGTACCGAGAAGGCTTGAGCACTGTTTCCCCGGTATTTCCCACTTAAGCCAACTACAGTATCACTATTAGTTTTCTTTGGAGTCATGGCTAAGGGCTAATGAAAAGAAAAAAAGAGGCACATTACAATGCAATTGGAAAAGAAAAGCACAGCACAACACATAAATATATACAACACGGCAGTCAATTCAGAAATGATTCCGTTCGAATAAACTTATTTCGTCAATGTTGTCCAAGAACCGAAATTTCGTTCGATAACCGAGGCATGTTCATCATGAATTTCCTGTTTGAAAATCGATTTGTCAATATGTGTGATGTTCAAAAACCGAGGTTGGTATGTATATGATTTCAACACTCCCAAACCTAAGGACTAAACTTACAACTCTCAGAGGATCAAATATGTTTTAAACAACGTTTAAACTGGAATAATGATGATGATGATGATGGTGATGATAGAACTCCAAATATTTTCTTCGTAGGACATCAGGTAAAGAAATGTAGAAGTTTTCAAGAAGTTTTAAATTCTGTTCAATATCATTCTAATTGTGAAAAAATCTTGAATTATACGAAATCACCCTAAAGATGTTGCTTCATTTTTTTTTTTTTTTTTTTTTTTTCTGAATTTTATAGAAATCTTCCCAGGCAAGTATTCTCTACCAAGTTACATTGGCTTAAGTTAAGTATAAAATAAAATCTCTTAATACTGGAATATTGTGTTTATGACTTTGTACACAAGACGGCACAAGGAAAGTGTAATGTAGACACGTACAATTAATTGAACAAATGATAATTTGCTTCTACTAATAATGCAACTAAAGTATGTAAAACAAATAAATGTTGAGTGAACCTTAGGGCCACAAAGAGGAGGAAATTTAAAACCATGATTGCCTATATACTGAAGACAAGAGACACGGGACTTAAAGAACATTTTAATTTATGTCGAAAATGATTACCGTTAACAAATTTAATTACCTAATTACTTAAAGAATATTAGTGATGTTCACAGATATAATTATTACGCTTAGTGCCAAATTTTAAAAAAAACATTAATTAATATGACCAGTTAATGAGGCAACTCAAGGTTAAAGAAAGGACAGGGCCTTATTCCGATTCGTTAATCTATAAAAAATTTGGTAAATTCAGGAAAATCATTGTTCTGACTCCAACAGCTACAACTAAAAAGAGACTCGGGGTAGAAAAACTTAATCAATGATAACATTTACTAATTAATAGATGCCGTATTTATAAACAAACAATGTCTTAAAGCAATAAACTAAACAAGAATAATATTTTTTTAAAATAATCATTTCACTCCAAGCAAGTACTGCCAATGGTGTGCAGGGGGCTACATAAGAAGAGAGCAAAGAGAAAGAGGAACATATATTTATTATTGTAATAAAACCAAAGTGGGGGTGGGTTAAGGTTGGTACTCATTTACTACCCTATATCTAGCTAATCAGATTCACGACCCAATTACTCATTACAATTTGCTCATTCACCTCAAGAACCCAACCATCACCTCCCAATCCTCCATAAACTACAATACCACATGTTCACAGGATCACTTGAAAAAGGGAAGACAAACCCATGACATAAAAATTTGGTTCTATGTACAATAATACAAAAATATATTTAAAATTTAATGATATGAGAACGAAATGGGAGGGGATGAAATGTCCAAAACAAACTAAAATATAACAAAACCTTCGAATTAAAATTAACAAACACCCACAAGACACCCCACAAAACTCAAGCACCCCATAAAACTTAAGACTGGCTGCTTTATTCCATCAAACGGGGGAAATGTAGCCCACTCACTAAGGGAGAGGGGAGGGATAAAATAAATAATGGAATAGTAAATTCAAAAACTGATCCAGTCAAGATGGAAAGTGGGGTCAAAAACAAACAGGGAAGGTTGGGAATCTTGACTTGGATCATAACAAAAGAGAAAGCCGGAAACAGGCAAGGAACACATTCACTCAGATTAACTAGGTACACAAAAGAAGTCTAACAGGAGAGTGTTCGCAGGAAACTGCCCCGTTGTATAAGGGACTTAAAAAAAATTAAGACTGGCCCCATTCACGCGAACCAGACTTGCTACTTTTACCCACCTTTTGCTGAAATCTGTCGATATCAAACGCTTTCTATCAGATCTGATCTTCATCTTGAGCTGATGCACAAAGAATCTAATCAGATGCTGATAAGAATAACGCTCATATCGCAAGATTCTCTCCAACCGCGTTGTCCAGATCACCATTCGAGCTATGGCCAGCAATGTCAGAAACACCATCCATTTCACCCGAGAATACGCAGGCAACACATTATCACACGTGTACGCAAGATCGATGGGCACAAGCTGATTGGGAGCGACACGGTCCCACAAGGGGCACACCTGAGGACAATGGTAGAAGGCGTGCACGGTCGTTTCTTCTAAACCAAGGTCACACCGATGACAGTCGGGAAAACCCGACTCTCCCTATCTGAAAGCCATGTCATTGAGAAATAGCCCGTTCCGAATCAATCGCCAAGTAAGCGAAAACTCAGGGTCACTGAGGTAATTTGCCGCTGGCGCCCAAGACCAAAACGAATATGACTCGGTTGCCGACAAGCCGATCACGTAGAGGGTCCTTCTTCGCGACCCCCTCCACTAATAAGCAATACAAGTGCCTCCGAGGCCGAGAAAGGTCAGTGGACTGAGGAATGGCACGCAAGGCGTCACGACACTCAAGTAAGAATTTCGACTAATTTCAGGACCTACGTCGGCACTCATCCCGCGAAATGGGTGGAGTGGTAGTAAAGCAAGGAAAGGCGCCCCTAACACTCCTCTTCAAAACTGAATTCTCTATCAATACGAGGCGTAGAAAAGCCAACCTCGATGCGCGTCTGTGATTCACCACATGATCCGGACATTTGAAACAGAAGAGAAAGAGGAACAGGTTGTCGGAGAATGGACAAGAGAAGGATGGGAGAATAGCGGGATCCATGCCGAGGGAGGTGGTTAAAGGATAGCAGTTTCGTTTTGGGAGCATTACAAATTACGAGCCATTTCTTACACTAGCCCACCACAGACTGGAAGTCCTTTTCAAGATCAGCAGCGAGGTTTAGTTTGTTAGCCTCGGCAGATTTATTATTGAGGTGAGAGTAAATGGTGGTGTCGTCTGCATAGATGCCTACTTGGGATCTGATTACATCATGGAGATTGTTGATGAAGGTAAAAAAGTTATAGGACCTAAGTTAGAGCCTTGAGGGATACCCGCGTTCGTATGATAGTATCTGGAAACATACCCGTTCACTACAACCTTTATTACGCGATTTGATAGGAACGATTATATTAAGTTTCCAGTTGTATACCATAGCCCCATAGCTTGCAAAGAAAGCCAGCGTGCCAAACTCTATCAAACGCTATGGAGATATCCAGAGCAACAGCTCTAGCTTCGCCGTGCTTATCGAGAGTCTGGGATATGTATGTATTCAGTGATGGTCGTTAACATATCAGCAGTAAACCTGGCGAAGCGGAAGCCATACTGTTTGTCAGAGAATAGGCTGTGGGCTGTAAGATGTTGAACCACTTCAGCATCGATAATAGTCTCAGAGACTTTGAACCAAAAATCGGTAGGTGGCTGATAGGGAAAACTGTACAAGAGAAAATTATCGAAAAATCTACAATGGAGCCTGTGATAAAAAATATTTTGTTGTAATGCAGATTGATATATTAAGATATTGAAAAAGAACATTTATTAAAATTTATTAAAAATAATGGATATACAGGTAACGTAACACTGATTTATTGGCGTGTCAGTTGAAATCAGCGCGTCGAGTTCAAATTCCAAACGAGTATGTTGTTTCACTTTTGCACAAAAATTACTTTTAGAAAATGCATGAATCCATTTCTGAATTTAAAACCGCAAGGAGAAGCAAGGGGGACGGGGAAACTACCTATCCCAAGAAGTCATGACAATTCATTAGATAAATTAAAAGAAAAAGGAATGTGTGCAGAGTTTTCATCTCCTACATCCTGGAAGGATACATGTTATTTTTTTAAATTAAGTAAAATATCTATTCAAAACAGTCACAAAATATTTAAGATGTAGTGCAATGAATGTAAAAATAGGTTACAAAGAATTTGAAATGATTGATCTTCTGTGGAGATCGATAGGCAAACCTCGTGAGAAGGGTGATGAGATTTTGCAGAGAAATTTGGCGCACACTATGGTTTAAAACAAATACGTAATTGTATCCCATGGTAACGCCTGTTGTATAAAACAATTTTAGTATTATTATTGTTGAATCTAGCTAGACAGGCCGTAATGGGACACTAAAGAATTAAATTAATAAAAGCATAAAACATTTAACAGTATTCAACTGACTTAATCATGTTAATTGAACGATCGACACAGTACAGCTTGCCTTTTAGGGTGTTAAAAATTCATTTTTGTGAAAAATTGATCAGTGTGATTTTTTCAAATCCATATTAAAAAACAAAAACAAAACGGAAATGGAATATAATCTATGATAGAGCAAGGGTTCCCAAACTGGAGTACATAAACTCCCAGTGGTACATTTGTACTCTTCAGAGGGAACAGAAATAAGTTTGTGAGTTTATAGCTAAACAGAAGCTTAAAGCATTTCATGCAAAACTTCAGCTATGGGGTGGGGGGTGATATCCAGTACCTTGTCTATGTTTAGTACTGTAACAGAATTTCTAGATCAAAATCCACAATCTGAAAACCAACACCATCACAAAATTAGCAATTGAACATTTTCTGAAGCTAGCAGAAGAAACCGATGGCTATTTCCCAAGCCCTGGTGAAGATTAAGTTGTGTATCTTAGGAATCTTTTTACTGCAAATCACCAGGTGCTGCATGCTGGGACAGGTATTCAAGAGGAACAGGTAGAGTTCCAAAATGATGACTCTGCATTTGTGTGATTTTTTAGTTGTCGATGTGAAATTCATACAGACAGATTGCTAAAACTGCTATTTGAGCAGTGTTATTATTTCCATTTGAACAGGTGAAGAGGCTTATCCCTTGTTTCCTGTTTAGGATGCGGTTTCCGGTTTTTCTCTTTTCTAATCTTCTCACTGTGTTTTTTTTTTTTTTTTTTTCAATTGGAGTAGATAGACTAAACACTCCACCCACGTCTATTGAACAGGTGAAGAGGCTCATCCCTTGTTTCCTGTTTAGGATGCGGTTTCCGGTTTTTCTCTTTTCTAATCTTCTCACTGTGTTTTTTTTTTTTTGGAGTAGATAGACTAAACTATCGCCCGGTTCACACTCCACCCACGTCTATTGAACAGGTGAAGAGGCTCATCCCTTGTTTCCTGTTTAGGATGTGGTTACCGGTTTTCTCTTTTCTAATCTTCTCACTCTTATGTAGCCCCCTGCACATCAGTGGCTTTACCGCCTTGCTTGGGGTGATATGATTAAAAAAAAAAATCAACATGACTTTGTGAGTGAGCATTTTTTAGTGTTATCAAAATATAGAGATCAAAACTAGCACAATCTTCGTTCCTATGAACAAATGAACTCATTGCAAAAAAAATTAGTATTGCTTAGTTTTAGTTATCAGTACACTTTTGAATAGTATTTTATGTATTTTTACTTAAGATCATTATAGAATTTTTAAAAATATGTATGAAGGATCAATCATCAAACAAACCATTTTATAAATTACCTGCATTTAATTCACTGATGTTATGACTACTCAAAAATACAATAAAATATTAAAATTCAAATTTCATTGTTTTTCTTTTTATTCTCAGTTTTTAGAGGTGCACAGGAATAATAAAATTGCCAAGAGACAGCTGAACAAAGATTGGGATATCTTGATATAGAAAATGATAAAGACACATTAACAACAAAATTCAATCGTAATTATTTTGCTGAATTAAGTTTGACAAAAATGGTCAAAGAGAAATCGGACTATTGAATGAACTGGATCAACAAAAAAATTGATGCAGTAAAATTTGTTTTGTTAAACAATGACAAGTATTCAAAATGGCTTTGGTTGGACATAACGTTTGGCAGCCCAAATATTATTTCAAGTTGCAATAAAAACGGAAGTTTTAAAAATTCTGAACTAATGATTTAAAATGATTTTTCATACGAAAACAGTGTAAAAAAAAAAAAAAAAGGTAGGAAAGAATTCCAATTACGTGAAATAATAGATTAAGATAAAAAAAAATGCAAAAGCACAGCCAAACGGTTTCCTGCTGAGCTCTCAAATTTGGCATCAAGGGAAAGAATTTAAATTACGAAATGTGTTTTACCTCGTGGAAAAATACTATTTCGTGTTTTTGGGAGATATAAAACTCAAACAACAATTATTCTGTAAGTAAAAGATTGAACTATGAACGGGAATAGAGACAAAAACGCATTTCTAATTAACAACAACATCTGTAAAATAAGCATTTTTAATTGTGTATGTGTTCACCTTAATTATGTGAGACTACTTTTCAGAACATGAGTTTCGCGTAACCTGACTGACTGAATATTTGCTATACTGATTTTCTAGGTAGTCATGCTCTTTTTTTAAATTAAAAAGAAGAAGAAAGAGCTGTACTGTGTAAATCTGCCAAATGTACAATGTGTGGGTGTCTAATTCAACAATGAGTGGTTATTAAAGAAAAGGATTATTTCCAACAATTATGTTTTTTTTCCTTCAGTTAGACAAAGATTAAAACTGGAAAAAAAAAATCTTTTACCACAATCCTATACACTTCCTACAAGTTGTTGATAAGCAAAAAAAAAAAAAAAATTAAAGGGAAAAAGAGTATTAAATTAAAACCAACTTAGAATTAATTTGAAAACTTGGATTCTTATTCTTGCTGGCATTTTGAATACGTCGTTAAAAACCAGGCCTTTCGTTCTAATGTTTTTTCTCCCTAGTCTTCATCTACTGCAAACTTGTCAGAGTCACTAATTTCAGATAAAGTGGCTGCCAAGCCCGAAGTACAATTTTCATATCATTGGTAAGTTATATAATTTAGGTAACAAACCTCGATAAATTACATTCACTATTCAAAATATAAGTAAAGTTCTTGTATTTATTGTATTTATATTTTAACAGATGTACGTTGTGGTTCAGTGGACATCGGCTCGGAACGAGAAATCGGAGATCCGAGTTCAAATTCCAGTTGAATTCGTTGCATTCACTGACGCGCAAATGCCTTTGGGAAAGTTATTAGTCCGTCTCTTCCCTCCAGCTATGGGTTAAATAGCAGAACGGACTGGGTTCTATAGCCTTGGTTGGCAACCAGTCTACCTCAGAAAGTAATGGTAACCCACTGCGGGAAAATCTTCTGTCCGGTCAGTCATGTCTCTTTCTAGACATGATCGCCCAAGAAGCGTGTATCACGTATAGCACTCAACTGACTGATAGTTATATATGAGGAAATTGTATGACAAAGTGGAAAAAGTTTACTTCAGGACTTCATCGGACTAAAATTTGTTTATGTTGGTACGCCTACACATGCGCACGACAGGAGTGCTGGAATTTTAGATTTAGTTTCTTTATTTCTATCACTTGTTTTAGTTGATATTCTCTACACTGCGATATTTAAACATCTACCAAGGATGGTAAAATGTTGTAAAACCCAGGGCGCAAATTTACTGTAGGTGACTTTGCGATTTAAGGCATTCACTAACAAAAACATTTACGTCGTAGTGAATTATTTTCTACTTTTATGTCAAAATTTTGGTCAGTCTCATTACGATGGACAAACAACGAATTTGTATTATTTTGTAAAATGTCTCTTGTGTTCATAATCTTTTATTTAGATTACTTGAGATTTCATTTATTTATCCTATGTATTTTTCACATTTTTGTTACAATTATTAAACATGATAGAGTAAACTTCTCCTTCAAGATTTAGTTTATTGATTGTTTTGTTTAGTACTAAGTTTTTTAATTAACAAATTTTATGTTGAGTTTATTTATATAGGTTCTTTTTTATTGTAGATGTGACAGAGTAGGCAGGATAATTATTTTTATTCATTGGAGGGGACGTGTTATTTGGAATATTTTATAGACCTTTTGTTTCACATTGAATTTAAAATAATTACAGTACTAGAGAAGTTTAAAAGTGTTTTCAATGTATTTGTCCTCTTCGAGTAAATAATCCGAGTTCCATATTTTTAATGCTGTTAGGTAGACTCCGAAGATTATGTCGAATTTTATTTTATTGTTACGAGTAGAAATTTATTAGGTCGTTTTTGTTGAATGATTTCCGATGGACACCAAATTTTAAACTGTTGTTAATGTGGTGTAGCTAGATATCTAGGAAGGGTAAGGAATTGTGTTCTTGCATGTAAGCTTCATCATTGTGTGTTCAACTTTGTCTAGTTGATCTACTAGGTCAGATAAATCAGTATCTCTAAAGTAGAGCATCCTCAATATAACGGAAGTATGTTGATTGTTTGAGTAAAATATTTTGTAAAGAGCTGGATTCTAGAAATCCTAAAAAGTTACATGCCATAATTCCACTGAGAGGCGATCCCATTGATAATCCAAAGTTTTGTTTGTAACAATCATTAAATGTGAAGCAGCATTCATTGGTGACAGATAACAATATAAGATAGCAGTGCCCTCCCCAGAAAAAAAAAAAAAAAAAAAAATTTAAACAATATATTTCACCTATAAAGGTGTAAAACTTACTATAGAAGATTTAAACATGTCAAACACATAATTACCAATAACAATACGCCTATGAAATCAAAACTTCATTTCATACCACTTCAGTAATCTCACTTCGATAAGGGTAGCACTTAAACACTCATACCCAACTCCCCATAAAGAAAAATCCTTGTGGATAATACTGCAATTTTCAAAATATCGAATTTTAAAAGACGTTTAAAGACAATGCAAGCACTTTTTATAAAACATTACAGACCTACACTAAACCTTATTTTGAAACTAGCTGAAGCATACTTTTTTTTTTTTATCAATTTATATCAAGTAAAGTAATAAAGCCACTAAAAAACTCAATGGGTTACCGAGTGTGAAAGAATATGAGAAAAAATACCATTAAGTAGAGAGAACAATCAAAGAATAGGAATTAAGAAAACACAAGATAATGATTGACGTTGCATTTAAATTTTTGAAAATCAAAAGGCGAGAAAAATTGTCTGTAAGGACAAATTGAACAAATAAATCTTAGAAGCAGACATGGCAATGGATTCAATTAGGTACCTCCACTAAATCGCGTAAAAAACAGTAGAGAATAAATAAAAAAAGCCACAAAAAAACTTAATAAAAACGAACTTTTTCCATCAAAATGTTTATATCATTATTAAGAAGAAAGATCAAAGTATTTTTAATTATTTTTTTAAAAAATTAGTCACATTTAACACGTTCGGAATTTTGGCAAAAGATCTTGTTTCGATTTTAGTTAGCGGGTAACCAAATCGAGAGTTTACGATGGAAAACGTAATTACTCAGTTTTTTCCGGTGACAAACGCATTAATTTGGAAATTGTTGCAAAAATCAAATAATTGTCGGATTTTAATGAAACTTTGCAAATGAATGAAATTATTTTTAAAAATCTTGGGAAAATATTTTTTACATCTCCACATAATTTCATTAACTTTTAATAAATTTTGTTGCGAAAATTATTTATTAGTTAAACGCAGGACCCATTGGGGAATATAAGATCTATTTTTTTTTTATTGAAAAATTTTGCCTTTATTTCTGAAAATCTGCTCCCAATAAGAAAATAAAAAATGCAATATTTAATTTTATAAGCTTTTAATCGATTGAATAAATAGTATAAATTAAGGACATAAATTTTTTCTAATGAAATTTTACAAGAATGGTTTTCATTTTTTTAATTATAATAATTAAATAATATTTTAAAATATTTTTAAAATACTTGAAGGATTTATAGAGGTTAGTTTAAAAACTTATTAAACGAAGTTTATTTACAAATAAATATTAATACAAATTAAGAAGTTTAATACAACTTGTCGTGCCTTACTATTTTTTAAATAACTTAATTTTTTTTTTTTTTTGGTCTATTTGAATGTTTTTTTTTGTATGGTAATTTCTATGTGTAAATTAAAAGGTCAGATGTTTCTTTTCCCTTAAAGGGGAAAAAAGTGTACAATTAGGTCACTTGTGATCGCCATACACTTATCTCGCATCTGTCAACACAAAAATAAAGTTTTCTTGAATCTTTTTTTTTAGTTTTAATTGAAAGCTAAATGACTAAATTTACTATTTCCAATAAGCAAAATACTCTGGTGTATTTCAAACAGAAATTATATTGATTGGAATCTAAACCTTTTCATTTTTTTTATCTTTCAATTTTTCGATCATATTTAACCGATTTTTAACTTACACATAGAAATTACCATACAAAAAAAAAAAAAAATTCAAATAGACAAAAAAAAAAAATTAAAAGTTATTTAATTACTTTTGTTAATTCTGTTTTAAAAATCTTGAAAAATTTATATCTTAATATACATCTCTGACACATTATTTTTGGAAAATTAGCAAATTTAATGTTAAATTAATCTGATTTACACAAGTATTACTTATTTATAGCA
The DNA here is from genome assembly GCA_037127315.1 of Ascarosepion bandense. Classification (NCBI taxonomy): domain Eukaryota; kingdom Metazoa; phylum Mollusca; class Cephalopoda; order Sepiida; family Sepiidae; genus Ascarosepion; species Ascarosepion bandense. The sequence continues at coordinate 1,720,257 of JBBBDQ010000139.1, read as the reverse complement.
TGAAATTTAGAATAAAACTAATTCTTAAACACAGAGTTCAACTTTCTGAACTTTACACCATAACCATTGATGAGCATTCTTTGCAACGATGTGCCAAATTGGGATATCTTGACTCCACAAATACTAACTACTATTTTTATTCAGAAGTGTTTAGTCATGTGACCATTTAATTGTAAACGTCTATTGTACTTTGTATTTATATGTAACGCAAAGCAATATTCCTCAAGATGTTTTTTTATTGAATTCTGTAATGACCCAGAATTACTAGACAAGAGACGAATTTTTATATTATTTCCTTTATAATTTGTCTTTAAAAAAAAAAATAGTGAAGAAAAAAATCCAAGAAAACACTGGGATGCATTAAATTTATAAATGAAAAAAAAAATTAAAATTTAGATACATTTTTTAAATTTTGCATGTGTTTTTATTTGAAATTGACATATGAATTGAACATCAAAAATATATAGTTTCAGTTTCCGGTTAAAATTTATTAAAATGCGTCTTGCTTGCTCATTGAAACAAAGTGCAGTATCTGTTCTGACAAATATTTTCACATTGTAACGAAAATAACCAACAATTAAGAAACTTTAATAAACTAATTTTACAGGCTGCAGTAAGTGACTTAAAAAAAATCTGTTTTCTCGTGGCACGCATAGAGTGTGTCGTAGTCTAAGAGAGTTACTTAAAGGTCGATAACCTTCATTCACCAAGAGTTCGTCAAGGGCTAACCACCGTTCTTACTACATTCTCCCCATCTACTTTTACGTTGTTACAAGTCCAAATGCTGTGAGGTTTTACTAAACGGGAAGACCTGTGAAAGGGTGGGTGCATCAAGTTCAAATGACAACTGTTCATTACTATCGATATCTTCATTTTCATTGCAATCATGTCTTTCTATTAGCAACGAAGGTACCACGAGGGTTTTTACTTTATTACACCAGTGTTTTCTATCTCTCATACCGGACGTAGTGCTAAATCCTTTTTTATGATATCGTTGATTCACGTCCATATTGGTGATTAACAGTAGCGTAGGATGGATTTGTGTCAATCAGCTTAACTTCATCCACCAGAGAATCGTTCTTGTTTCTGATGAACCGCCGAAGGAGTACAGCTCCAGGGCTTGTTAGCCAAATTGGCAGAGTAGTACCAAAAAGAAGAGCGTCATTTTAAACTAAAGAACCGTTCATGTGAGGTAGAATTGGTTGTAGTTGACAGGAGAGATCTAATGCAGTGTGGGGACGTTGGGAAATATTGCCTCCCAATGTTGATCATCCAGCTTGTTTGACTTAAAGGTAAATTTAATTGATTTCCAGATAATACCATTGTATCTTTTTGTTTGTCCATTACCACTGGAGTGGGAGGGAGTTGTCTTACTTGCGACAATGCCCTTAGTTAATAGACATGCCTTTATTTCTTTTGATAGAAAAGTACCTCTATCAGAGTACAATATAATCTGGACAGCCATTCTAAAATGGTTTTTAATGTTTGTCTCTTGCGCTTGTCGAGCATGAATGCCACCGATCGTTTGTCTGTAATCAAGGTAAAATGCTGTCTTGCAAAGAGGTGATTCCGCTTCCTAACAACCTCGATTTTTGTTGCTTCCTTTTTCATGGAAGGATAGTGCAATTCGCTCCTCTGCAGGGTCTGTGACATACTAGTTCACTTCTATGGTTTAGAGTAGCCGCCCTTGCCACATCTGAAGCATCACTCAACAACAAAGGATAAGTCTTCATTTTGCGGAATGACATTCTCCAGCTGTTTCTTTAGAGTTTTAAATGCTTTAATAGCTGCTGTGTTCTGTAGAAAATTGTTTTTAATCAGTATTTTTGGTTTATGTCAGAACTTTAGTATCCATTTAGCGTAATATGCAAACATACCAATAGCTCTTCTTAAGGAATTCAGAGTTGTTGGCACGGGTAAATCTTGGAGGGGCTGAAGTCTTTCTGGGTCGGGTTTAATTATCCTATTACCAACCCGGTGGCCAAGGATATTAAGTGAGGATAAAGAAGATACTGTTTTTTGTTTCATTCAGTATAACATTTTTAGCTCTGACGGCTGTTAAGAATCGTTTAACATTCCAGTCCATGTCTTTGGTTTCTCCCTACGACAGTATTGTTAAGGTAAGTGAAGGTGTATCTTCTTAAAGTTTGTTCTTGGATAAGTTTGTCCATTTCCCGCTGAACAATAGCCACACTATTTGTCACATCAAATAACACTGATAGAACCTCCCATTAGCTTCAAAGGCAGTAATTTGTTTTTCATTTTTTTCTTCAGATAATTTGATGGTAGGCCTTTTTCAGATGAACGGTAGAACAGAGTGTGTGTGTGTGTGTGGCTAGTTTGTTTCCAATCTCTTTGATACGTGGAAGAAGATAAGCATCGAGTTCTGTATGTTGGTTGATAGTCTGTGAGTAATCAACCCCTTTTTGTGTCTATTGGTGGAGACTTTAACAACAACCACTTGGGCCCTCCAGGGGGATGAACTTGGTTCAGTAATGACTTCTCACCTTTCCTGTCTGTCATCCTTCCCAAACTACTGTGATTTTGTTGTGATTGGTTTACAATTAGGAGACGAGTTTGAAAAAAAAAAGCAAGAGTTCACGAGCAGAAACGGTAGAAAGAGCGCAAACTGGTTTATAGTTGGGTATAACATCTGGTTTAGGATCTGAAGAGATTTTTTATTGTTTCTGAAAATTCTGTCCCAGTATCAAGTCATTACACAAGTTCTTTAAAACTTTGAGAATGACAGACTTCTAGCGTGTCTTGTTTATTTGTAGGTCGACAAGAGAAACTAAGTTTGGATGTTTACTGTGGTCAAAGCCATGGAGATTTTTGTTGCGTGGTCTGACTTCAATTTGAAATTTCAAAGTAGCTTTCTCGTTAATGAAACTTTTTCTGAAATGCCCAATCTAGTAACACATTTATGATTTAGCATATGATCATTTAACGTACACTAGGGGTTGCAAGCTGTAGACTTCTCGGAACTGAAGCTGCTATTGTGCATAGGTACGTTTGTTTCTTCCATGGCAGCAGTTACGCTTTTAATTTCAGATTTATACACTTTCGAATAAAGTCCGTTTTTTTTTTTTTTTTTTTTTTTTTAAACAAGTGAACTCTCTATCTGGACATACATTTCTCTGGTGTCATAGTCCACCACAAAAAGTTCTTTTTTATTAAAAGTACGAAGACTAAATGATGCAGCAAAGTGTCGTCTTAAGTTTTCTTCCGTTTGAATTTCTTCGGGCTCTGTAGTAGCATTAGCAGAGAGAACTTGGATAGTTTAAAAAGTGTCATCGCTGATTTTAACAGCTGTCATAGCACTGGTGGTCAGCATGAAGGATGTTTTCTTTTTCGGCCTTCTGAGACACGAAAAGCAACAAACAGTAACCCTACCACACCATGCAACTTCCCATTAACTTAACATTTCCTAATGTCTGCAGCTTAGCCAGAATGTCTTGACATTATTTTTACAAATGAAAACGCCTTATATCACAAGTTACATTTAGAATTTCTACTACTAACCATTGATGAATGTTCTTTGCAACGATGTGACAAATTGGGAATCTTGACTCCACATATCAAATACTAGGTACTATTTTTATTCAGAAGTGTTTGTCATGTGACCATTATTTGTAAACGTCAAAACTTGTATGTATTATTTTCTTTCTTCTTAAAAAAAGAGAAAAGCCAATAAAAATCTAAAAAAAAAATCCAAGAAAACACTTGGGATGCATCAAATTTATAAATGAAAAAGAAAAAATAAGTTTGTGAAATAATGTTGAATAGGTAGCTTAAGCTAGTTATCAACCGTAAAAAAATTACATTTTTTAAATTTGCATCTGTGTTTTTATTATTTTTTTAAGACATTCACACAAAAAATATCAGTTTCAGTTAGAAATAAAATTTAAAATGCATCTTGCTTGCTCAGTAACTTTTAGATTCAAACAAAGTATTTTTGTTTCTGACAAATATTTCCACATGGAAATTCAAAACGCCAAGTTGTTTACTTGAATAATAATTTGAGTATTATTACTGACTGAAGTACAAGGAATGTCAAGGTTTACCCAACCGTTTCTGAGGAAGATTTAAGACCACTTCGGACGGAATATGATTTGTTTTTAAATCAGAAATTTGATTTAATGATTTTTACTGAAGATGAAAAGACCTTGGTGAAATTTAATTTTTTTTGTGTATTGGGATGTTTTTTTTTCTTTTCCTGAACGATTCAGTCAGTGTTATTGTTACTATTCAAGAAAAAACCATGAGAAGTGGGCCAAGTGGCTGAGTATTTACATTTACAATTTTTAACAAACTGATTTTCTCATTAATGCAATGCCACCAATCAATTATTTATCGCTTATACCTTTTAAAAAGTTTTTTTTTGTTTTCTTTTTATTAAAGTATTTAACTTCTGTTTAAAAACTTTAAATGGATGAACTTTTTCATTTCAGTAAGACTAGAACACTAACAAACTGGTTACTGATTTCTTATTTTTTAACAATTTTAAATATTTTCATTATCGAAAACCAATCATTCATTTTTCATTAAAAAGAAAAGCTTCGACATTTTTAGTTTGATTTAAGTAAACTAAAAGGATTTTTTTTTAAACGGTCCTTTTTGAACATCGGGTAAATAAATAAAAATAATGTTAAAAAGAAAACGTCAAATTCTACGACCGAAAAAAAAAATTAAGTTTAAGTAAATGATGGTTGAAAAAAAAAAAGTTCAACTAGTGATGAGAGACAGAAAAAAAAGCTGTATACAACAAAAAGCAAAACAAAAGAAAAGACCGATTTTGAGGAAAATAAAAGATAATTTCATAGTTTATTTTGGAAGCAAGACTCTTCTTGTCTTACCAATTTTGTTTTGACTTTTGAAAGGCTTTTTTTCCTCAGGGGAAACATTAAAATAAAAATTAATTATTGTATTGATATAAAAAATAAAATAAAATTCGCATGTATTTCATGAAAAAGAAACAAAATGACAGCTTTTTAAACAGAGCTGCTTACGGTAACATGATCACGTGATAACCTCCATAAATAATAATAATGGCGTTATTTCGACATGATTTTAATCTGAAAAGAAACATTATTAAACGAATCGTTTTCACTGATATGGAAAGAAAAACAAAAACAGCTAATAAAAACTTAACGCCACACGGTAACACTATCAGGTTATTTTTATTTGTTGTTTCATCAAAGCAAAAATTAAAAAAAGAAACAAAACCGCTGTAAGTGTCAGATGAGTTCTCATGATGAGTAAAATAAAATCTCAAGAAACCGAAAATAAATCATTAAAAAGAAACAGTGATATTTCAAATTCATCATATTTCTATTAAAACCGTTAAATTCTCATCCAGACTGTAAGTGTAAAAACTGTACTGTGCTGAAATATCTGCTATTTTGTGGAAGGGGGTTCATTCCCTGCTATATGACAATAATTCTTTTCCAATTCTTAAAAATAATTTTGTACTCACAGATCGTTTTTTTTTAAACGACAGTGTCATAAGCGTTAAACAATATGTCATAAAAAAGCAGTCATTGTAAAATACAGAATTTATTTTATTTTTTAAAAAATGTCGCTTTTCAACTTGGTGGATGGAATTATTATCACAGGTTTGCATTATCAGAGGTTTTAAGATAAAGTCACGTGCTGTCTGTTGTTATTATTATTATTATAAACAAATCTACTGTGTAATGAATGCAAACTGAAAGAAAAGATTCGTCGAGCAAACAACAGTACAAATGATTCTTAGTGAGTGTGTGTATATATATATATATATATATATATATATATATATATATATATTATGTATTTATTGCCTTAAGGTAACCTATAGGTTTTTTATGCAATGGTATTGGGGGTGGGATTTGCACTTAGCAGCAAGAGCGAATGATCAAAATTTAATTAGTTTTTATTATAACTTGAAAAATATTAAGACTAAGAGCGTCATCAGGATTTTTCATGAATCGATGATTTTAAACACCTGCTTGGGCTTGATGTTTTCTGAAGTAGATAAAAAAAAAAGGTAAAAGTATATATATCGAGTAAAAAAAAACAAAATGTCACCCTGAATATTGCGGGTAAATCAGTGAAAGTAAATATTGAATTTGTAACAGACACACTTCATGTGTGTGTGTTCTAATTTCGGAAAACTGAACTTATTTCTGACGATGTTGTAAAAAAAAAAAAGTCTTCCTTTGTAACAGTGAGAGACAAAAAAACAAAATTTAAGTATTAAAAAAGAAAACCTCTTTTTCTTCCTAATCTAACGGAAAAGGGCTTGATTTCATTAAGATTCGTTTCAAACGTTCATTATTGAGAACAAAAACACTAATAAACTTCGTCGATCTCGTTTTCCTGGAGAAAAATAAAAAATTGGAAAAATGAAATCCAGATTTCGAACATCGACCACCAGCATTTTGGTCTCTACTGAATAATTTGTTGAAAAATAAGAGAATTTCAAAACCAAAATAACTATTTGAAGAACAAGTTGAATGTATTTTTTTAAACTACCGTATAAAGGAAGTGGAACAGGTGACCATGACAATAAAAAAAATTTTTTAAAAAAAACAGATGTCGGTAAGAAAATTTGAAAGCCTTGTTTAAATTCTGCGAAATTGAAAATGCAACAGAAGAAAAAATGTTTTGAGTTCATCCACAGAAACCATCAATGCATATAATTTGTTTTGTTTTTTTTGTTTGTTTAAAGTAATTGAAAGCGTATTCAATTGTCGAGTCGAAGAAAAATGTTTATCATCAACATTAACAGTCAATGCAATTGCAATGCATGAAGAAGTTTATTTTTTTACCATAATAAAATGCACAGCACAAAAGTAAACGGTAACAAACCACTTCAGCTCTTAAAAGATGGATTTTTATTTTTTATTTTGAAAATAAGATAGTGTAACGGCCAATCTGTTTTTCTAAAATAAAGTGTCATCTTTGAAAGCATTTATTAAAGAACTCTTTCCATGACACTGACACCCAACATTTTTATGTTTGAATTGAATTTTTTTATTTTTTTATTTTTTTATTGGCATTGAAAACGGCTTGTACAGCTCAGTAGGTAGAGCGTCAAACGTTTAGTTAAGGGTACCATGCATCATAAAACAAAACTGAAAATCTTATGCCTGAGAAAATACTAGTAATAAATGCTAGTAAATATTTTGAAAATACTAAGTGCATTAATAACAAAACACGAAGTTTTGGTAGTTGAATTGAAAGTTAATGAAAGTTTTAATAAAAAAGGTACGGTAATTCTTAATTTCTACAAAATAACTTCGAATTCTCATTCTTGATCTTGCGCTAAGAAATGTTTATTGATTTTTAAATTTTTTAACCTGTCAAATGAAATTCAAAACTGAGTCTAAAATCACTAAGTATTGTCACATTGTGTCAAGTTGAATGTGTTTGATGCTGCTACTGTTTATGAAGGGTCGGTGAGGCGGGGGAGCATAGGTTTGCGATTGATCAAAGAATTTTTATGAACAGCTTGATAACAAAGACTAAACATTTGAGTCAGTTACGTTTTTTGTTACTTTTTTCCTGAGGTATGAAAAGCCAATTTAAAATAACAATTTGACAAAGTAAAAGATAAACATTTTAAAAATATAGGTAAAAAATAAATAAGAGTTCATCATGCTCATGCAATTGACTGAGTAGTCAAGTTGAAATTTAATTGAAATCTAAGTTGCAATTTAAAATAAATATTAAACAAGTAAAAGTTTAAAAACAGAAGTAATACTTTTATTTCATAGTAGAAAATTACAGAAACATACACAACACAACTTAACTATCAAGCAAAAATGAGACAACTCATAAATGACAGTCATTATTTTTTCAACAAAAATCAGAGGAATTAATGCTACAATGCATGTTATGAGATGAAATTTTAAGTTGAGAAGATTTTAAATAAATTTATTAAAAGAAGCAAAAAGATATTTCCCTAATTAAATAAAGATTAAAATTAGATCGATAAACAAAAACAAGGGTGTTCACAAAGTGGGGGGTCACTTTGTGGAATGCATTAAAAAAATTATCACTCTTTCTTTCCAAACTTAGTTTTCAGCTTCTCATTAAAAATATTATCGGTTTTAGATTAGATTTTTCTTTTTCAGCTCTTAATATACAAAATAAAAATAAACACAAAATTAAGAAATTGATATTTAGTAATAAACAATACTTCTAATTCATTTCAAACATATTCACCATCTACTTTTTATATCCCCCGCCCACCGCACTAAGTCGGTTTTCCGATAAATGGTTATTATTAATTATTAGTAAATAAATAACAATTATTTCATATAAATGGTTAATAATATAAACAAATAACTACTATTACAACACTAATTCAATTGAATACTACATTTTAAAAGCAAATAAAAAGGCATGATTGCGAAAATGAATTGTTGACAATGCATCCAATTATACCATTTCTCCAATTCAAGAAGAGAGAAACAAAATTTGGAAAAGGAAACGAAATACAAAATAAAAATAAAAATCTTTTACTTACCCATATTAAAATCCACTGTTGTCCGTAAAACCAACAAGGTAAACTACATCCAACAAAGAAAAAAACTATATTTCCTTTTATTTTTTATTTTTTGTTTGTTTTGATGAAATATTCGAGTCTTTTTTTTTTCTTGTGAAACAGTGAGCTGAGTTGATGAGAGAAACGAGAAAAGACTAAAAAAATTGAAACAAAAAAGCAGGTTTTCCGTAAAAATTAATATTCCAGATCAAAATTAAAATTAAACAAGCAAAAAGGCTACAAAAAGGAAAGCTTGAGTAAAAAACTATTAAAAGCAATAAAACGAAATTAATTTAAGCAAACAAAAATTATTTAAAATACAGAAAACTCCGATACAGGGAAAAGATCACACACACGTAAATTAAATAAATAAAAAACGAAATTTTAAAAAAATTAAAAAAAAAAAAAAGAGTCCGTCCTTTCAATAGAGTTTTGCGCTTCCCAGGAGAAACTAGGTTTTAGGTTCTTCTTCCAAAGGAAAAAACTGAACTAAAATGAAATAAAGCTGTTTTTTGGTTTGTTTTGTTTTTTTTTTGTTTTTTGTTTTTGATCTTACCCCCATCTAGAAGGTCAGAAACAGAAGAAAGAAGGGTTGAAGTTGGTCCTCAATTTTCTCTATTATTAAAAAAAGAAAAAATTAGCAGGCACAATTCCTCCTCCTCTTTCCTAATTGAAGAGATGTTACAGCAGCAGTACTAGTTGTTGTTATAGGAAAATAAAGAGATCTGTGTGTGTGTGTGTTTGTTGAGTTGCAGGAAGAAAGAAAGCAAGAAAACGAATTTATTAAGCCCAGGAAAAGGAGTCAGAGCTTACAAGATCCAACCAATATAACAAGATGGAAGATTAAGAGACAGAACATAACTACTGTGTTTGGGTACATGTGGCTCTATGGTTAAACCTGGAGGACCATTAAGATGAAAACTAAACAAGATCAAAACTACCAAAGAAAAGACTAATTTTCACTGCTGCAATTTATGCTTGAGTTGTTTAAATGATGGTAACTCTCTAAGAGGCTGATAGGTGTAGGTTCTAATTCCAGCCTGCCAGTTGTTGTTGGTGGTGGTTGTAAAGCTGATAATTCAAATCACAAATGACAATAGTTACGCTGCAGATGTGTAAAATTCTTCTTTTTTTTTTTCTTTTTTTTAAGTAAATTAAACATCAAAAACTCACAAGTTTGAGCAAATAAGCTTACATGGATGTAGATCATTGGTAGAGTAAGGAGCTGAAAACTGAGGCTATATCCCAGGAAGCATAATATAACAGTCACATATTGCAGATACTGCATAATACTTAGGAAGTGTAATAATCACTAATAGATGAAGGCATCTCTGAAAAACATAAGCTGATCGCTCAGCATTTAATTGATATGAAAATCTAGTTGATTTTAATAGTGAAATATTTATTCTTTACTTAACCATAACATCGTACCCAGGTATGAAAGATAAAGAAAAGATGAAGAAGAGAGAATCATTACTAAATTTCAACTAGTGGCAGTAAACATGCATATGTTTGATACTATTCAGTTGATTAGTAAAGAACTGAAGACTTTGAGATATTCTAGGAACCACATTATAGAGGAATAAAATCAATTCAGCAGTGTTGAGAAGGAGAGCACTAATATACCATTACAAAAAGTAGAAAACACTCAGCTACATACACCATTTACTGATTCAGTAAGTAAAATATATTCCTACCACTTGGGTATTGCAGATTTTTATCTAAGTAAATTGATATTTAAAGAAGCAAGAATTTTGTATAGCTTCAATCTCCCAAATAGGGAGAATTTGTCAGCTTTTGAAAACTAGTATTTTAAATTCTGGTCATCATTTTAACACCAAATATGAGTCAAAGTAATAAACTGAAACCTTCCCATTGCACTTAAATGGTGGGTTGGGTGTAAGGTCAGTGAGCGCACACTATCTGGTAAAAAATGTCAATAAACTCAGTCAGTTTTTGTACTCACCTGTATACAAATGAGCATGGCTCCCTATTCGAAAAAGGTTTTGTGTAACATTGCATTCTTATGAGAGAATGGATAAATCCATGCAACTACTTTAGAAGAGTAAGGATTTAAAATTTTAAGAGGAAAGCCATACTCTGAGGTTAGCAGATGTGTAATTTGACTGATTATGGCTAAAAGTGCTTTGGATGTACATTATGGTGCAGTGAATATTGATTTGGAAGGAGGAATTGGAAGAGTCAAGTTTGAATTTCAGTTGAATTCACTGCATTCACTTACATGCAAAAACCCTTGGGAAAGGTATTAAACTGTCTCTTCCCTACAACTGTGGGTTAAATAACAGAACAGATTGAGTTCTACAGCCTTGGTTGGTAACCAGATTAAAGTAATAGCAACCTACTGTGGTGGGTTGCTATTCTGCCCAGTCATGTCTCTTTCAAGATGTGATCGCCCAAGTGTGTATCACATATAGCACTTAACTGATTGGCTGATGGCTAAAAGGACTGGCCAGTTGTGATAATAGTTACCAAAATGAAGATTCAAATACAAACAGGTCAAGAATTTGTAAAGAAGTGCATTGTGTGATACATTTTTCCAAAGATCATGTTCTTTAATTCTAGTTGTTGGATTACGATTAATCAACCAGACACAGACTAAAACAGTGACCTATGCATTTTTATAAATATAATTATATTTAAAAAATAATTATTCATTTTAATTTTAATTTTTTTCAATATAATTTAATCTAACAATTTAAAGAATCAACAAAAACCCTTAATACTTACTCAGTTCAGTAGTTAATAAATATACTTCATACTTTGTGAAGAAGGGTATTATTTAAAGTATTAAATTATACACTTATTATTGATACAAGTTGTATATGTATCAATTACTGAAAGTTGAAAGTAATTATGAAAAACCAAAATTGCAGGTATTCAGTAATTAACTAATGAAGTGTATAGCTGATCTTGTCAATATTTATAATGCTGTGAGGGTAAAGCTTGTAATCATTAAAAGAAGTCACTCTTTCTTGTTTGTTTATCAAATATTGATAGCAACAACTGTTTGGGAGACTTAATGTAATCCACTTCTCTTTGTCAAAAATATGTTGATTTTTTTTCTCAGGATTATATGCCTTCTGGTATAGTAGAAATCAATAAGAGTTGTTTGGCCAGATAGAATCAATATATAATAGTTGCTTCTGTATTTCTTTTTTATATTAATAAAGAGACAGCTTGTTAATCCAACATATTTTCAAAAATATGAAATTGCAAATTATATTTACAGACATGTCTTAGGACAGACTTAGACTTAAACTTTTCATATAAGGGATCATATTTTTGCATGGAGATTATGTTTAATAAAAGTAGATAGGTTTGCCAATTATCGAGTTCAGACTCCTCCTAGGTGTTTTGGACAAGAGTGGAGGTTTATCCCTTGTTTTGTGTTTAGATTTGGGTTTCTGGTTTCTTTCTAAATTTTCATCATTTTCTTTCATTCTTAGTAGCCCCTTGCAGCTTAGTGACATTATCCACTTGCTTGGAGTGAATTGATAAAAAACTTGACTATAGAAATCTTAAGGTATATGTCATTCAAAAAGAAGATTGATAATTTGTCGGGTAGTAGAATAAAGACTATTTTCATTGTTATAATCTTCCTAAAATCAGATCTTCTGATTCATGTTACACAGATTTCTACCACTGGCTGTATGTGAATACTTTGAAACCCAAGGTTGAACTAAAAACTTTGTTAACTGCACATAGGCTCCACATATAGTTTCCGTTTCACTTACATACCTAAAGAAAAATACAATCCAGAATTTTTAATAACAGCATCTACTCCCACCTAAAGAAACAAAGAAACTTGAAGCTAACCTGAGCCTAAAATAAGTATATAAAAACCCATCAAAGGCACACCAGCCACAATTCACAATGCTTGTCAACAGCAACCTCCCATCTCCAATGACACCCGCTAAAGACAGTTGCCACAGTAATTCATAAATCACTCTCCCTCTCCTACTGTACAAATGACTTTTATGACTCTGCTCATCTCTTTCTTTTAATGGAGACATTCACACCGACTTACCACTCGTTTTAATTTTTTGTTAATACAATTATTTATTTCCTAAACCTTCATCTTTCTTCTTTGTTCTTCAACCATATGCTTAATATAAGATCATCATTACTGTGGTGTCACTTACCACTTCTGTTTGGCTGAGGGTCAAGTGTATAACTGATAAGCTGTTGAGTGATGTTAGTAATGCTTGATTTAGTGAGTTAGGTCAATGTCATCAGAAGTCTTTGCTATAGTATCAATCAGATTCATGGAGAAACTAGTGGTGTTCAGTCAGTGATTGAGATCAGTTCATTACAAACATCTTCTCATATATAATAATAAATATATAACAAGGATCTATGTATGATACCCAATGATGAGTTTAAGACTGCATAATATATGGAAGTAAAAAAGGATTACCGGTGTACATAACAGACTCATTCGATGGGGAACAATATTGTTGAAATACAATTTCAAAATCAAGCATTTGTTTTCCAAGAATATCTGCCATGCTGACGGATTACCCAGACTTGTTCCTAAAAATATACAGCTTTTGACGACTCGTTAATTGAAACATTGAGAACGGATTGTGAAATAAAAAACATGATCACCAACACCATAAGAGAGTTCCCAGTTACATTATCCAACATTAAAAGGGAGGCTCTGAAAGAGGAGTTCATTATGTCTACTAAGAATAAAATCTACAAAAAAGACTCAAGTGTGCCTGAGGTTTTTCTCTTTGTGATGAGTTACTATTATACAATGAAAGAGTGGTGATACCAAGAAGTTTACAAAAGAAAATCCTTCGGGACTTTCATACGGGACATCCTGGAAAAAACTGAACTAAAAGCCTCATGCGATGTTATGTCTACTGGCCTAACATGGACAGAGATATCACAGACATGACTGACGCATGTAAAGGGTGCGCGTTTGCTGATAAAGCTTCACCAGTTATGTGCAAGCCTTGGCCAAAGATGGACCAGCCATGGCAGAAGATACATGTCAATTTTGTGGGACCATTAGAGGATCGCTATTACCTCATAGTCGTAGCCAGCCGCACTAAATGGCCAGAAGTCCTCAGATGTAAAAGACCAACCACAGGAAGCACAATAACCTTTCTGCATGAACTATTTGCACATTTCGGTGTTGTGGACTGTGTAGTAACTGATAATGGCATGCAGTTCACATCTAGTGAATTCAAACAATTCTGCAAATTGTTTCAAGTGAAACATATCACAACCTCGCAATATCACCCTAGGTCTAATGAGCAAGTGGAACGTTTCATCAACACATTGAAAGAAAAAATGTCGATTAAGATTTTGGGGATTCAATTATAACAAGAATATATTGATTTTCTATTCAAGTGTTATAACCAGTATACGGGAGTTCCACAGGCAGGAAGTGTGAGAAAATAAATTGCTAGAGTAGAAGTGGTGTTTACATTTGACTACTTTGATGGTAAAAGTGTGGGTTCAAGATGCCAGTTTAGTAGCACAAGTGAATTAATGTGGTTAGTGCATAAGAGAAAGAAGCTTTTCAGAGCAAAAGATGTAAAAATATTTGTAGAAAAGACAGAAGGAAGCTACATCCGGTCAGTGAGAAAGTGACTGAAGTCAAGTTGCTAAATCAAAATTGATTACATTACAGATCCTCCTTTGGATTTTGTTGAGAACCGTCAGATGAATAGCAAGAACATCTGACAGATATGGCAACAGTATTCAATGCACAGAAAAATGGTAGATTTATAAATGTGCAAGATGGATTGTGATGAAAAAAGCTTCTAACCTTCTTAGTGGTAGATGTAGCTACTGATTCAGTATAGTTGTTCTACTCAAGGTCAGTAGAGGGGGAGAGGCTAAGGAGTTACAATGTATTGCTTTTTGGGACTAGTGCCATCCATTCTGATGGAAGGTAGGAAAGTTTCTCTATGGTGTTTAAAGGAGAGCAGCTTTATTTTGGAAGCATTCAAATTCATAAAACCATTTCTTAACTCAATTACATCACACATTGGAGTTCCATTTCAAGAACAGCAGCCAAGTTTACTTTGTCAGTCTTAGCAGATCTCTGAGATGGGAGTAAATGGTGGTGTCATCCGCATAGATGCCTACTTATGAACATCAGGAAGATCATTGATGACAATCATAAAAAGTGTAAGACTTAGGATAGATCCTTGAGAGACACTTGTGTTCATATGAAAAGATCTGGAAGCAAGCCCAATCAAATTGACCTTCATTTCATGATTTGATAGGAACAATTGCATTAAAATAAACAATCATCTAGAAATACTGTAGCTCTGTAGTTTGTGCAGAAGACCAACATGCCAAACCCTGTTAAATGTTTTTGAGATATCCAGGGCAACAGCTCAGTCTTCATTGTTCTTATCAAGAACCTGGTATATATATTCAGATGGCCATTAGCACACCAGCAGTAGACCTGGCATAGTGGAAGCCATACTGCTTGTCAGAGAGTAGGTTGTGGGGTATGAGATGATGAACCATTTCAGCATCGATAATAGCCTCAAACACTTTGCCAAAATATGGTAAGAGGCTGATAGAGCAATGATAGGTCAGAGGGCTGCCCAGTATTTTTGAAGACTGGAACTACAGAGGAGGGCTTTTAACAAGCAGAAAAACAGGAAGCAGTGATGCAATAACTATAGATTTTGGAGAGAACAGGGAAGTTCAGGAGCATATTTCTTAAGGATAATGACAAGAATACCACCACCTCTGCTTACATTATGTGAATCAAGCTTAGAAATTATGTTAGAGACCAGAGATTTGTTTATATATATATATATATATATACATCACTCAGTTGAGCCTCAGTTCTAGGTGACAAATCAAGTGTGGAGTTGAAAGAGAATTTGAGCAAAGCATTCAACTTTGTCTGCTGTGAATGTGAGGACCTCAAATTGACTGAAAAGAGAAGGGATCAAGTGTTTGCTATTGTTAGCACACTTTTGCAAAGTCTTTGGAACCAAACTTGCAGGATGCTATCTACTGCTTCATTCTATCAGCAAACAACAGCTTAGAATCATTTAGGACACACTTGAATTCATTTATGAGCTGAGACAAAAAGGTGCCTATTGTAGTCAGATGCATTGCTCCAGTAAAGCCGGAAAAATGATTCCTGGGGACAATGACGGCTGAGCAAGCAGGAGAGAACCAAGGAGATGAATGAGGTCAGAAGTCAAAATATCCTGGCCAGGATGAAAGCATCAATGCCAGCTTTCACCCAGGAGGAGACCTCAGATGTACAGTCTTCAACCAGAAGACTAAAAACTTTGTTCCAAGGAACATCACAAAGGAAATTGTGGAACAAGTCCCAATATGCTCTTTGGTAGCAGTATGATACTCTTCTGATAGGAGGTTCTTGAAAGGAGGGGAAATGAAAAGAGACATTAACAGAAACCACAGAATGATCAGAGTTGCCTAGAGAGTTGAGCTGTATGGCATGGCAAGAGTTAGGGATAGAAGTAAAGCAGAGATCTATCTAGATGAGAAGTGTGTCATCTAGGGTTACTGGGGAATCATGTTTTGGGAAATCCACCACTTGTGCTAGAGAATGAGTGATTGAGAAGTTCAGGGTATGGACTTCAAAATACTAAGTGTTTATCAAATTTCTAATTATTTTCATTAGGTACTTATAATTTTTTCTTCCCAAATAATGTTCATGTATTAAATTTATTTAAAAGAACAAAATGTAAATTTTCTATATTCTTTAAATTCATTAGTTTTAACCCTAAATTCAAATGAAAGGACATGTAGTTAGTAACTGTCTCGGGTTGTAGTAGTAGTTTTGCAAGTTACTCCCAATCTCAACTGACAAATCCTCTCCCTCTTATGACTGCATAGGTTTATAATGAGTGTCTCACATTGATATACAAATAATCAAACTCTTACATTTATATATCATTAAATCTGCCTGAAACAGAGCAGTTTTATGTCCTTGGCTGATCTTTTGATGCTTTTACACACTATTTCATTTTGGGAATTACCTTGCTCTACTTCACTCTTTCTTTCCATAGATTTTATAGTATTTCTATTTATGGGAGATCTGGATCTGTCATGCACACTTATCTTTATGGCTGTCTTCTTTTAATTAATCATTGTTAAAATTTTCATAATTGTTTTAGAGATCTATTTTTTTTTTTATCCCCCTCATTTCCATGTTTCCATTTGGCATAAACATATCCAGATTATTTCCATCATGGTCATTATGTCCTTTGATATTTGTTCCTCTATTCTTTATCTTCACCTCAGGACCTTATTTGACCTGCATGGGTACAGTTCCTTTGTTTTTCTGTTATGTCTGTATTAGGACATTTTGCATTAGAAAATTTACCTTTTTTGTTTAGCCACTATTCCACAATGTACGTCATTATGGACACTTTTTATTAAGATTCTTCTTTGTGTTTCTAGAGGTACCCCCCCCCCCATACTGCTGTTGCAAATTACTTCCTTCTCTACTCAGTTTGTGTCTTACCTCCTTGTAGGGTCTTTTAACTCAAGAAAAATTGCTCCATGTGTTCCTTCTAATTCTCCATTTTATTCTACTTAATACTGGGTCTTGAATAGTTTCCATAACCATTCTCTCCAATGACAAAACATCAATCTCTACCCAACATAATTATTATTAAGAATACACCTTTAAGTGCCGAATCTAGGTGTGTCATCAGTGTTGTTGCTCCTATGACACTAGAAGTTTTGGGTCTAAATAAACAACAGATTTATGACCCAACCAAATAGGATCAGTATTTGGCCCGCACACAGAAAAAAATCTGCTACTAACTTTAGGACATGCATTATATAAGTTCCCCCAGAAAACGGTAACCAATTAAGATTTCATTTGGGGTATTTGATGTTATAGATTGGGTATGCTCAGTTGTATTGATCTTCCTACATACAGCCAAGACTGGTACTTCTTTGGAAGAAGAGAAAAAACAAACCAATAAATATATATATATATATATATATATATATATAAAATGATTTTCATATTGGCTCATCTTACAATGTTTCTTTCTCTTCCTCCCTTTTTGAAGTCATCAGTCTATGTTACCTGCAGACGTACCTTCGATTACAACTCATACATCTTCATCAAAATTGCACCAAGCTTTCTTGTTGCTTGTCAAGGGCCATTTAATCCACTTAGAGACTACTCTGTCCGGCAAGGTCTGAGTCTGAGTGATACTGGGCACTGTGGTTTGTCACCAGGATTTGCTCCACCTCCGTCTTACTTGGTATAACACCTATGGCATGTGTGTTCTCAACTATTACTACACGTTTCATCTTAGTCTACACTGATTCTTGCATGTCTTTCCGCAGCGGCACACTGAGTCAGAAGTTCTTTGGGCATTTGCTGTGGTTGTAACCATTATATCCATCCTACTGGGGATCTCATACTCCCGCATCTTCAAAGTTTCATTGACTCTTTATAAAATCACTATCTAGATAGTGCATCTATGATCACATTTTAACTGAAATTTTTTCCCGTTTAAATTCGATGGTCTCTATTGGTTGTCCATACAATTATCAAAGCCTCCTTTTCAATGTTTGAATAATTCAATTCAGCATTTGTCAACCTTCTTGTGATAGTAGGCAATGTAGTCAATGTTATATATATGGTTGAAGTAAATATTTTGCCTATTGTTCTTATAGAGGAATTAATTTTGATTGGTCAAATGATTTTCGTTAGATTTCTTCCCATATGAATTTCACTTCTTTTCTTTTTTTTTTTTAGCTCAATAAACAGCTCAGTTAGTTTTGTATAACATGGTAAGTATCATCTATAAAAATTTACTAATCCCAAAAAGGATTCCAGTTCTTTTTTATTTTCTGGTACCGATACTTTCAGTATTTTGGTGATCTGTTGATACTCCTTCCTTCAAAATGAAATATTCCAGAAATTATATTTCTCTGTTGTTATATACACATTTTATTTTTGTTTGTTTTAATTCTTGCTTTTCTTATGTTCTCAACATGATTTCAATTTTCTTTAGTTTTATTTCATTTCTGGTCCCTATGCAAATTTCATCTTGATAGCACACAATATTTTCTATATCATCTCCAATAAGTT
Source organism: Ascarosepion bandense (assembly GCA_037127315.1). Lineage (NCBI taxonomy): Eukaryota > Metazoa > Mollusca > Cephalopoda > Sepiida > Sepiidae > Ascarosepion > Ascarosepion bandense. The sequence continues at coordinate 1,701,628 of JBBBDQ010000139.1, read as the reverse complement.
GTTCTATGACTTTTTGAAAAAAATAGCACTAGCCATTTTTATTTCATACATCATTCTTGCTCATTATATTCATAATTTATACCCTGATTTTGTGGACACACAGTTGAGGTGCTAGTCATTTTCCTAGTCATTCCTCAAAATTTCTGGGAATGTGCCTTACTTTGCTGCTTGTATTCATTTGCATATCTAAATTGGTTTTGTTTATTTTAATTTGAATTAAAAAGTTCTTTTCTTTCAATGAAAGTATTTTTTCTCCTTTTCCTCTCTGCATTTGAGCGCCACTTAATGTCTTGCTTTTTAACTTTGCATACAGATTGGAGGTGGTTCTTTTTTGTACATTTTCTACATGTCTTTCCAAATGCTGGATACTTCTCTTTCATTCTCTCATGTACATATCCAAAATATTGATATTTATCTTTTGTTCCCTTTAATGTATTGACAATTTTAAATCTTACTGTCAACTTTCAGATTTGTTGAATTTACAATTGTATGATTTACTCTATATAAAGACATGTTTTCTAATTGAAGTTACTTAAGCATTTTGTATCAATACTTTTCCTGGTTTGATCCTTTGATAACTCTTATCTGTACCAACTTGTTTTATAAGTCTGTTCTTCATTCCTAAGTTTTTCAAAATTACAGTACCAGTTAGTCTCTCTTTGCTGGTGTAGATATTTAATGACTGGTTCACTAGGTTCTTGTTTCATAGGCATAGATCTTGTCAGTTCTGCCACATATAACCTCCTTTTTAGTTACATGATCCTTAATATAATTTGACATTTACTTAAAAATCAGCTCTTCTAATATCAGGTGATAGGCCATAATTGACTTTTCTGATTGCCTCAACTCTCACACTTGCCATAAAAGGAACTGTTACTTCGTTTTCAACCCTCTTTTGTTTTGTTATCTTTTGACTTTTTGACTCTAGTACTTGCATCAAAGCACCTCAACTGTGTGTCCACAAAATCAGGGTACTCTAGGGCTAAAGGGCATTCTTTTGGCAGTGCCATTGTAATTCTATATAATAGCATTTGCAAGTTGCTCATAATTATTACTGATGAATATTCTCCTCCTCATGATCACTTGTGTTTATATAGTGCCTCACATCTGTTTGCAGATGAACAAACATTTAAATATCAGTAACAGGACATAAATTTAACAGGATTTCTTTCTTTTTTAAAATGAACCTTGACATTCATTCTTGTACATTGTAACTTACACTTATTTGAAAATTAGTAACGTGAATTTTGAATAGAATAAAAATATTCATGATCATTCATTGTTAATAAGTTATGGAAATTTCACATTACTATCACCACACCCATCCCAACCCAAGGATAATTGTATTGTTTTGTCCATTGAAGTCAAAATTAATTTCAGTGTTGCCGACTTTCCCATAGTACCATTGGTATTAATTCCATATTGCTCTGTAAAAATAGCTATTTTAAATTTTGCAAAAAAAAAAAAAGCACTTGAACCATTATTCACAAGTAACTTACCAGTGTTGAGCCTTTTTCTTGTTTGTTTTTTTGTTCTTTCTTTATCAACCATTATTTTTAGTTATTTTTTTCTTTTTACTGCTATTAATTTAAAATTTTTACCTTCAGCATCTCCTCCTTTTGGTTAAAATAAGAATGAATTTGTACTGTATAACATTGTGTACATTTTAAAATATTTGACCATGGTTAATTTATACTTTATAATTTTGGACCAAGACTAAGTGTTTTATAATTAATGCTGAAAATTAATTTTTCTCTGTCTAATTTTTTTAGTAGGAAACATCAGAATTTATACTAAGTTACAATGTAATGTGATCTATCTTTTTATAGTTTAGTCATATCATAATTCTTTCCCCTAAAATCATTCTTGTATACTCTCAATTCCTCCAGAATATTAATCATGTTTTAATCTCCACTAGGCTTGGTTGGCATCTACAGCCTTTTTTGACAACCTTACTAGAGTTGGTGTCTCAATAAAATCACCCAGCTCTGTGTTGTGAACAGATTAATATGAGTAGATAGGCTCACCAATTGTTTGGTCTGCACTCCTTCCATATCTGTTGAACATCTCTTGTTCCATGTTCAGTATATGGTTTACCAATTCTTCTACCAGGGCCATAATGATTTAATCGTCTTAACTTTTTGGTGATCAGACTAATCATTGACTGCAACTTTCCATTATGAGGGTACTGGGTTGGCAGTTTGCTAGTTGCTGCTTCTGACTGGTTATTAGGAGCTTGAACTCTTTGGTAGTGTTTAGAGAGGCTGCTCTAATCAACAATCACATATTAGATTATTTATAATGTCATGTCATGCATGGGTAGGTGTTCTTGCATGTATTTCCAGTGGGCAACCCTGAGGGCATATTATGCTCTGGTCTCAGCCACATTCTGACTAGTTTGTATTGCCATTAACGACATATAGTGATAATTATGTTGGCCTTTTTCTCAAAACAAATCCCATGACAAAGACAAAGGAAAAAAGAATAAACCAGTAAACAAAAAATATCTATCTGCTCAACCTTTCTTTCTCCAATATTTGTGGTATCCTTTCCAACATCTTCAGCATAGAATCTTCTTTCTTGAAACGGTCATCAGATACTGTTGCATTTTTTAAACCAATTTAAATTCTTCTGTTGCTACTAATGAATTCTCTGTTCCAGGATATCTTCCTCTTTGACAAAAAGAATTCAGGATTCACATGCATGGCTTTGGTGTTATCATCCAAGATAATCTTCCAACGACAAGGGAATTGTCTCTCAAGACCCCAGACAACTTTTTCATGTACTTTCATCTTTCATTATTACATTCTGTTAGTTATTTCTTTTTTTCTTCTCTGGACTGCATCACATTAGACATAATTTCTGACAGTATAGAAAAGGCACTCTCTCTTTCTATGAACCTCTTTGTCTTCAGTGATTTTAATATGCACCATAACATGTGGCTTAAATATCCTAATAGGTACTGATTTTGCCGGTATTCCAACATTAAATTTTTCCATTACTCAATCCCTGACTCAAATCATGGATTTCCCTAACCATTTCCTTAACAAAACCAAGCAACATACTTCTCTACTTGTTTTATTTCTCTTCATCTTTCCTTACTCTTGCCAACCTTCACAATACTAACCTCTTAGAAATCACTCTGTATCTATTAATATTTTATTCCAATCCAATTAAACAGGAATCTTCTATTCATTAAACCTCTTTCCATTATATGCTGATTCGAAGTCTCTCCATGATTTTCTTTGTGACACTGCTAGGTCTGAGAATTGAGAATTGTTCCACTGAGGTTTCTTCTTGGATCAAAGCCAGCTTGGATGCTTTCATTCTTTCTAGGAAATATCAGGTGAAACTTCAATCTTCTCCATGGTTTACACCAGCAGGCTTGGCTGCTATTAGGTACACTAGCCACTATTTTTGACTATACCTGTGTGACAGCTCCTGTCACAAGTGACGCCAATTCGTTGTTGCTTGTAATAAATGTAAATAAGTCCTGTTGCTGAGTGAATGAGGCACCACATTGCATCTAACAATGTTGGCTCTTGTGATTACTAGCATCTCTGTAATAGTGTATTAAATAAGTGTAAGGTGTCTATTTTTCTTCAATCAGTTTGTGGTGATAACATCTTCTGTTATTAAAAGCTGAATGCTTCACTTGTAAACTCTTTTTAAACTCTACCCTTGACTTATTTGGAGTATTCCTGCCTAACTTCCCACTTAGAAGTGAGGCTCTTTTGAGTGATATGCATATAACCCCTTCTATGTTTTCTGCTATCACCTCTAAGCTAGATTCCCACAAACCATATGGACCTGATCGTATCCCTAGAGTAGTCATTAAGAAGTATGCTCCCAAACTGGCTTCTGTTCTCTCTAAACTGTATAATAAATGTCTTGTTGCCTCTTGCTTTCCTGCCTGCTAGAAGTTATCATCTGTTGTGCCAGTTTTTAAGAACTCTTGTGAACCATTCAACTCTTAACTATTGACCTATTAGCCTTCTAAATCTTTTGAGAAACTCTTAGAGACCCTAATCAATGTTGAATTGGTTATGCCTTTTTTTCAGACAAGCAATATGGCTTTTGTTTCTCCAGGTCAACTGCTGATGTACTGACAATAACTGCAGAAAAAGTCTCATACTCTAGATAAAATGGTGAAATCTGAGCTGTACCTTTGGACATCTCAAAAGATTTCAAAAGAGTTTGGTATACAGGCCTTCTCCACAAGCTGAATAGTTACAGTGTCTCCAGACAAATTTTTTAATTGATCCCGTCTTTCGTCTCAAATCATGAAATGAAAGTTATCCTGAATGGCCACTTTGTACTAATGCAAGTGTCTCCCAGGGCTTCATCCTTGGTCCTACTTTGTTTTTAATTTTCATTACTGACCTTCTCAATGGCATCAGCTCTCAACTTAGTATCTATGCTGATGACATAACCATTTACTCTTGTTTCAATAGTAAATCTAATCAGTTTGATAAGGTCAAAATGGTAGCTGATGTCCAAAACAACATTCAGTCTGTTTTTAACTGGCTGACATGAAGTGGAAATACTATATTGTATCCATTGTTAGATCAGCTTCTAAGAAAGTTGGTTCACTGTGACATGCAAGACAATTTTTCTCTCCATAATCTATCCAATATATTTAAAAGTCTACCATTTCTCCTTGCTTAGTATTTTGCTGCTACATATGATACAGTGCTCTTGCTATTTATCTAGAGCTCCTTGATAAAATCAAAAGAAAAATCAGCAATATTATTGATCTTAATCTGACATCTTGGCTTCAGTAACTTTCCTACCACCACAAAGTTGCCTCCCTGTACCTTTTTTATAAGTACATTCATGTTAATTATTCATGAACTCTTCATTATGGTACTTAGACTTTTTAAATCTAAGAACACTACTAAACTGACATCAAGATCTCGCCAATTTACAGTTGAGTTGGCTAGATGTAACCATAAGTTCTATTCTAACAGTTTCTTTTTTTTGTGCTTTTCACTTGTGGCACTCCTTTCTGGATTCATGCTTTCCAGCCAAATTTAATCTGCAAAACTTTAAATGCAATATCAATCAGTATGTTCTTCTGTTCTCACTCCTTAGCAATATTCCTGTTTCTAATTCTTCTACACCCAGTAACCCCTTGTGGCTTTACTGCCTTCAATATATATTGATATAAATTATAATAGGATTGTAGGATTGGTAGGATTTGCTAAACAAACATCAAAACTTTCCTTCATTCTAACATTTAAACACAATTCTGACATTAATGGTTATGCACTGAATTTTGCTATTTTTTACTTAAAATGTGCTTCAGTAAATTTCAGCTTTCAATCTGAAAGAAAGAGATTTTCGGTAGTCAGGAATTGAGACAAGCATTACTGACAGAATAGGGTTATGATTTATGTAATATGAATTGCTAAATGTTTTACTATAGAAATAATCTATAAATGATTGTACAACAGAAGTTCATTGCAAATCATAAAACAGTGATTATCAATGATCAGGAATTAATGCAAGTCTTTTCAACAGAATAGGGATATTATATCAACAATGTAAATATATTGCTAATGATTTTATTATGAAAATGTATTAAAACTGAAGAAAAACTGATTTTTAGTAACCTGGAATTAATGCAAACATTACAGCAATATTATATAATTTATATATATATTAATGGATAAATATCATATTTACACATTTAAATAACAACTTACATTTATAAATTTGTTCGTACTTAATAATCAAATGCTGTGAAAATTATTTTTCTTTTCCTATGGGCCAAGTGCTTCCTGTTTGAGAATGAAAAATCGACACAGTTGTTAGTCATTTTTGATATATGGAAAATATATGATAATAAATAACATTTTTTAACTACAAGAATATTAAAGAAGAAAAGGCCTTTTACATTGTGGTAATATTAGTTTATCAAAGTAACAGACATGTTGCACTTAAAAAAGTAAAGTGATTTTCAAATATGTTCCAGTTAGTATCTTTAAATTCAACATTGTTTTTTATCACAACATTTAATTTATATGTTTTTTAGCCTCATATACTTACATTTATAGAAATCATCCCATGAAACAAAGCATATTGGACAACATTTTACCCCATTTTAAGCAATATGGAATTCATTGTTCTTGTAAGCTTTTATCAGGTCAGAGTGTTGCTTGATGCCCAAACCTGCCCACTTCTCAAACATGTTTAAGATCATTTATGGTAACTGGTACTCTAACATTTTTCTCTTAAAATAGCCTGCTTTTATCTGCCGCACCTCTCAGAGATAGAACTTTAATTGTTCTATTTACCCCTAAATGGAGGGAGAAGTGAATTCATGTCTTTCTCGAGAGCTTTAGTAAACAATGAATACAAACTACCTCAATCAGATTGGGAACTTGGTTTACTAATTTCATTTCCCATGTTGATAACCATTGTGCCACTCCACACTTCCTTCAGTTTACAGTTCAAATAGCATGTAAAAAATGAAAATAATAATATTATTTGAATTTGTTAGATGAAGCATTTAAGAATGAAAGATTTGTGCAACCATAGCTTAATTGGTAAAGCAGCTGCTCTAGATAGGCAGGCTTTTTAAAGAAAAGGGATGCAATTTCAGATGTCTGCAAAGGCTTTTTCTTTATTCCTCATCCATTCTGCTTTATAATGATAGTCTAAGAGTTGCAGTAAAAAAGCAACAGAAATTTGATGAAAAAATGTTATAAAAAATTAATAAAATACAAATATTTCCATAAAACAATTGAGCCATTGTAAAAATTGCATAATACATTAAAATTATTACCTGTGTTATATTTTTTCTTTGAGATTTATTGAGAAATAAACAAGTAATTAAAATTCTTAAATAAAGTTTGTTTGCAATATGAGGTGTGGTATAAAAATAAAAACCATTTCTTTTAACAAAGATCTTTATTTGCAGAAAAAATATTTTAATTACAGCATTTAAGAGCTGCTGTTGGTATAATTAGCGTTGCAGAGTGAGGCATACAAATTACATTCAGCACTTTTCTTGGCTGATTGGTCTGTTAATTCAAGCAGCAAGGTTGCCAGTTCAAGTGAGTGTTTCTCCTCTAATTTGGGTCAGAAGCATTTAACCTTGAGTTAATGTTTAAGAATTGGTAAGATTTAGGATTGACTTCCTTTTTGCTTTTTTAATTTTTGAGCTTTAAAATATTGCAATACATTTAATAACTTGTTTGACATATTTTTTATTCTGTTTAAAATGTGCATGCATGAATGCGTGTGTGAGTGTGTGTGTGTGTGAGAGAGAGAGAATGAGAATAAATTCTAAAGAAGGCTGCACAAAGAAAGATGAATGTAATAGAAAGAAAGAAAGAAAGAAAGAAAGAAGCTGATAATAGAAAGAAAGAAGCTGATAATAAAACCAACAAAAGAAAAAAAGAATATATTAAGAAAAAGAAAATAAAAAAATGTGGACTATAAATTGGAAAAAAATAAACTGAAGAGATAAAAAGCAAATCAGTAAATAAAAGTGAAGAAAAAGAAGAGAGACAAAAATTCCTAAAGAACTGAGAGAATGAAATTTTGAAAAACTAGAAAGAAGAACAATTTGATATAATTTTCAGTTCAAATATAGATTTATGCATAAAAGAACAAACATAAAATAGTAGCAGATAATATATTTTTACTTAAACCTTTTGAAAATCAATAGAATATGATATTGGTTCTTTAATGACAGTTGTGCCCATAAGTAAGTACACCCTACCAATATTTTATAAAAAGTTAATTTTCTTCTAAACCCAACAGACCAGGATTTTATTATTTCTTGTGATATGTTACACAATCTAAACAAATATTATGAGTTACCATACACTACAATATGGAAAACTTAACTAAAAATATGAATAGTTGGCAATCCAAAAATAAGTTCATCTCCGAAAAAAAAAAAAATCTCTAATTTCATGTAGTTATAATATTGTCAAATCAAACATCATTTTTAGGCAGGATATTTAAAAACATTTTGATATTATGAATTATTGTTCATTACCAAGAACTACAAAATTGTAAATGTAACCCAAAATATGAATAGTTGGCAATCCAAAAATAAGTACACTGCTGCAAAAGAAATTTACTTCATTTTATATAATTAGTATATTTTCAAACAAAACGTTTTCTTTAAGGAGATTTAAGTTAATTTGAATATATAGAGAGTATGAAATATTTTTATAAAGATAGTTTTTCATTGTATAGACATTTATTTAAAGAATGTCTTTACATGGAAAATAATTTTCCTGATTTTTTTTTTAAATACATATAAATTGTTCACAAATTGAATAATGACTACTAAAAATTAGGTACTCAACAAAAATACTGTTACCAAAATTATGCAAAACTGGAAGAAAATTATAAATGTTGGGGATGCACAGAACTGACTAGGATGATAGAATGAAACTGGCCCCAAGGTCTATTATATTAAGTTGAAAATCTTAAAACATCAGCTGTAGATGTTGATAATGAAGTAAAAAGTGTGAGCTATAAATGTTTCAGTTATAACAACATTCCCTAAATAAAAGAGGCTTACATGGATGGTGATTGTGTAGGAAAATGCTATTGAATTTAAGACCCAAACAAACTTATTTAAAAGTTTTTTTGCAGAGGAAAATAAATGAAAATTTAAAAAAATATAAAGCATTCCACTCAGAAGACAACAGAGTTTCTGAGTAAATAAAAGATAAACACGTTTGATTTGACTATCATGTCATCAGATTTAAATCTAACTGAATACTTGTGGAACGTAGAGAAACAACAACATTCTGACATGACAGAATTGAAAGTCTGCATACATTCCAGTGACATTTTGTGAGAGTAATGTTATCATGACTACATTCAGCATTAAAAAAATTAAATAAAATAAAAATGTCCACATGAGATTGGCTTAATATCACTTCTTCTGTAAAGATTTATTTATTTTTGAATTGTTACATATTCATAGTTTTGGTTACAATGTTTCATTGTTGCGATGGGTAAATTGTCATCATTTCATATTTTTAATTTCATGTATGTGTGTTGCTTGTTGTTGATTTTGTCAACTGCACAGTATAGTAGGGTCAGTTGGGCACCATCTATGAGAAAAAGAGCACCACCCTGCCAGAAATTTGGAAATATCATGGTGTACTGTTTGGCATTCGTGCCAGAAGCTCCAATACAAACATTTCAGCATGTTTGGTTGTTAACTTGAAGACAGTGCAGAGGATTTGGAAAGAGTCAAATGAGTCTAATAGCAATTGCAAAAATACAGTAGCTCGGAAAACTCACACTGATCGTTCTGATAAGAAAAGAACTCCCATATCTGTTGGTGAGATCCAGGCTATGTTTGACAACCATCCTCCAAGTCAATCAAGTCCATAGCCAGCAACACAAGAGTGTTTGAGTATCTTATCAGGCAGTTAGTGCAAGAAGACATTCAGTATTTCTTATACAAGATGAGAAAGGGCAAATTTTTACCTATTTTTAAAAGACAAGAAGAAGGACTGCACTACGAAGCTTTTAAACAAACTCAAGCATCCCCCTCCAACCAAACATGCTTTGGTTTTTCTCAGATAAGAAATATTTCTGCCAGGATAAGATGGTGAACACACAGAACAACCATTGTCTTACTCTGTCTTCAAAAGTTGTATCGTGAGTAATAAAAACCAAATATCCAGTTGTGTTTGCTAGTGATGGCAGTTTTGCCTCCATTCATCTTCCCACAGAGCTGCAGACTCAACACAGAGGCCTACTTCAAGTGCCTTGAGGAGGTATTGCTGCCCTGGGTCAAGAAGGTGGCTGCTGGAAGACCCTATATCTGGCAACAGGACTCTGCACCATGCCACACAAACAGGAGAACCCAATTGTAGCTGTCAGACAATTACAGAGACTACATCACCCATTACATTTGGCCACCTAACTCCTCCAGACTGGACCCCCCTTGATTATTATGTGCAAGGCGTAGTTGAGCAAGAGACCAACAAAACTCCTAATACCAAAATGAGCTGAAGGCAAGTATTATGGTGGCATTCAACAATTTAAACAAGAAGACCATCCAGAAGAATTGTAGGAGATTCTGAAGTTGTTTGGAGCCCATGGTTGAAGCCAATGGTAATTTTATTAAATAAATTTTCTTTTTTTATTTCAAAATATTTTTGCATAGTTTTAATATATATATCAGTTAAAACGAGATCTCAGTGTTATTTTCATTTTTGCGTAATTTATACAAAAATTTCTCCATCATACCCTGTATGTGCAGCCTTTGTTGAATATTATTATTTAATTTTTCAACAAAACTAAATAATAATAGGGAAGAAACTTGAAGCTTTTTCAAAATGCCTGGTTTAATAAAGGAGATTAGAGTCTTAGTCCTGATTATCTATAAAATTATCTATAAAAATTAAAATATGACTTTCAAAATAAGATAATGGCTGTATCCCAGTCACATTGTGTGAAATTTGAAAAAAAACAATGCCTGAAAAGTTTTAATCCAAGCAAGACTTATCTGACTTTGTCAACAGATGACTTACATATATATGACCTTTATCCAGGTCATCTGTAGACAAGGTTTTAAATTGATTTCCCTTCTTCTGACATCCCAGCAAATTCTAAACATAAAAAAGAAAAAAAAACTTTGAATAAAGCAACAAAAATCTAATAAAAAATCCTTGTCTGGTATCTCATGACCATTACATAGAAATTGATGTGCCTAAAATGAATATTCATTCATATTATCATATATAGCAGCTAATGTATTTGATAAAATTCTTCATTTTACTTTCCTGTCATCTTTTATGGAGTACCTTGCTGTGATTTGGGTAAATGTCAGGAATATATTTTTAAATATTCTCTTCTCCTCCCACTTGTCATTCCTTTGAAAAAAAAAGAGAGATGGAGAGAAAAGAAGACATTGTAGAAGTTCTGCAACATCAGAATCTCAAAGAACCTGAAGAATCTTGGGTTGTACCTTAAAGTCAGGAAATGAAACATCCTTTTATATGGAAGAATATCTGTTATTATTCTTGTCTACTTACTTATTCTTGTCTACTTACATGAACATTCCACTCTTGCTAACTCTCTCTCTCTCTCTCTTTCTCTCTCCATTGTTTATTCATTCATTTTACTTTTATTCTCTCACCTTCTCTATCTCTCCTATCATATCTATTTTCTTTTTCTTCTTCTCTCTCTTCCTATGATTTCTTTCATTGACTTTCATTCACCAATTTTTCTCTTAATGCTCTTTCACTCTCTCACTTCCATGTTGTTCATCTCTCTCTTGCATTTAGTTCCTCTCTCTTTTTCAAACTCTCTTCTTTTTGTTCTCATTAGCTTACTTCCAATAGCACTCTCACTTTTTTCTTTATTTTCCCATTTTTCCCTTCCCTCTTTTAGCTTCAGTCTTTCTTTCTCATTTATTTAATTTATCCTTTTTACTTCCCTACTTATTTTCTTTAAATCTCTTTCTTTTACTCTTATCAACACACACTCATCCTCCATTAGTCTTTCTTTTTCTATTTCTTTTCTTTCCCTTCAATTTGTTAATTTTATTACTTGGCTCATAGTCCATATCATTCATTTGTCATTTTGTATATTTCTGTCTCTCTTGATCAGAGCCACCTCGTGACATTCTCTTCTTTCTTTAGAATTTAAAATATTTATCTCTTCTCTCTTCCTTCTTCTTCAGGATATTGGCGATCATGGCTCTCCACAATTTCCTGTCTTTGGTAGCTCTTAATAATTTGTTTCTTTTTGTTATCATTTTAAAATTTTACTCTCACTCTTACTCTTTCAAAATATGGAGACAAAATTAAATGTAACATAAGTGGCAATTCAGATCAACAAGAAAATATATCAGAATTATTAACAGCTTTCAAGATAAGCATACTATCCACTGGTCTACAAGCAAACAAGTTTCAATTTTGTAGCTTCTTTATTTTTATTTATGAAGACATACTTTCTCCTTATTCATGAATTTTTGCAATGGCAAGATTTATTTATAAAGTAAAATTTCATAGTCAATATGTAATCTTTTCAGGAAACATATAATTTGTAATTTTTATATGATTACTAGTTAATCACTCTTCAAGTCTATTCATTTTTGTGTGTAATTATATATGTATCACACTATATATGGAAAGAGTATGTGAAAAAGAGAATGATGTTAGTAAGTAATTTATGGAAATAAAAGATAACTATGAATGATCTTACACCCCACCTCTCTCTCTCTCATAATTATATATATATATATAGAGAGAGAGAGAGAGAAAGAGAGAGATAAATGGCAGAAGAAAAGATAAAAGGAAAGAAATAATGAATAAGGAAAAACAAGGATTATATAGCATCTTCACAAAACTTATACACACACTTTGTTAATAGTGGCTGTGGTTATTGCCTGAAATTTTATTAATTTTATTTCATGTCAAAGAATAAATTATATAATAAATATCAACTAATGTATTTTTGATAATTATACTATACTTTTTCTTCAAATAAAACTTATATATAGTCATAAAAATATGAGACGCTGATGAAAAGTTCTTAGCCCAACACACATCAACAACATCAGAAGTTTTATGAAAAGGCATCCCTCATATCTATGTACCAAAAAGTCAATGCCTTCTCAGTTTTTCAGTTTAGAACATTTTTTTCTAAATATACATTTTAAATGAATTATCATTTAAATGCTTTTCTTTGACAGCTTTATATTAACATTTATTCTTAAAATGTTTATTTTACTTTCAAGTAATTAACAACAAAAGAACAAACACATTCTGGGGAGACACCATAAATCCTTTTGAGCTGCTCTTCACACTTCATGGATCTACAAACACGTCAACCTGCAACATTATTAGGCATCAAGTGAATGTACAAGAAGGCTTGCATTCTACTTGAACTCAAAAATGTTACAGTTGCCAGCACTTTCAGAAAATATCTATATTGACAAGTGAACAGATATTGTTGTGTTTCAAGAAAAAGAAGTTTATTATCCTGCAGAATTTTAAAATTCCTTGGAACCTTGGTCACTTATCACATGGACTGGAGCTAAAACAAGGTTTTCTAATAATGCTGCTGTGTAGTTTGGATCAGCCATAGCTATGCAAGAACATAAAACTCATGATTAAGAAGCTTATGCCACATGTCATCAAGTTTTCAATGAGTGTACCATGCAATATAGAATGCATTCATTCTTAGAATGGCACTCATATCAACAAATTTACCCTTTCAATTTAAAAGACTTTATGTGACATCTAAAGTTTACCATGTCCATCAATAAATCCCAAGGTCAAACATTTACAGTTGAAGGACTTTATCATCCTACTAAGTCTATAAGACAGTTGTATGTCAGATGCTAAAGACCTGGAAGCACCAAAAATCTCTTTCTTTCTATTCCTACTGTCCTGAACTTTTGACATACCAGAGATGCCCTCAGTATGAATTGTATACTTCATAATCTACTTGTGTAAATGACATTTAAATCATTGCATTAGTCAGAGAGCTGCTATAGATATAGTAAAACCTATTTGAAATATTACACAAAAAATAACTTTGCACAAGGAAAACTGTGTGTTTATTATGCTGAGTATACCTTCATAAACAACAATTCTAAGTCATTTATATATACTTTGCCTGAGTAACATCAGGCATTCTGGTAGTATATGTAAAAATGCAGTGAACAATGGGTTTAAAATACATCAATAAAATATTTATTTTGGTAGAGAATTACCAACCAAGCCATCTGTCTGTAAATGTATGTTTGTCTTTCTCAGTACTAGTTCATCATTAATCATGAAAAAATAACACATGAACTTTGAAATAAGAAGAAAACATTGTGTATAAAAATGGTTGAGTGGCATACACAAGCAGATTCATATTTAGAAATAGACTGATATATATTGTATTTATAAAGTTTAGTTTACTCTGGCACCAATATTTTAGGAGCAAATAGTGATGGTTAAATCATATAGTAACTATTTGTGAGGTTAATATGTTCAAACCAGTTCATTATAACTATGATTACTCAGTACAATCAGATAAAGATTGATTGATAGATAAGAACAGATCAAGACAGAAAATATTTGACAAATACATAAATATATTGATTACTAGGAGAGGAAGAATATTAAATAGCACATAGCTATCAAGTGGAGAAGGTTTGAGAAAAAGAATCATTTTTGCATTGAATCATTACATGCAATGAGAAATGGAGATTCTCTTTGACAACACTAAGAGATGTCATTAGATGCAAGTGAATCACCAAAATAATACTTCCACTGCACCCTATAAAGTAATGGTGGTCTTTCAAAGGGGTTATTCATTATTCATTCTTGCCTCATGGGAAAATAAAAACAACCTTATATTGTGGAAAAATTGAGTGTATACATGAAAAAATGAAAACGTGAATAGGCATGGCCCAATTTTGCTGCACAAGAATGCATGGCTGTGTGCTTCTCCATCAACAGTCTAAAAGCTGCATAGTCTGAAATATATAATTTTGCCTCATCCTCTATGTTCACCAGATATCGTTCCTACTGATTATCACTTGTTTAAGCATGTTCAGCTTTTCATGGCTGCATGAAATTCAAGCTTCTCTTATATATATATTCTATTTTCTTATGTATAAAATAGTGGCCTATGTTTAAATTCCTTTAAAAGTGTTTTCAGTAGATAAAAAATAACATTTTTAGTTTTCTTATATATATATGTGTGTGTGTGTGTGTGTGTCTTATTAAAATGGACTCCATGCTTTATCAATATAGAAAATAGTTATTGGAATCTAAAGTTTTATTTTATAAATGATGCTAACATTTTTTGTTTTGTGCAGTTAGGATGAATGTTAGTTCATTTTATACAAATATAAACAAATGCCAACTATTTGCCTGAAATATCCTGAATTTTGAAATCTCACATAACCACAATGGAAATTTGAAGGTTTCAATTAAGCTGTAAAGCTAATTTGATAGATAAAAAATGTGGAATCATTTCAAAGCTTGCAAAGGTAAAACAGCACTGGAATAAAGAAAAAATGATCTGTACCAAATCAAGCTATGAAAAGTTCACAAATGAATAAACGATGTGCTATTCTTGATGGACCAGATGATTTAAACCAATGCCAGTAGCCATCTAAGCTTTGTTAGGCAGTGAAGGTATGATGTTTTGAGGTTGTATAGTAGAGGGTCAACAACATGTTCTAGATGATATGATCATGACAGTTATATTGAGTTTTTTAAGGTACATGGAATAAAGTACACATGAACTCATGGTTCAAGAAAATAAAAAGGTAATTTTTATGAACAACGATATTCCATAATATTTTGCAAACAAAGAAAACTACTGAATATCTGAATAAAAGGAATTTCAAAGACACTCATTTGATGAAATGTCTAGCTTGATTCCCTGATTTTAAACTGACTGAAAATTTTTGGAACATTCTGAAGAAAAAGGTTTATATAGCAGATAGCAGTTTACTTGCAAATGTCCTGGGTGCTGATTAACATGAAGAAATACAATCACTCATAAAATTAATGGATTTACAATTTTTAATTTGGTTGTCAAAATATTTGTCTTTGTAAACTTCACACATAATGTTAAACTCAAAATAATCTGTATATTTTTATATTAAACTATAGAACTATTTTGGGGATAAAAAGGATAGATATATTAAACTTATCTATTGTCTTTCTTGAGAGAGTAAAAAAAAAAAAAAGATTGATTTTACACACTTGTTTGCCAAAAAGAAATCCATATCTGTTTTCTGAAAGGCAATTCTGAAGGAAACCTAACAGGAATGTTCAGCACCCTGAGAAAATTTATTTAAAAATACAGTCTTTTATTTTTCCTCTATGTAAAAAGACTAAAAATAGGTCAGAACATTTTTAAGTTCCTTTTTTTTCTGTCTTCTTGCAGCAAAAACCATCAGAAAGCAATAACCAAACCTGACAGGATGTAAATCATAAAAGCATTCATATCAAGTTACATTCCACAGGGAATCTAAGGGATAAACCAGCTCTCCCTTCAATAAGAACATTTAATGGTTATATGGGTATCTGCTACTTACAAATGATTTTGTAGGAACACTCTGCTTCTGGGTAGCAGAGGAAGCTTATAATCTGAGATGAACATCAAGATCAGTCTTGACAAGTTTGTTTGAAAGGAAAAAGGGACAAACTATTTTTTCTAGTAGAAGGTCAAAATTGTAGGTAATAATGAAACCTTCAAATAATGCATAAGGTGAAGGAAACTCAATATAAGGATTGTACATATAATCTAAATGTGGAATTAAATGCATCTTCAGGTTTTATATCAAAACTTAAACGTGTTGGTTTCTGTATAGCTAGTTTTTTCTCTAGTCTAGGCCAAATTATTTTTGCATGAGTACTTTACTGTTAATATCTGTAAATTAGAAAAATTGTCTACTGAGTAAATAAAAAAAATATGGTAAGATATTCAAAGTGCAATATAAATCCTGAAAAACCAGAAAACATCTCAAATATGAAAACAACGATGATAAGTATATAAGTCTCATATTATAATGAAAATACATTATCTCAAAACATCAAACAACAATCATATTTCACATGTTGGATAAAACATTATCTGATGTCATGTCATATCATGAGTATCATAAACAAGTCTAATCATTGGCACATTTCATGTACTACTAGCTCTTCAGGTTCCTAATGTGACAGAGGTGAAGACCAAAACTTTAAAATTAATATTTAATGGTATTTTCCTTGCGCATTAGTACAGAGCTGTATAATAAAAAAAGTATGGTTCTGAAATAAATATGAAACTCAGAAATAAATATTAATGCTTGGGTACACAATCAAATTTAGATGTTTATCCGTCATTGAGTAACTTTAATAGGACAATGGATATTTGACTTGGTTTATATCTGGCTATCTAAAGCCACTTGGTATCTAGATTTGACGACATCAATTTGTCTCTCTCTCATATATGTATATATATATATATATATATAGATGTGTGTGTGTATATATGTGTGTGCACACACACACACTTGCATTATGGACATACATAGCTGAATGGCTACAATATTGACATTCTGGCTATGAGATCCAAATTTGAATCTTATTATTGATTTCTCAAAGAGGTGAAAATTTGATAATATTTGCCAATGGCAACAGTGCCAAGAAGTTCCATCATTGGAAAGTGCCTGAAAACCATACCACAGGTTGATCGTAGCCTCCTGAATGAAAATGGGGAGATAAAATTGTTCAGTAGCTGCTGATAGATGTACTAGCATAAAGCCACAAGTCATCATTACCAAGGTTTTGGCCATACTGGCCTTGTTTAACTACTGATCATGCTAGACTGTATACTCTCTTTCAGAATCTAAAATTAAAGTTCTGTAGGAAATATTCTCTTGCAACTTACTCGAATATCGGGCCAGAAAAAGAAAATGCTGACAATTCAACTCGCTGGTCCAATGTCGCCAACTGCTATCCTCCTAACCAGTTAAACCTCCTCTTCGCTTCAAGAACGACTGCTTTTATCGGCCGATCAATTTTTTCCATTGGCCGACAACACAGAGAGGACGCCAAAGATTTGCATACATTCTCATAGCGACTCCTGCGGCAGACTTGTTTTGGGTCTGTAATTTTCTTTTTTGCTGCATTTTACGTTGTAGTATTAACGCGACGCACTGTCGCTTGGTTTGACGAGGTAAGTTGCCGTTTTCTTCGCTATAAGTTCATTCAGGATAATTTTAGTTTAAAGTACAGGTTGTTTCTGTTTATGTAGAAAAATATACTTGAGTAAGTATTTGCAATATATAGTCACTAGAGAACAAGCAGTCAAGCATCATTTATATATTTACACTACAGGAGATGCTAAAAAGGCTATAAAACAGAAATGCTGTTTCATATATTTACCCTGCTTTTGGTTCTTGCATTTCTTCTAATATGGCAAAACTAAGTGATGTCAATACACAAACAATTGTTTATTCATGCAAACATGTTTCATCAACCATTTACAAACTATTCCAAAATGATTATCAAAAAATTATTGATAATATCACAAAATCAATTTGGCAGTATCTCCTTGATATTATTTCTGCTTGGCATTAAAACATTTTGGCATTCATTTGGCTTAATCTTCTTCATACTCAACTACTCATGACTTATAAACCCACCACATTCCCTGAGTATCTATCATGTTTCAGTAGTTTTTTGGTTGAGATTCATGATCAGCCAAAATTAGGCCATGAACAATTTCAAGAGTTGGTACTTTCCTCTCAAATCATGCTGCAATTTGATTCTCAAAATCTCTATACTGGATGTTTGCATACAACTTCTTCATAATCGAGTATGATGGGCATGTATCATACAATGTTTCCATCATATACTTGTGGATTTTCCTTTGCAGTTTTTTTTTACAGCAACAGAATCTTATGATGTGCCAGAGTTTGAAATTTTATACTTTTGATGCATTCATTGTAAGACATGCATATTTCCAGTGATATTGCAAGTGGGTCAGCTGAGAAATCAAATGGGAGTAAATGTAGTGTTCTGAAATGATCGCAGGTTTTATCTTCATTCAAGTGAAGATCCTTTGCATATGTGATGTGGACCTCAGGAGCCATAAGTTAAAACTTTCACTTATCTTTGATATTTGTTGAGGAAACATTGAACAGTGCCATGTTAATAATGCCTTTATTCATAATTACCTTTTTTGAAACAATACCTGACTCATTCAGTTACTTCACCTACAGCACTTGCTGTATTGTGTTAACAGGTGTAAGAAAAATTGAATAATATTTCCTATGATTTTATTCACCAACATCTGTATGACTATGCATTTGAAAGTAGAGGCCTTTAACACCAAAGTAGGATATACAGAATGTTAATCTGGGGTCTGGTTACAGTTGATACACCACTTATTTTGGGACCTGTGCATCTAATCTGCATTTGATCATTTACTGTAATCTAGCTTGTGTTTCAATTTGCAATTTATTTCAATTTACTCCATATTAAACAAAGATGAAATATAGTTATGTGTTTAATCTTGAGTAAATTGAAACTTTATTTTCTGTCAGTGTATATACATGTTTAGATACATTGATAGATATATAGATAGGCATATGTCTGTATGTCTTTATACATACAGTAGATTTTGAATAAGTCAACAATGAATCCAGGCACCAACTTGTTTGAGGCAACTCTTTAAAATAAGAAAATAAATCAAGTAATCAAATCAATGTTTGTAATAATTTAATAGGCTGATATGAACAAATTGATATCACCTTTTGGTTGAAAATTTCTGATTCACAGATTAGGCTGCTAGTATTTGCTGAATATCTGTTGTGAGCAATCTTTAGAATATAGGTACAATAATATGGGTCATTTAGTATATGTAAATCTCCAACATTTTGAAATTGTGTGTGTGTGTGTGTGTGTGTGTGTGTGTGTCTGTGTGTGTGAGAATTAAGAAATATACATATAGGAATACACTTAAATTTTAGTTTTTTCATCTTCATGTAATTTCTGTCTATTCATATTATGCTCTTGATAAATTAAAAAATAGTACCCCAACATTATTTTTGTGTGTGTATACCTTATTTAAACTACAACAAAAATACTATTAATTTATTTTTCTTTAATCAGATGTATAAGAGTGTATAAAAGGGGAAAAAGCAATAAAACTACAATTCATAGATTTTCATAATTTCATAATTTCTATAAATCATTCAGTCACTAAAAATTACCCAAATTCAGCATATATTGCAAAGCTTTAAAACTTGTAGTTACTAACAATACTTTTCTACAAAAGTCTAATGCTGTATATTAATTCTCTTGTCCCTTTAAAAGATTGTGTCTCTATTGACAAGAAAAATCAACATATATTGGTTATAACAACATTTCTCTTGGAGATATCGACCTGTGATTCCTCTGAGCAAAGTCTCATGTATATGCATATAATGCAAATCCCCATTTGTGGGAATTGTATGGTAGTTGACATCAGTGATGAGGATGGAAATGTCATATGGGGGAGTTTATTTGAGGATGGAATGGAATTGGTCATAGAAGGTGTCATCCTTCTAGTTATCAGTAATATTGGCTGGAGCATAGGCAACAATTTGCAGCCAATAACCTTGCAGAGACCAGTGAAGGTGATGTTATAAGCAGAGAGTTTGTGGAAGAAAAGTTGTGAGTAGGGTGAGGATGTTCCAGGATGAGATATGTATGCCGTGTTATACGTGTAGTCCATTGTCCATTGTTTAAAGCCAGAGGTCCAATCCATTGAAGGGCAGCCCAGTTAAAATCTCTGGTGGGTATCATAAAAATAGAAGGATTCACCTGGTTAGGTTGTTAGCCTGACAAAAGTGGTGGGTTTGTAATGCCACCTTGATAATTAGCCATGTGATATTCTGGCCCACTAACATAGAAGAGGTGTCACTGATGCAAGTTGGGTTGGTATGATTGTGCTTTTTCAGCCAGGGAGCCCTTGACTGGATACTCTCACATTATTTAGCTTGCAAATTGATGCAGTTTCCCAGGATGTAGTTGCTGTCATGCCTGAATGACTTCAAGAAGCCAGATGTGAGAGCTGGATGAGGAAGATGGACCAGTGCAGTAAGCCACCCATGCAAGGTGCAAGGATGTGACTGTTTCACTACCACTCCACCCAAACCCATACCCTATCTAGTTTCCATTAAATTTTAGCTAAAAATACAACTGTACTCTGCTTCTTCAACTAGTAAAATGATTACATATCTTGGAAGCCCTTTACAGGAAAAGAAATAACTCACTATAAATAAAAATTTGTTTAATCTAGTTACTCATGTCTTAAAATGCAGCTGTAAGATAAGGTTCATTACATAATATCAGAATCTGTCTCAGAGTCATAGACCCAAAGCCCATTCATTTAAACTTTGAATTGTTAACAATTGGCTATTTCTCTACTCTCTTTCTTTGAAAACAACCAATCATTTAAAATATTGCACATAATTTTAGCAAGTTCCATTACAAATTGCCACTTGACATCAACACAACTTATTTGACATGAAGAAAAACTCACAAAAAAGCTTAATAGACATTATCTGTCTATTCTGTTTAATATAATATTTTTGAATGAAGGCTTGTTTCCTAAATATACTATACTTTAAACACACACACATGCACGTGTGTGTGTGTGTGTGTGTGTGTGTGTGTGTGTGTGTGTGTGTGTGTGTGTGTGTGTAGCTTGTTCAGAAATTATTTGATAATCCATCAAGCTATAAATTCATGGGGTCCAGAAGGAGTTATTTTGAAGGACATTTAAATTCAAACATCAAATATTTAGATACCCCTCTCTCTCTCTCTCTCTCTCTTTCTCTCACACATATGCATATAAATTTTTTCACACAGCTTCTATTATTTTTTTAAATTTCAGTCAACACTTTGTAATGTGTTTCTTCTATAAAAGTTTAATATTGAGTTAAATTCTAAATAAGTTCTGTAAAAATATGTTTTTGTATCTTTTTATTTAAATAAATTTGATCTCCTGATCAAAATCATTCTCATATCTATCTTCATCATCAGTCTACATCAAACTCAATGATTTAAATATGTTTAATCCGTATTTATCAATTTATCTATTTTAATACTCTTTCTATTACTTGTTATTCAATTTTGTGATCTATTTATATATCTAGCAAGAGAACTCAACTTCATTACATACCAAATTTTCTCTCTCCTCACTACCCAGAATTGTCCTTTATTGGATACACAAACCACAAAAAAATAGATTTTCATTTACCCTTATCCCTAGAAAACTCAAATATCTCAAATTTCTGTTCATAAAGTTTCATTCTGTTTCTGGATAAGGAGCTGACGAAATAGAGATTTTGTAAATTTTCTTTCTCTCACTTTCTCCAGAACTTCCATTGACGGCAATACCAATCACCTGTGTCCTAACATTTTGCAATACTAAACTCATATATTATTAGTTCTTAAAGCCACACTTCATTTCCTGACTGACACAGTCCTAATATATCAGACATTGGTAAAGAGCCAATATCATTTAAGTTACCTGCATTTTATTTGACAGGTCAATCTTAAAATAGTATTTGTTTCTGAATCAGTTTAAGTATGTGTCTGATTTTTATTAGCATGAATGTTTAGGTGTCACATAACCATAAGAAAGACACACACATGATTTAAATAAATAGTTGACATAAAATAGCTTAATAATAAATCAAAAGACCTTGGGAAGAGATTGGTTTGGAAGTTAATGATATTCTGCATTAAAAATGTTTCAGCATCACAAAATAAAAAGGTTTTCATTTTACGAGTCATTCAGACAAATATCTTCATTTTTATTTTTATAAAATTTTAGTCAATGCATTTTTTCACCTTACTTGGGTATCTACTTTAAGGAAAGCTAAAAGTCACACTGGTGAAAGTATTCTGATAAAAAGCAAAGACTTAATAATAAGAATAGAGATATTAATCTTAATGACTTTTGAAATAATAAAAGTGACTTATTTTAGAATTTGAAATGATAAAAATAGTTTTTAAGTAAGCAACAGGCGGTCTCAGAATTCAACAGAAAATGAGTTCAGCAGATATACAAAAATAGAAAGGAGTGTAAAACAAGGATACAGCAAGACGATTTTAACAGAAGTAGTTCTACCAGGAATCATTATTAGTGGCCACAATCTCAACAACATAAAATATGCAGATGGCAGATGATGATAACAAACACAGAATGGAAACTACAAAAGAAGATAGTGAAGGAAAGTGAGAAGAAAAAACTAAGTATAAATTACAAGAAGACAGAATGCATGGTTATCAGTAAAGATGTGCCAAAATGCAAATTACAAATCGAGGATACTAAAATCAAACAAATACAGAAATTTAAATATCTGGGAAGTATTCTACAGAAGACTGAAAGTGCAACATTGTAATTCAAAGACATATTTGAAAGGCCAAAGATGCATTCAAAAAGCTAAGCAGAGAATTAAGAGGCAGAAAATGTTGTTAGAAACAAGGAAAGAGCATTGAACTGTTACATGACATCTGTCCACCCCAGAAAGTGATGTCCTTTCAGGCACCTAACCACAAGCCAGAAGACTTGTTGTGTTTAAACTTGGCCCCTGTGACCTTCTTGTACCTTTAGTGCCTTTTGTATCACACAAAAATGAATATGTCATCAGTGGAAACCCTGGCTCAAGCACCACTAGACAGTGATTCCACACTCCGTCAGTTCAGCCAGCGCAGGGAAAGCTCTAATACCAAAGCATAAAATAAAGGTGACAGTGGACAATGCTGACACACTGATTGATACAGCTCAAAAGCATGCGACTGCTTTTTGTTCACCTGTACCACAGCACTGGGGGAGCAATACAGGAGACTGATCAGCATGTAGAAGTATGAATTGAATCCAGCAGCCTGCAGCACAGCAGTCAGGTACTGATGGTCAACCATCATTAAATACTTTGGACTGATCTAAATCAGTGTGGCTTGCTCATCATCTTTTACACCCTCTAATCATGCAAATCAGATACTGGTTGCTCTGTTTGTTTGCCTTTTCACAGCATGGATCCCAAAAGAATCTTAGTAACTGATTGGAAACTTTTCATTAAAATCACTCCAACTGACAGAAAAAGATGTGCACTGTCTGATCAGTGGGCACATAAACCACAACAATCTGAAATGAACAACTGCTCATGGTAATATCCACCACAACTGACTACCCCATTTATGCTCTGATCAACATGGTCAAGGTCTACCCTCACACTTATGGTACATTTAACTAGCAAAAAAACACCTTTG
This sequence comes from Ascarosepion bandense, assembly GCA_037127315.1. Taxonomy (NCBI): domain Eukaryota; kingdom Metazoa; phylum Mollusca; class Cephalopoda; order Sepiida; family Sepiidae; genus Ascarosepion; species Ascarosepion bandense. Next base: position 1,677,860 of record JBBBDQ010000139.1, on the reverse strand, counting down.
GCCTCTTGGTCCCTGTATACTGAACAGCACATGATGATCTTCAACTTTGCAACAAAGAGTGTCTTCTGGATCACAACTGCATTCAATCTGAAGGACAATACTCCAATCCCCTAAGTCCTTTGCATTCAAACTGGGTAGCTTGATAGACATTTTTAAAATTTAATTCTTATAAGTCAACTGGAAAGAAATCTGCAGGTGTCAGGACACATTGTCCCAGACTGCTAGTGCTGATATCAGACGTAATTCATCTCTCTAATACAATACTGCCAACATCCATTGGGAAGGTTAGCTTCAAAGCTTATATAAAGATTGGTGGGAAAGAACTGGGACACTCCCTGCACATAATTGGGTTAACTTTTTTGAGCTCAGGAGACTTTATTTGAGTAATCATGACTTTTGTTTCCGCCAAATTTTCCACACTTTTAGGATGCCTCCAATGATGATGAGGGTGATTATTTTGGGGACATCTGACATCAACAGAGATACAATTAAAAAGGTGCCTTAAGAGAGCCTGCTTCTCTGGGAAAGGTCACTCTTGAAGGCCTGCCATTTTGTCTCCCTTAAGGAATGTTTGTTTCCTTTTTCCTTGGAAATGGGCTGAGGGTGAAGACAGAGCCCTAGGAGTGGAAGAGGGGAAGCTTTACCTTCCAGTTCCTGTTGATCTGTTCTTGCTGGCAAAGTAGAGGCAGATTGCATTTTTTTCCAGAGCCTTCTCTACCCTACTTCAACCAGCTTTTCTTTTCTTTACTTTTTTTTTTGTTGTTTTTTTCTCTTTTTCTTACCTTCCCCTTTTCAGCTAGAAGGATCAAGGTGAAGGCATTTTCACCACCCACTAAATATAAGTCCAGATTCTGTTGACCTACCAATTCCAGTGCTTGTTGTGGCTGCTCAAGCTGTTGCCTCAGTTGTATCAGTTGCTGCTGCTCCTGCTCCTGCTGTTGTTTCTGAAGTTGTTGTTTCAGCTGCTGCTACTGTTCCTATTGTTGTTTGTGGTGTTGGCCATGCTCTTTTGGTTGCTGTTTTTATTATTGTTTCAGTTGCTGCTGCTGTTTAGTTTGTTTTTTAGGTGATACAACCTTTTTTGGTGTGACATCTTGCTTTGGAGGAAAAACTGCAAGCTTTGCTCCCCCTTCATTATTACTTCCGTTCACTCATTGGAGCCACTGGGGACCTGCCTGGTCTTCTCTGCATCCACTGACTCTTTTGGTGTTGTTAGTACAGCTAGTGTTGCTGTCAGTTCTTTCTGAGGCACACCTTGGACAGCAGTGAGGATGGCAACTTTCAACAATGACATATATGAAATGGTAAGTGTGTTGGGGACATCTAAAAAATTCTTTCGGGTCATTGTCACCATCACAGCAAAGTTGCCTGTGCTTGCTTTACTGTTTATTGTCAAATCATCCTCAACCTGTCCATAGTGAAAAAATTAAAAAAGCAAATGTTTTTTAGTGATATACATGGATGTACTCTATGTAAGCTAATCTGGGTCTTCCAGGTGCTCATGTATTTAGTCAGCAATCTCACTGATTTTGAGGTGAGGATGCTTCTAAACAAAAACTTGGCTGCTTCCTCTGTTGCCAGCAGGATATCCCACATGGCATTACTCTGATGTGCCAATGTTTTAATTCCAGTATTGAGGCTCTTCCTCTATCACATCTCCTGCTGACTCCGATCAACTTCCTAGACTTTACATTCATTATCAGCAGAGATATCATTCTTGTTGTGACTCTCTCCATTACAAAAGACACAGCCAAAAGTTCATTGCCTGAAATAAAATCTTCATATTACCTGTTCAGGCTATTATAATATTCAGGCCCTTTTTGGGGGGGCCTATCTGCCACGCATGCTGCTGAGTTTGTGGTCATGGGTGTGTGTTCCAAATGGTGAGGAGACTGAGTCATTTTGACTACAGTTTGCAATACAAAAAACAATCACATATGGAAAAGAAACTTGATGAAAATAAAACTAAATGATGCCAATAAACAACATAAGAAAAATAGAATAAAGACTAAATAATAATCAAATGCAAAAGAAAGAGAAAATTGGCTTACAGAAAAAAAAAAAACAAATTCAAAAATTTAAGAAACTAGTATAAAAATGTGACAAAAGAAGAAAAAAATGTAACAAAAAATAAGAAAAAACCTACATTGAAATTCCACACGTCTTTTGCAAGAATAAACCTTGCCAGTCAGAAAGAATCCAAAACATCTGTAATAAGTTAAAAATAAATAAAAATCCTTCTCCACCAGGTAAAAGTATCAAAGGTTCACTGAAAGACTCAACTCATGTTCTGAAAGGATACAGTAGATAGAAGAAGAATACAAAACATTTTTGTTAATGACAACCAATTTGCAAAAATGATTTGATTTGTTTGATTAAAATTTCAATTAAAATTCTCTTTGCAGTTTATCAAAATCTTTTATTCTTTACCAAATTTTGCACAATATTTTTGAGTTTTCAATATATTGTTTGGCTACTTTAAACAACTACAGCATCAAAAATATTTGAATACTTCATATTGTTTCGCTTTTTCATTTTATCTTAACCTTGAGAATGTAATGTAAATCTCTACCATTATTAATATTAAAGCTTCCAAATTTTCTTTTGTTACTCCAGAGAACTGAAAGAAATCCTGAGCAAGAATTCCTAAGCCATCATATTCCAAAAATGCAGGATCTTTTTGCCAACACCACCCACTTTTTATTATCATTAACACTTTAGATTCATATGCCAATTTTTATTGTAATTAGGACAAGTCTGTATATCTTTTCTAATTTTCATCTTTCTCTATCTGTATGGATAGAGTCTTCTGCACTTAATATCAAATAATCACTAGCTTGCCATCAACTGAAAGACTGCAATAAGGCAATATTATGTAGCCTGTTCCAAGACAAGTATGAAACCATGTGAATACCAACCATACAACTGGGTGGTATGACACTCTCACCTTTGTCTTATACAACTCAAAGGATATACACTTTGATGAACTGTTACTTCTGATGACCTTTCTTCTCATTGGAGAACAATAAACAACCAATTGTCAGAATTGTTTTCCATTTTCCTGCTTCATTTACTTTATTTATTTTTTAAGTTCTTTCTTTTTTCATGAATCTTATTTTTACTTTTATTTGATTTCTGTTTTTTCTTTCTTTCTCTCTTGTGTTTTCACACACTTCTTCACCTTTTTTCTCTCTTTTCATAGATTTTCTAAGTTCTTTAATTCTCCTTCTTCTATGACCTTCTGTTTCTACTATCTCACTTTTTCTTTCTGTTCGTTTTAACCAGTCTCCTATTTTTTATTGTTTTGGATTTTTCTTTTCTTTCTTATTTTATTCTCCCCAGCCCTACCTCTCTCTCTGTGTGCCTGTATTCTTCTTTTTAGTCTCTGCTTTTTCTTTCACTTTCTCTGAATGAGTCTCATTTTACTTCTGTTTTGCTTCCATTCCTTTTTCTCTTCCTAATTCTTTAATTTTTATTCTTTTTGCTTTATCATCTCATCTCTCTTTTTATTTATTTCATTGTTCTTCCCATTCTCTGTCATATTCATATACCCTTACTTTTTTCTGTCTGTTTTTCTCTTTCAATGTTTTCATCATCTCCACCTCTCTTTACTTTCTTTCTTTCTGTATTCCTTTCCCCAGAAATCCTTATTGTCTCCTCTTTATTTTATTTCATTTATTTAGAAAGGATATTTATTTTACTGACAAATTTTAAAAGTACAGCACAAATGTACAACAGTCTAATATAACTATTTTAGTAAAAATTATTGTTAGAAAATTCTAAATATTATCTTAGCAACAACACCATGTGACCACAGGTTATTAAGTAAATTGCAAGTAATAATATTGACAATACAATTCCAGAGGAATGTGTACCAACTGCAATCATCTCACTTTAAAATACCAGAAAATAGAAGCAGATAAAAAAAAATGAATGAGAACAACTTTAATGCTGGTCATCTCATAAAGTAATTATGCTGCCACTTCAGCTTTTTTTTTCCTTTTGTAATGCAACATTGAAGAGTGAACTACAGAATATAAAGATGGGTTGAACCTAATTTCAAGACATTATAACAGGGAACCAAAATTGGAATTATTCTGTTTGTCTTCTGTCTTTAAATGGAAAACACATTCCACTGAATTTCACCTTAAATCAATTACATCACAGAAATTAATTTTCATATATCTTATTGGTTAGAAATAACCAATGAACACAAGCCCTAAAGTAGAGTGATTACTGCAGACTCGTCCAACCCACAACTATGTTAAGGTAGTCAAACTGACCATCCTTAATATTATACTGAACATCTGGGTAATCATAAGGATTTAAGATATGATGACTTTTTTAATGTTGGTTAAAGTATTTGGGGAACGAAAGGACACATAATTTTATCAACAGCTTCAACAATTCATAAAAATGGAAAGTTTTGTAATCTTCATCTCCTGTTTAGGCTAATACAGTTTCACCCTGGTGTATTTCCCACCTGCCTCTGAAAGGTTATCATTGTAACAATATTAAAATTTCTAAAGAGAACTGTAACAGTTGGTTTATTATTGAAAATGTGACAAATGTTAAATATAAAATGTTTTTCAAGTTTGTTTATATCAGAAAAAAATATTAAATCCTACTGTTTGTTCAAGTATTTCAAGCACAAATTTGTATCTTCTCAAAATTTTTCTAGCATTTTGCTCTTTGTTTTTAAACTATTTTAAAATCAATCCCAAAATATTAGGGGCTCCTCAAATTTTTATTCCAATGGTCAAATGTAGCAGGGATTCTTCAGATCTCAATCTTCTTAGTAATATCAGGTTTTACTTGAATGAAACATTAATGAGCAACAGAAATTAATAAATTAATGAGTTTCTTTTAATAAGAATAAAGAAAGAAAGAAAAATTTCAAGAGCTCTTTCCTATGGTACCTAGACTTTTTAATCTAAGCACAGTACGAGATTAGCATTGAATTCCTTGCATTCACTTACACACAAATACCCTTGGGAAAGGTATTAATTCATCTCTTCCCTCCAGTTATGGGTTAAATAACAGGACAGATTGGGTTCTATAGTCTTGGCTGGCAACCAGTCTACCGCAGAAAGTAAAAGCAACCTATTGCGGGATAATATTCTTCCCAGTCAGTCATGACTCATTCAAGACATGATCACTCATGCATGTACAACATATGGCACTTAACTGACTGACTAGATTAGCAACAAAGTCTCATCAAATTACGGTTGAACTGGCTTGATATAACTGTAAGTTCTATACTAGCAGTTTCTTTTCTTATACTTCTCGCTTGTGGAATTGTGTTCCAGCTTTTTGTTTTCCAGTCAAGTTTGATCTTCAAAAATTTAAATGCAATGTCAATCATTATCTTCTGTATTGTTGATTACTCTTCTATTGTTTTTATCTTCAATAATGCTTCTGTTTTCTAATTCTTTGACATCCAGTAACCCCCTTGTGTCTTAATGAATTTACTACCATGCTTGGGGCGATTTTGGTTAAAAAACAAAAAGAATCACTGCACTTATACAATTATGGATTGCAATTGAAGAGAAATGTAAAAGAATTATAAGAAATGCCCATATTTTAGATTAGAAACTCTAACAATTACCCTTTAATATAGAATGTATTGTGATTAAATTGAAATAATGTGTCGATTAGATATAAACATCAAATGATTTTCATTTGAAACTTTATTTTAACATTTAATATGTTTAATTAATGTTCAGGCAAGTATCAGAACTTCTATTAATAATGTAGAGATTTGAAGGTGGGAGAGGCATTCTGTATAATGAATATCACAAGTTGAAATAAAAATGAACATTATTAACTTGTAGTCATAGCATGCAAAAAATAGTCAAATATAAATTGTGCAGACTGTAATGTATCTCTTTATTTTTGTTTAAGTAACTGAGGATAGGGTAATACATAAAATGTTGTGAATACATACATATGTGATATATGCATACACACACATATGTATGTATGTATGTATGTATGTATGTATGTATGTATGTATGCATGTGGCCAAGTGCTTAGAGTGTTTGCCTTCTTACCATGAAACCCAGGTTTGAATCTCACCATGGTTGATTTGCTAGGAAGGTGACTTCTTGATCTTATCAGTCTGGAAGAGGTGATCCCAGCATGTGGCACCTTTGAAAAGTGCCTGAAAACCATACCACAGGTTGATCCAAGCCTTGTGAGTGAAATTGGGTAAACAGCTCTCTTTGATGAGTTGTCAATGGTTGTGCTAGCTTGAAGTCACAAGTCATCATGACTGAGGGTTTGAGCATCCTGGCCTTATTCAGACTGATGTTCACGCTAGCTAATGTGCTCCCTCTTAGAAACTGTAACTAGTTGCTGTATAAACCACAGGTGAGCTCTGTGGGTGTTGAACAGACACAAGTGTGCCTAAGCAGGCATCTGCAATGGGGATTAGCTATCCACCTTGGTGAATGGGTAGTCTCGAATACGAGTGGCAAGCCATTTGTTTATATTGCTCTCACACCCTGATTGAGCACTCTGGAAGAATGGTAGACTTTGAAAAACAGTAGCTACTCTAGCATGTATGCATCACTCATTCAGCAATGAATTAGAGCACTCTGGCTATTGGACGTGTATAATGATAATATACACACTAAAAAGTCTGCCTCCTTCTACTGAGCGCCTGTGGCTCAGAGGTGGAATTGCCGACTGACACCAATTCGGTCGGGTTTCAATGTTAGGTAAGAAGTAATTGGATGTCTAACCATGCTGATGAGCTGTGATACAGCGAAACAGATCTGTCTGCAGATGACTATATATATATATATATATATATATATATATATATATATATTGTGTGTATTTAGGCAGCATTTTTTCATTGAAGCATGTTTCATTAAATAATATAGATAAGTTTTGAGGATTTATTTTATGTAATTTTTTTTCATATTGTCTGATAAGCTTAATAGCATTATCGTTGAAAGAGGAAAGAAAATCACAATATTGATACAAGTTTTTATTTAATCCTTTCTGAGCTTTCGGCTTATATCAGCCATTATCAAAGATGACAATAGTGTTGGTTGTAACAAGCAATTTGCGGACGAACAATAGTAGTAGTCGTCTATTTTGTTTGTGTGGAGGATTGGTGAACACGTGTGCATGCTGGAAGCGAAAATCGCACTACAGCTTGTGGCGTCTCACATGACCACACGAGAGTGGGGGCAAGAGGTATTAAGTATGGAAAGCCATGTGATACCCAATCCCTTCTGTTATCTATTATAGGCCTTTGAGAATGTTTGTGAAGATTCCGTAGTTAATTTTGTTCAGGTTAGGTTTCAACTGTTTTATGTATATGTTAAAAATACTCAAAACCATATATATGAAAAAAATTTACATAAAATAAATTGACAAAACTTGTCTATATTATTATAAGTGTATGTGTTTGTGTACACAGTAAGGTGTTTATTATGATCATTTTGGGATATGTAATTTCATGATTAGCTATGAAATCTTTTATGGTTACTAGCATGTTTTAGCATATTAGTCCTTGAAAATCATAAAACTTTAACATTTTAAAGAAAATGATTTGATTTACAATGTAAATATAATGTTAAATTGGATCCTAACTTTGTGTGCATCAGATTAGCCAATCATTTTGTTTAACTTTATAAAGCAGATTATCAAGTAGAAAATTTCAAAGCAATGAGAAATGAAAATTATGACCTTTGTCTATCTCATGGGAATATTTGTAGCATGATTAATGACTACCAAAAACTTGAACCTTTTGAAAAAAAAAGCATTCAGTATTTTGCTTGTTTTTTTTTTTTCATTGCTGCAATATATTCTGGTAAAAAAATGATTTCCAAACAATATGCCCATTTGAGATCTTCTATGAAAGTCCTGCAGATATTGAAATTAAATGTGATCCAAAGATTTGTGATAATGATTTTCAAATAAGGCATAATTTAGTAAGTACATAGTTTAAATCTAAAATCTTTTATTGGAAGACAAAGGCCAAACTTAGGACTTTTACCACAACCAGCTTAAAATCTCATCTGAATGATAAGTTTTCAGTTAGTAAGAAGATAATTTTTACTTATATTTGGGACTAATTGATTTGGATAACAATACTCATTTGATAACATGATTTATTTGATTATAACTGGTATCTTATACATGCATAAATGTAATATATATAGATATATATAAACACACAAGACCTTTATTAAAGGCTTTCATCAATGGTAAGCATGGAAAGATATTATTTTTCTAGGTTTTCTGTTTCCCTTTATATTCTTTTGTAAACAATATTTCTCACCTTCTGGTCTAGTTTGACTGTAATAAAATTGAAACCTACTAAAATTGGCAGAGTTTTCTTTTAACTGCATGATAATTATTATTCATCAATTTTAAGAACATTCTGTGAAATTTATTTCTATTAAAAACTATATGTGTTTTATATGTCTATGAAATACTGAAAAAAGACTTTCAGTGCTATTGGACGGTTTTTCATAATTGTTTTTTTTTATCCTTTAAAAATAATATTAGTGATATCAGTTTGTATTAATCCATAAGAAATTTGTACTTTTTATATTTGTTTTCTCAGAGCATAAAATACCATATATGCTAAAGTAGCATCTCTGATGTGTATCTAGAAATTCTTGACAAAATCCAAAGAACAATCTGCAATGTTATTGATCCTGACCTGGCATTTTAGCTTTAATCACTTTCCCACTGCCATAATGTAGTTTCTTTGTCCCTTTTCTATAAATATTTCCATGGCAATTGTTTTGATAGATTTCTTCCTTGGATTTCATAAATTTAAGGGTAGGACTAGATTGGCATCTAGGACTTATCATTTTACTATTGAAATAGCTACATGTAATTATAAGTTCTATGCTAATAGATTTATCTCCTGCACTTCTTGTTTGTGGAACTCTCTTCCAGCTTCTTGCTTTCCTATAAATGATCTTCAAAATTTTGAATGCAACATCAATTGTCATCTTCTGCCTCCTTGATTCCTGTTCTTGTATTTTCCTTTGTCCTCAATAATGTTTTCTTAGATCAGTAACTCTTTGCATTTTAGAAGCTTTATCACCTTACTTGAATCAAAATGATTAAAAAGTTTTCTTGATCTCAAAATAACAATTATTCATGCTAATAAAAACATTCACCTATAAAAACAGCATATTTTTTAAATATTTAATTTTTAATACCTTAAAAACTATTAATAAAATTTATAAAAACTTATGCTTGTTACGTTTCTATTATTGATCAATTCACTTGTATAGTGAGTTTGATGCTCACTAGGTGATTCACTACACTTTCCTTGGGCTAAGTAAGCTAAAGTTAATAACTTACTAAAATGTCACAAAATTATTTTGTAAAAAAAATGTGCTTTCTTTGATCTGGAAAAACTACAAATTGTTTTTTTTTTTTGTAAGAAATTTATCTGTGTAGTTTATTAAGAATTTATTAAAGCTGCTTGAAATTCTGTTATTATTTATGTAAATTATTCTGCTTAGAATTCTTATCACAAAAAAAGGTTTGGAAAAATAATAAATATGATATTCAGAGAAAATCTCCCTCATATAATTTATTACAAGAATAACTTGGCTTGGCTATTAATCCAATTCCAGTAAAAGCTGAACTTGGAAAGTAGGTAAGGGAAACTGGGGTCCAAGAATATTTCATGGTATATTCATCAGTTATTTAGAGAACAGTACTAACTCTACTTTCCCCTTTCAACATACCTCTGTCACTCCATTCAGCCAACCCCAGACTTAACCAAGCCTTCTCCTGATGCTATTTCACATTATCTGGAACAAAGAATTCCTTCCATCTTGAATCTTTTCCCTACTCCCTGATTATTTTTTGTGGGTCAGCATTGGAATTTACTTACTAGATTTAGCAGGGCATATTTTAACTTGGTTCATATTGTGATCATAAATCTTTAGAAACTTTCAAAAGTATCTTTAAACAGAAAATAAACATAAGAATAAAGGAGGCAAGTGTTACTATTTAATTTTTCTTTTAACAACATTTTGTTTTAGATGTAGAATACACAATTCTAAAAAGACACTTATCAAATATATCATTAAAACAATATACAAAATAATTATAAAAGCTATAATCTGACAAATATGTTCTATGTAAAAAGAAGAAAAAGGAAAAAATCTGCAAAAATGCTTTTCTAAAAATCTCAAAATAATTTTAAAGGTACACTGACAAAAATGTAATTTTTCAGAACAGGAATTTTAACTCTCACTTTCTTTTGAGTAAATTTTGTTTATCTTTATTTTGATTACTTTTTATTACAACTCACCAACCATCATTCTGTTGGTATGTATAAATACTAAATAGTAACATTGCTATTAATACTACTAGTGTATATAAGTAAATATAGCAGTATATCAGACAATTGACAAAATAAGGAATAACTATATTGTTATATTTGAATGACAGCAACCAGTGGCCTTTATAGTTTAATTGGGAAAGCAGCTGTTGCATTAAAACTGGCTACCAAGGACAAAGAATGCAAGCTCAAATCTTGTAGACATGGGCTATTTCTGATTCATGAACAGCTGTAGAATAATAATATGTGAATTATGAGAAACAGCAGATAAAATTAAGATGAAAGAAATACCAGTCAAGAAGGAAATTACTGGAAAGTAATCGACACTCACCTAAAGAGAGCTGAATATAAAATGCTCCTCTTACCAATAACAATTCCACTAAACTTATCTATGGCATATGACTTCATTGAACTTTGTCCTTTTGAATTTATATTTTAATTGGGGTCATCAGGAGAGAATGTGCACCGTTTCGGGGCCTTCCTCTCAACGGTCTCACTTGCACACCGGCCCCACTCACTGATGTGAGGCCCCATTATAACAAAATACATGTGTAGTTATACTTGTTCAAATGTCTAACAGTGAAATTACTTTACGAAAAATGAGAAACGGCAAACCTTGCATTCCGAGAATGCAACGTGAACTTCATTACGCACTCATGATCAATCATGTCATGCCGTCATGGTTGCTGAATCACTCAACGGAATATTTCTTTTCTTCCATATCCACATAGAACTATTTTCAGTGATTTCTATTAGGCGTTTCATACTTTTGGTCCTATTACGCCCTTTGATTCCAATTTGACCCAGAAATTGGTACAGAGTAGCTGCAACAAAACCCCTTACTCCAATTTGCACTGCTCTAACACTTACATTATACCCCTCCTTTATTAGCTCTGATTTTAGATTTTTGTATTTATTAGTTTTATAATCGTGGCTTTGTTCCATCCTGCTTTTATATGGTACTGTTAATTCAACCAGGATGATTTTGTAATTCACTCCTGATAGAAGAACAATATCTGGTCGCAGACCTTTACTTGATATTATTTTGGGGTAATCATTACGCCAACCAGGAAGGTCTGCAGATACCTCCCAAATGCCACCAAAACTAAGGAGATTTTTTCCGGGTATAGCTTGATATTTGCTTGTTTGCTTAGAACCGCCATACCTTTTGGCCACTGCAACAAATTCCTGGATTGAATTAGATGACTCAACCTTCATATATTTCTTTATAATTCTGACCAACTCATCCAAAACACTATTATGCCTCCATGTATATCTTCCATTGCCAAGGGCTGTTTTACAGAAACTAAGAACATGTTCTAATGTTTGTGGATTTTCCTTGCACAGGGGACAAGTTGGATCACTCTCTTTCTTCCACTTAACAAGATTGTTCTTAGATGGTAGCAGGTCATATGTGAAATGTATTAAAAAACTCAACCTGAGTGGGGCCATCTGCCAAATGTCCTTCCAAGTAACAGATGTCTGCAGAGCCTCCTCCCAGTTTGTCCATTGGCCTTGTTGCGATTGTTGAACTCCTTTTAGGAGTCTTTTATTATCTTCTTCCTTCCTTACATTTTGGATGACCATGTCTTGGCGATCTTTACCAGACGTTTTTGACCACCATTGCCTTTCATTTAGTCCTAACCCTTGTTTTCCTGCTTGAGTATATCCAATGACTTCTTTGAAAGCTAGATTGTCTTTAGCACTTGTTATTGTCTCTCTGACCTTCCACTTTCTGCCTGTTTTTAATGCAGGATTTAATACTGTTATTGCTGTATCCTTGGAGCCATCCAACATCATTTGAATTTATACTCCTCCACAATCGATTTAAGCAGTAACTTTAACTTCGCTTGTCTGCAGTACAATGCAATATCAGACAAACCTGGAGGCAAACCCAACCATTTCTGGATATATTTGCTTACTTTTCTTTCCATGGACCCAATTTTACTCATTCCAAATTCGTATACAAGTAGGGGCCATAGTAGCATTTGGAATTAGTACATGCTCTAAGCACCATACCTTGTATTTTCCTTTTAGAGGACAAAGATCTATCTTATGGAGATCTTCTTGCAATGATCTGGATGTTTCTTTTACTTGGTTGGTATCTTTTAACAATTGATCGTACCACCAACCTAAACTTTTCACTGCTTTTTCTGATACGGTAGGGATTCTTTGACCACCTACTGCAAAATTCATGTTTTTATTCAATTTTCCTTTCCCAAGAGAAAGACTTCTGGACTTGTTTGGTTTAAATTTCATTCTACACCACATTTCATTCGACATAGATCGTCTATCAAAATTAATATCTTGTGAGTTGAATCTACTTTGGATGAGAGGATTGTAGTGTCATCCATGAACGCCTTCACTGGTGGCATTTGACACTGTCCACCAAGTTCAACAACATCGGCCTTGTTGTTTATCGCTTTGAGAATCAGCTGCATTGCTAGAACGAAAAGTATTGGTGACACTGTACATCCCATTGCAATTCCAACCTCAAGTCTATTCCACTTAGTCGTAAAGTCTTTTGTAGTGAAACGCATGAGGAAACCATCAAAATAAGTTCCTATCATCTTAGATATTTCCTCAGGAATATGGTACATTTGTTATGATAAATGCATCATTTGGTGAGGTACTGATCCGTAGGCATTAGCTAAGTCCAACCAAATGACATTCAAATCTTTTCTTTTACTCTTTGCTTTTTGAATGGCCTCCCAGATCATGTTTCCATGTTCTAAGCAACCAGCTATTCCCGGAACACCACCCTTCTGTATTGAGGTATTGATATAGTCATTATCAAGAAGGTATTTGGTCAACCTCGATGCCAAAACTGCGAAAAATATCTTTCCTTCTACATTGAGAAGCGAAATTGGCCGAAACTGACTGATGTCCTTGGAATTCTTTTCTTTGGGTATGTATACCCCATCAGCTATCATCCATTGTTGGCTGATATGGTAATTTTCCATGCTAACTTTAAGTTAGTATGTAACCATTTAAGAAGTGTAGGACATTTTTTGTATAGAAGGAATGGTATTCCGTGAGTGCCAGGTGTGGATTTATTCCTGCTTTTGTTGTTTATGCGCTTTATTTCTTCACGTGTGGGTGGTTTCATGTCGAACTTCGATTTAGAAATGGCTGGCCAAAATAAATTGTTATTATGATCTAGAGGAATATGTCGTTTAGGATCAGAGTACATATCTCTTAAATGCTCCTCTAGAATACTTTTCTCTATTTTAAGCACACCTGATCTTGGTTTATCAAATATGTTCCTTGCATATTTGTAAGGTTCCTGGAAGAAACGCTCTTGATCTTTCCTTCGTTTCACTCGTCTCTTCCTTAGAAGTTGTCTAGCATACACCACGCTTCCGAGTCGGACGCTGTTGGAAATTTGATTCTTGGCAGTTTGAGTTGCATCCCATCTTTTAATTCAACAGCTTGGATATCCTCAGCACTGTAGTATGCATCCTGGCCTTGGTTTTCTGACGTCTTATCTGCATTAACAGAGCGCTGCTCCTGAACCATTTTCAGGGAAGCACAACCCATTTTTGTAAGGTGAATCTTCGCTCCTTTTGGGACCTGAATTTCCGACCACAAACACATGGGAAGTCCGTACACTTTTCTAAATTCATAGATTGTTTTTCGGTCCGGGATCGTTGCCGATTAATCTGTTTGGATCCATCATCCTCCCTCCCTTTCGGTGAATCCCGAGGGCATTTCCTTTTAGTTTCCTTTGTAGCGCTTGTTTAATGAACTCTGGGTTGCTGACCCGGTGAGATCATCTGGTCTTTCCCAGCGTCCCCTGTCTTTCCAGGTGTCTGCTAGTCTGTTCCTAACCGCCATTCAGTCGATTCCTGAAAGCCAACGGACGAGCCATGAGTTTGAAGAAGGAAATTACTGGAAAGTAATTGACACTCACCTAAAGCGAGCTGAATATAAAATGCTCCTCTTACCAATAACAATTCCACCAAACTTATCTACGGCATATGACTTCATTGAACTTTGTCCCTTTGAATTTATATTTTAATTGGGGTCATCAGGAGAGAATGTGCACCGTTTCGGGGCCTTCCTCTCAACGGTCTCACTTGCACACCGGCCCCACTCACTGATGTGAGGCCCCATTATAACAAAATACATGTGTAGTTATACTTGTTCAAATGTCTAACAGCGAAATTACTTTACGAAAAATGAGAAACGGCAAACCTTGCGTTCCGAGAATGCAACGTAATGATTAGTAATAAATGACAATGCTTCATCAAAGAACCTTCTTAAATAATATTTTCATTTTCCTTTAATGTACAACTGCAATTCATTTTCAGAATATTCAGCATAAAGATGCTTTACAGACTCAAAAGTTATTGTAAATATTATCTTTTTTTATCAAAAAATATTTATATAACAATCCACTTTTTCTTCTTTCAGAAAATACTTATAAGAGTTAGGGATATAAAGAGTTAGCTTTATGTAGGCAAAGATATTTATTTGTTTTTGAATTATTAAAATATATTTTATAAGAAAACAGTTACATTATCGAACATATTTTTTCACTATATTCATGTAAGCTTTTTGTGTAGCAATACATCTTTATTCTGTTAGATTGATACGAAAATTGTGAATTGTTTTTAATATACATTCCATACATAATTTAGTCTTAGTTTCATCTTTGTTTACAACACACCATTTTGGTCTTTTCTTTGTACTGTATTTTTACTTTGGAATTTATTTAGTACTTTTAGGATCTTAAACTTGAATGTTACTTAAAAACATGATGTTAAAAATAACAATGATAATAATTTGAATAATATATGAAAGGATGAAAACACTTCCATTTGAAAAAGTGAGAAAACAACTTGAAAAATAAGTTTTTCTTTTATACCTTTTATAGTAACAAGCCCGGTTCACACTCCACCCACGTCTTTTGAACAGGCGAAGAGGCTCATCCCTTGTTCCCTGTTTAGGATGTGGTTTCTGGCTTTCTTTTTTCCAATCTTTTTACTCTTAAGTAGCCCCCTGCGCATCAGTGGCGTTACCGCCTTGCTTGGGGTGATATGATTAAAAAAAAAAAGGAATCATAAATATCTTCATAATATCACTGAAATGTAGAAAAAGATCTTTTCTGACTATTTTACTCCATTTTTGCTCTATTCTTTCAAAGAATATCTATAATTAGGCACACCATACATCCTAGTTTAGCTGGGATTGTTTCTATTTAAGGGTCTGACTATCTGATATCAACTGTCAGTATTTTATTTGCATGCCTTGAAGCTTGTGGGATAAGAAAAAGGAATCTATAATAAAAATTGAAAACTGTCCTGAAAATTATAGTAAGCATATCTACAATTAAAAAATATACTTTTTCTATTATAAACAGAAGTTCTTTGCTAACAATATTTTTTCAATTCTTCATTTTGAAAATCTTAAAAATAATGCATATAAACATCTAATTTTGGAAAATTTCTAATGATTTCTATTTTTATTCTCATTTTTGTTGGTCACAATAGAGGTAGCTTTGAGTATACAAGAGAAAATATATATATATATATATATATATATATATATATATATTTCTTATTATTATTTTTAGTCAATACCTATGTTTGAAATAGATGTCCTGTTTTTATATCAAACTCTGTGTCAGTCAGTTAAGAGCCATATGTAATACACACTTTGGGCAATCATGTCTCGAAAGAATGACTGGACAGAAGATTATCTCACAATAGGCTGCTATTGCTTTCTGCCATAGACTGGTTGCCAGCCAAGGCTATAGAACTCAACCTATCCTATTGTCTAACCCATAACTGGAGGGAAGAGACAGATTAATACCTTTCCTAAAGGTATTTGCACGTAAGTGAATGCAAGGAATTCAACTGGAATTCAAACTCAGCTCCCCAATTTGTCATTCCAAGTCAATGTCCACTGCACCACATCACACATCCTCTATTAGCCTGTGCACTCAAGAAAACTAAATAAAGAATTCAAGCCTGCATCCCCCTTTGTAGGACAAACTACTGTTTGATCCAGAACACTGTAGACCACTTTCTCACAAGCAATAGTTTTGAAAATAATTCATCACCCACAAGTGCAAATAACAACTTTGTGTCATAAGTGGAAAGAGGGTGTTGGGCAGCTCCAGCTAGATATAGCAACAATATACTATTTTTGGTTTGATCTGATGCTCGTAAAGATAGATTCTGACAGGAGGAGTCAGGTACTTTTTGGAGGGATATGAGGAACCATTCTCTCAACATCTTTAGTGATAAATTACATATATGTTTCACTTGAGGTCTTGGGTGAACTATAGTTCCAATAGAAGTTCAAGGCAAGTAGCCTCATGCCTTGAGAAAATTTAGGGTCTACTCAGTGATGATGGATAATTACTAACTGGTGTTTACAGGTATTGCTACATGCCATTACTCTGTATACTGAATGAGGTAGACACTAAGTAATGCATAAAATAGATTAGTTGTCTTGGAAGTGAATTTAAATTCTATTTATAGAAGACTTTCATGCAACATTTATGGAAAAGCATCAAGATATTTTATGTAATTATAAATTTAAATTATAAATAATAATATATATTATTTTGAAAAATGCTACATAAACAAATTTTATTTGACATTTGTATATATGAATATTTATGGTTTATGTGTTTGGTGTTTGTATATATATAAGGTGATATTGAAAGTTCTCTGTCTAGCCTACTTCCAACATTACCAAAAATCAGAATTAAATGCTCATATACCTACCCCCATACCAACTATACCCATTGCACACCCACATGCACACAGATATATATTGTAGGCAGGGTAAAGTAATGAATAGCAGCTCAGATTGAGGAATCAGAGTACTGAGTTTAAATTCCAGTCAAGTTCATCACATTCACTTATGTGCTAATATCCTTGTGAAATGTATGAATCCATCTCTTCTCCCCTTCAGCTATGAGTAAATAGCAGTCTTGGTTCTATCGCCTTGAGTGGCAACCAGTCTGGGAGATGGAAAACTCTGAATTTAAAACCAGCCAGGAGAGGGATGGGCTCTCTCAGGCTATCTTGCCCTAGATACACCAGTTCTACTGCTGCTGCAGCAGTACTGTGGTGTCCCTCCTACTCTGGATCATAATATATATATATATATATATATATATATATATATATAAATATTTTGATTGTTTAATACTTAGTTTTTGGTCATAATAGGGTTAGATCAGTTGATAAAAACAAACTGTTAAATGAAAGAACAGAAATTATGACTAAATGCATCCACACTAAGAAATACCTCTTAGGTTCATACAACCATGGATGAAAATGCCATAATTCATTTTAATTTAAAAATTGCCCATTCATAAATTCCCTGCCACATGAGTGTTCAAATAAAACACTGTTACAAGAGTGTTATTAAAAAGAAAAATGGTAAACGGTAAAATCAGTTATTAAAAATCACCTGAAGACACCACTCATGGGTAGCGGAATAACTTGTTTAAAAATGAAAAAAAAAAAGAATATATATATATATATATATATATAATAGCGTGTATAATGAGTGAATATGATGCTCATCGTTCAAGCCACAATTTTGATAGCTGCTTTTCAGAGCATAAACTCTTTCAAAATCTAATTTTGACATATTAGGTTATGTACTGGATGAAAAGAATCCTTGTATATAATCCCCAGGCCTATACTGGTAAAGATCTAAGTTGGAGTGTAACACAAGTAATACCAATGTCATCTTTTTAAATCAGGAATTCCCATGTTATAGTCAAGGATATGTGTATATATACAATTTATTTATACATATTTATCAAATTGTTTATGTATCTATATGTTTATCTGTGCCTGTGTAGACAAAAAATATTAAAATAGGTTTTTATCAAAGTATGGAGATATAATTATAAATATTCAGCTTAAATAAATATCCATTTTTATGATCTTTTAATAAAAATGAATAGACATAATACTTTAAAAAAGAGTTTTTATTAACAACACAAAAAATTTAAGTTTAAAATCTTTTCACTCAAGATTTCTTCTCTGTTGTTTGCATTAATAAAAATTCAATATCTTTAAGAAAAAATAATTGGTGATTTGACTTAAAGGAAAAAAAAGAAAAAGCTTTATTCTCAGTTTACACTGTGTTAATGCAGTGAAGATCAAATTTAAATTTTCTTCATTCAGTGTAGAGAGTAAGAAAACTTTTGTAAGATTCATTGAGATCAAATTAGTGATGTTAAAAAGATAAATATTAAAAAATATTTCAGTAGAAAAATAGAAATTTCCATTGGGATTGTGTATCAACTTACCAATTCAGCAAACTTGAGTTTAATAAAATAGAAAAGTTATTTTTAAGGAGCTTTTGTCAGTGAGTAATTATTCCTTGGGTATAGGTACTTCCACGGAGGCAGGCAAAAGATGAGTGAGAGATTCCTGCAGGCTTGTTTCAAGATATTCTTCAACCTGAGGATCAAATGAGGTAATTCCAATCAAAATGTAACATAATTTGGGAAAAAAACGTCAGACAGACAGGGAAGGAGTAAAAAGATCAAAATAAACAAGATACAAACAGTTAGTCATTTTTGTATTTCTTTAAGCAGTAGAAAAAAAGAGAAAAATACAAAGACAGAAGAGAAGGGAAGTGTAGAGATTTTTTTGTTTTATTGAATGGTGACAATTTTAGAGAAATTTCTTAAATTTTGTTTTTTCGCCTTCTGCATTTTTAAGTTAAAACTTTCAGTGAATCCTTAATTTTGCAGTAATAATACACACACAAACACATTTCTGCCAGTCTGTCTGTCTGTCTCTCTCTCCACACACACACACACACATATATATATATATATATATATACAGGTGTGTATGTGCAGTATCCTTGGTAATGTGTAAGGTTAATTACATGGGGTATCGTAATTCAATGAGAACTGAATGTTAGAATTTAACAGAGTATTATAATGAAAATAAATTAGACGAGTTTACAAATCCATTGGTAATAATTTATTTCATGAATATTTTATAAAAAATATTCAACCCTTCAGACTGAAAATTTTTACAAAAATGAATGGGTTAGATTTATCCAGACAGAAGGAATCATGGGGGGGAAAGGGGAAGAATGAAAACATTTTATCAATGGGGGAGGGGGTTAGATATATAAAGTGTTAATTTTTAAATGTGAATATGTCACATCTAGAATGCAGCATTTCTATTCCAGGTGATAAAATGACCTTGGATTGAACTTTTAGTTGGCCACTCTCAAATACAGGACAAATTTAGGCACCATGTTTTAATTAGAAGAATTGAATTGTTAGATTTTTATATTAATTCCGAAGGCAATAATAATATCTTCATTTTTATAAATATTAATCATTTTGGTTTTATAACCATGATATTACTATTAAGTATGATAACAATTTTAAAAATATTAACAAAAATACCTTAATTATTATTATTATTAATAATAACAATAATAATACTTAAAAAGATTATTATTAATAATAATAACTAAGCAATAAAAATAAAATAATAGATATAAAGTCTTTAACGAGGAATTACATGAGTATTATATGAAAACATTGGAGGGCCATTTTAAGGGACTTAAATTATATACTTATTTGCATATAAATCTTTTCTTGCGCACTTACTTGTTTATGACTCCATAAATACTTACATGTATATACACCCACATATAGATATATTAAAAATTAAATTTAAATAAATTTTATACACACACACACACACACACACACACACACACACACACACACACACACACATATCATAATGTTAGTACTTCATCCCAGTTAAAGTTAATGATTAGTGGTTTTAAACAATTACAAACTTTAGCAAATTCATATGTCAGTTTTTGTCTGCATAAAACTTTTAAGTGTAATTCCAGTTTGTTATGAAATTTTAAATCTACTTTTGTGTCTGTATTTGAAAATAAGTTCATTCCTCATTGAACTCAATTTTCTCATTTAAAAAAAAAAAAAAAACGAGAAAATTGAGTTTAAATATCTTGACTTTGCAATTGCATGAACTTTCTATCTATTTAAGATAAACCACAAAATGTTTTTTAAAGGAAGCTAAAAGCATCTGCTTTAACACAGAAACATTTATGCTTAACTGATTTTCACTTACATGGCAGAAAGTATCTTCTTGTACTGAAGGCTTCAGTTATAATTGTTCATCTGTGTTTGAACTTAAAAATTACATGAATCTTTGGCTGATGAAGGAAATAGAAATCCCAAAATATCTATCAACATTCAATAAATAAAACATATGTTATACAGTTTATATATTTTTGGTTGAATTTTGAGGGTTATGTAGAACTAAATTCAGCAATTAAAAAAGAATTCCTAAAATATTTCTGAATTGAAGAGAACAATGGGAGAAATGAAACTTTGACATTTTTAAAAATTATTACATATTTATTATAAATTTATAAGCTTAGAAATTATCAATATCAAATATTGGTGAGGATATGAGTTCAAATAAATCAATTTATAATTCAATTAACTATTTGCTAACATGTTCAATTAAATTTCTCAAAATTTTTAAAGTTCTACATTATTGTTTGTAAGTGTAAGTTTTAACACTCCAGATGCTGCTAGAGAAGTCTACAACTTTTTTGGGGCAATGTATAGGTTACTCTTTACCTGATTTATTATTTTTCTAGCATTTCTTAGTGATGGTTTTGATGGGTGTCCACTTCTGGGCAAAATTGTAGTCATGTTGAATTTCCTTGATTTGTAAATTGTCTTATAGTGGATGTATGGAGATGCAATCTTTTTGATGTTGTGTTATAGCTTTCTCTACATTGGTGAAAAGTTAGTGCCTTCTTCCTGATCACTCCTTTCTTCTCTACATTGTTGTTCTGTGAGTTTATAACTTGGTATTATAGTCGCTTAGTTATTTTCCCCTCTTTTTTAATCTTTATCATCCTACCAATTTACTAAAAGTGTCTCCTTTGATTGGTCTGCTTAAATTGAATAATTATACATTCTAATGTGTTTCAGCTGCATTTATTACCTAGTTGACTTCACCAATACAAAGAGGTGGGGTGTCATACATTTGCACATGTCAGGTTTTTAGGGGTTTTTTGATAAATAATTAAAATACATCAATTTTTTGTTTGTGTGTGTTCAGTATTTGGAAAGTCTATTTAATAAATTAGTATTTGATAGGCTTATTTTAAACTTTTTCACCATAACAATGACCATGTCTGAGGGTGGGGATCACAAACTTTCAAGCAGCACTGTACTTATAATAGACTATTTTTCAGTCATGCTTGTTTTAATTACTAATCACTGACAACACCTTTCTCCTTAATCTTCAATGTATGACAGTGATGTACTGCTGAAACTTAATTGACATTTTAGTACAAACATTGCAAAATTCAGTGGTAATATCATCTAATTACACTGGTGATTTTTATTCATAGCTTAGTGAACAACCTTCACTTTCTTACATCAAAATCAACACTCATCAAAAGTTATTTTTTTACAAATTCTTCTATTAGGGGAGCAGTTAAAATGTACTATGTCTACCCTCTAGCAACAATGATGAAGTTGATATTTAGCATAAGTTTTCGAGCAAATTTTAGACTAATGCTAAATATATGAAATTTCTCCAGAAAGTATACAGTTATTTAATATTAAAGAAAATTGCCTAACTAGAACAAGTGTGCCTTAGTCCACCTCAAAATACCCTTCTTAGGTGTTCACACATCCCAGGACTGCTTCCACTTATCCTCTTTCAGGATTATGATTAGATACAACTCTGTTCTCCTTGTTCTCCCTCCCAGACTTAAATCTCCTTTTAACAGTAATACATAATACAGAACTCATAGTCATCCAAATGTGAACTGAAGAAATGCTACTAGATTTGATGATATGATGTTTTACCAAAAGACTCAGCATAAAATGTCAGGAATAAGTCAACACATTTGCATGAAAAAAGTAATAGTCATACACTACATGGTCTTAAGTGCATCTCATTGTCAACTGAGTAACCTTCATTCATAGTAATGTCCCCTTTAATTGGATACCAAGTCACTCCAAAATGGCTGAATATGTTCTAACCTTTTATGTTTACATATATAATGAAATATGATGCCAACTAAATGATAACACAAAACCAGTATCTTTCATATTCAACATTACATTTTATTATTTTATTTTATTATATCAGTTACTATCAGTGTGGACTTTATATATGTGATGAGAGACTGTCCATCTCTTATATAACTGTGATTCTTTGGACATTTTCAACCCAGATGTAGCTGGTAAATCATTTCAGACCAACCATGCACCTACCTTCTTTCTGAGTGCAAAATATGTTCTGAGGTGGGACACATACAATGCATACTAAATGTGCTTACTTCTTGTATCTTCTTTTAAAATTTACTATATATATATATATATGTATAGTATGTGATATAAATTGAAATTAAATTAAAGCCAAAATACGGCTCATGATTAAACATAATAGACATTCATTGTTATAAATTCATTGATGATAATTTATTTCATGAATATTAGAAATATTCAGCTTATCAGACTGAAATTTTTTACAAAAATGAATGGGTTTAAATAATCCTGATGGAAGGAATAGTGGGGGGAAGGGGAAAAAGGAAAACATTTTCTTGCTGAGAGACTAATGTTTACAATGTTAAAATTTAAATACTGATGTCATGGTTACAATAGTAAGTTTATGAAAAAAAAACAAAAAAAACAGATGATAAGAAAATTTCAATCCAAGGTTATCTTATTATCTGGGTTTTTTTATAAACTCATGATTATAACCATGACATCAGCATTTGAATTTTAACATTGTAAACTTTACTCTCTCTCTCTCTCTCTCTCTCTCTCTCTCTCTCTCAACAACAAAATGTTTTCCTTCTTCCCTTTCCTCCCACTTTTCCTTCCATCTGGGTAATTTAAATCCATTCATTTTGTAAAAAAGTTTGGTCTGATGAGCTGATTATTATAAAAGTTTAACATAGTTTAAAGATTTTTTTAATGATATTCCATTTAATCATAGGATAACATAACCCCTATGATTAAATGGAATATCATTAAAAAAATCTAACACACCCATCAACTTCAAAGATTGCTGTCGCTTATGCCTGGATGAAAAAATCACTATTATAAAACACAAAAACCAATTGGATCTGCTGAATCTGAGGAAGGAACTAATTTTTAAATGTCGACACAGGAGCCGGTTTAAACTATGTGAAACTTTTAGGCCCTCATTCATTCCTCTGAAGACTTTACACACATCACACTAATTTATGGAATATATATGTTGTTTAATTGTACACCATTGTTATATATGTCGAGGTTTTTTTTTTTAATATATATACGGGTTTTTATATGTCTATGGTATTGCTTACATATTTGTTTTTGCTGGTGTTTGAGTGTATATATATATGTGTGTGTGTGTTCGTATATGTGTATATGTATATATGTATCTGTGTATGTGTACATATATATGTATACATATATATGCTTATGCGGATATGTGTGCATGCATTTATGTGTGTGTGTGAGTTGTATGTGTACATATATATGTTTTTTTTACAGTACTAAAGTTATACAGTATTATAACTGTACTGTTGACCAAAAAATTTACCTACATTATTGTATTATTATTATTGTATTGTTAACCGAATAATTAGTATAATTTTGATTATATAGTGGTGTGGTGGTAATTGTGATTAAAGCGGATTGATTTACTAGTATATCTTAATTGTTTAATTTTCTTAGGTTTTTTAAATTCCAATTTCTTATCCTTTCACTAGTAATATGTAAATTTATTTTTAAACTAAATAATTAAGGTCAAACAACTAAATTTAAATAGAATAATTAGGCTTATTCTTAAATAAAAATTTAAAAAAATTTTTTTTAATTTTATATTGTGTTATATTTGTTTTGTTGATTGTATAATTAGTATAATTTTGATTATATTAGTGGTGTGATGATTTTGTGATCACAACAGATTAACTATTATCTCTTAAATATACTTTTAACTTTTTTAGACTCCAATTTCTTATTCTTTCACCATTAATATATAATATTTATTTATTTTTTATTTTTTCATTTTCTCCTCTCATCTTTTCTTTCTATTTTAAATTTATTCCTCTCTTCTTTCTTTTTCTTCCCTTTTCATTTATGCTTTAAGATACTTACCCTTTCTTTTTAATGCTCTCTCTCCATCTCTCTATCTCTTTCTCTCTCTCTCTCTCACCTAAGCCATTTTCTTTACGTTTCAAATCTACGGGTCAGCAGTCTAACTGTACAGGCCGAATGTATCTTTGGATTTTTGTTGACATCCGCTCCTACGTGTGTTCTTTGATTATATGTTGCGTATATATATGCTTATGTGTGAATATGTGTGTGTGTTCATCGAACTGATGTAATGATGTATTTTTTCTTAAATTTTCTCTTTTAAGGAAGTAACCATTTTTTTGTATTCGTTTTTTTTAGGTCTTTGTGAATTTCATTAGTGTAAAATCCTTTGTACTATAAAGCTGATGATGGTTCGCCTGAAATAGGCCTACACTTCCGATTTACCAAGAAATAACATGTCTGCCTTAATTTTTCTTATATTTACTCTATATGTATTTATATACATATATATTTAGAGCTCTCTTAAAGAGTTATCCTACCACTGTATGTACAGGATACTCCTTTGGATTCTTCTATATGTACACCGCATGCTGATATATATATATATATATAAATATGTATGTATGTATATATATATATATATATATTTTGAACAAACAAAAGATTAGAAGTGTTAGTGATACCTGTGATATCATGGATTATATAAAGAACTTGTAATTATAGCTATTTTCCCAATCCTTGACTTTGGAATTTATATTAAAAATATTTTAAAGATAATGAATTTAATTACCATCTTAGGAGATTCATAACAATTCAGTTACACTTGTTTTGCCTGTCTTTGCTTCTGTGTTCAATATTTAAAGTTCTATTATTGCCACCTTGTGTCATTCTTAGATGAACTTAGTGAATATCAACACATTTTTAAAAAAAGCTTTGTAAAGATCAAAACCAAAATCAATACACACATCATCCCATGCATCAAAAAAAAAAGAAAAAAAAAGAAAATTAAAGAAAAATGCAATAAATGAAGCAAGTTGTGGATTCCATTTTTGGTTTGGAATGATGTTTTTACCTTTTCTTTAATTTTCTCATCATTGCCCATTTTTTTTAATCTGCCATTTTTTTCACTCATTTTAAATCTTAAGACTTTTTGTTCCTGACATTTATTTTACATCAACAAAATTCTTTATCTTATTTCTTTTTCTTTCTTCTATTGTTCCTTCCACCATGATTTTTTTTAGTTTTCATTTCCGCCTTCCTTTCCTTTTTTTTTTACTTTATTTGTTCCCCATTTTTCTTTGCACTATTTTCACATTTTCGTTCTCAGTCACTTCTTTCTATTTCTGTTCAATTTTTGCTTTTTTCTTTTAGATTTTTCATGATTTTTATATCTTTATCTATTTTTTTCACTGAAATATTTTTCACATTTTAATTCTTTATTTCTTTTTACCTTTATTTTTTTTTTGTTTTTTTTGTTTTTCTTCTTTTCTTTCACATTTTTCTTTTTTCTTTCTTTTTGTTTCTTTCATATTTATCTTCTTATTCTCTGTTGGCAGTATTCTAAAGAATTAAATTAAGTGGCATACAAATTAATTTATGTGAAAAAGTCACAGCCTCACAGTTCATTAAGTGAATCCAGCCAGGTGATCCAACAATTGCAAAAAGTTAAAGATAAAGAAAGGAAGAAAGAAAGAAAGATTAATTTTCACATGTAAAGTTTTTAATCTTTTAAAAAATAAAAAATATTCTCATTTTTTCTTTATTTCCTTTTTATCTATATTGTCCTCTTCTTCATGTCTTCAAGTTTTCTTTTTTGACTGCCTCCATTGTTTTTCTGGGATTCTTCTTATCACTGTTATTATTATTAATTAAATTATTATTAAAGCATGAATTTTCTGACATGTATTTATGAGCACTAAAGTGACCATAATATTTTTCAGAACTCCAGGATTTTTCATGTCTTCTGATATTAGTTACTTTAAATTTTCTGTCATTTCTATTTTAGATTTAATTACTCTTCCATTAATATTTGGTGTCTCTCACTGGACATCAAATGATAGCATGTCTCCTTACTACTGAAGCTATTTCCTCAGTTGCTTTGTTGATTTTAATAATGTTTTTTTTTGTTTAAATAGTTTAAATTCTTTTTGAAATATCAAATTCTTCCAGTTTTTATTAGTTTGCTAAGATGCTTTAAAGTGTTTTAATAATGATGGGTATGACTGTCACTTTCATGTTTTAATCCCTGGATCATTCTTTCATGTGCTTCCGTATCTCACTTCTAAGCTCCGTTAGCTATCTCTTTTTTCTCCTCCTCTGACTGTTTGGTACTTGACAGCATCTCTGACAATATCGACAAGGCCATTTCTTCTCATCCATCTACCCATATATTTGTGTTTGGTGACTTTAACACCTACCACACCAAGTGGCTGTAGAATTCTGTCACCGACTTTGCTGGTGTCCACACCACAAATTTTTCAATCACCCAATTCCTTATGCAAGTGGTGGACTTCACCACGCGTTTCTCCAATAACCCTAATGGAAGGGACTCACTACTAGACCTCTGCTTCACTTCCATCCCAGTCTCTTGCACTACCAGACAGCTCTGCCCTCTCAGAAACTCTAACCACACTGTAATTTTCATCAACATCTCATTCCACTCCCACCCTACCCAAGAAACTCAGATCAGCAGAATATTATACTGCTACCAAAGGGCAGACTGGGACTCATTCTGAGACTTCCTCTGTGACGTCCCTTGGAACAACGTTTTTAGTCTTCCCATTGAAGACTGTGCATCTGAGGTCTCCTCCTGGTTTAAGGCTGGCATCGATGCTTTCATCCCTGCCAGAAAATTTCAGCTTAAATCTCATTTGTCTCCCTGGTTCTCACCCTCTTGCTCAGCCGCCATTGCCCACTGGAAGTATTTCTTCCAGTTCTATAGTAGCCACACGTCGGACCAAAACAGGCGCCTTTTCGCCTCAGCTTGTAATAAGTGTAAAAAGATACTTAATGAAGCTAAGATGTTGTTTGCTGCCAGAATGAAGCAATGCATAGCATCCTCTAAGTTCGGCACCAAAGACTACTGGCGACTCTGTAAAAGCATGCTGAACAAGAGTAAGTCTCAATACCCTCGCTAATCAATGAATTTGAGGTCCTCACCTCCTCAGCGGACAAGGCTGAATGCTTTGCTCGTAGATTCTTGACCAATTTGAGACTGGATTCATCTGGAGTTTCTACACCCGACTTCCCACCTAGAACTGAGGCTCAACTGAATGACGTCTATATTACATCCTCGCTGGTTTCTAACATAATCTAAAAACTTGACCCTCACAAAGCGAGTGGTGGGGACAGAATCCCAATCATAGTCTTGAAGAAATGTGCCCCTGAACTCTCCTCTGTTCTCTCTAAGCTCTACAACTTCTGCCTATCTTCTTCCTGCTTTCCTGCCTGTTGGAAGTCTTCTTCTGTAGTTCCTATATTTAAGAAAACTGGAGAACCCTCGGACCCCGCAAATTACTGCCCTAGCAGCCTTCTTCCGATCTTTGGCAATGTGTTTGAAGCCATTATCAACGCCAAGGTGGTTTTAGCATCTCACAGCCCACAGGCTCCTCTCGGACAAACAGTATGGCTTCCGCTTCACCAGGTCTACTGCTGATATGCTAACGACCATCACTGAGTATATATACCAGGCTCTCAACAAGAAAGGTGAAGCCCGAACCATTGCCTTAGATAAAGCGTTTGACAAAGTCTGGCATGCTGGCCTTCTACGTAAACTGCAGAGCTATGGTATAACTGGACATTTGTATGACCTAATCCAGTCTTTCCTCTCTAACCGCACATTGAAGGTGGTATTAAACAGACAAGCCTCCCAAAACTACCATATGAACATGGGTGTCCTTCAAGGCTCTATCTTAGGTTCTACGCTCTTTCTGATCTACATTAATGATCTCCCCGATGCCATAAGATCCCAAGTAGGCATGTACGCTGATGACACCACCATTTACTCTCACCTTGATCAAAAATCTGGTGTGGGCAACAAAGCAAACTTTGCTGCCGAGCTTGAAAAGAACTTCCAATCCATAGTGGATTGGGGTAAGAAATGGCTCGTAAATTTCAGTTCTTCCAAAATGAAGTTGGTATCAATTAACCACCATAGACAACTGCACCTCCCTCCCATTAGCATGGAACAGGCTTGCCTCCCAGAGAGTAAAACACTATGACTACTTGGCCTCACACTCTCAGCGGACCTCAAGTGGAATGACTATATTGAATCCACCGCTAAATCCGCTGCTATGAAAGTCGGTTCTCTGTGCAGGGCCCAGAATTTTTTCCTGTCTGAATCTATCCTGCACATATATAAATCTACCATCCGCCCGTGTATTGAATACTGCTGCCACATCTGATATTCTCCTCAGGGTTCTTGACAAAATACAACGGAGAATCTGTAATGTGATCGATACCAACTTGGCAGACCGCCTGCAGTCGCTCTCTCACCTGTGTGAGGTGGCTTCCCTGTGCCTCTTCTAAAAATACTTTCATGGCTTCTGCGCCAATGAACTTAGATCACTGGTGCCCCCTAGGTACGAATTTGCACAAGATACTAGATTAGCAACTAGGTTCCACCCTTTTACAGTGAAACCGATAAAATGTAACCGCAATTTTTACTCAGACAGCTTCTTTTCTCACACTTCCCGCCTGTGGAATTCCCTTCCACATACTTGCTTCCCCGACAGCTACAATCTCCAGGAGTTTAAATGTAAGGTCAATAGACACCTCCTAACACACTAACTCACACACATTCTCTTAAACACTCTTTCTATGTACCTCCTTAACCGTCTATCACCCTCCTTTTGACATTTCCTATATCTAATCACCTTCCCCTATGTAACCCCCTGCACAATAGTGGCAGTGGAATGCCTTGCTTGGGGTGAAATGATTAAAAAAAAAAAGACTTCTCTGACAAGGTTTAGATATTTATGGAACTTTTAACTTTCTTTCATTTTCATCTTCATGTCTGCTAACATATTTATCATGATTAGTCTTGGCCCCACAACTAGTTTACTTTGTCAAATTCTTTGATCTTGGTAATGCTTGCTACAGGTTTGAAACTATTGTCTTCTTAAGCAGAATACAGGAATAAGTTGGTGTCACCAGTTGAAAGGATTCTGTGCAAAACTGAGTTTGTCCTCAATTTGCACAGAAAAGGTTCCAAGGCAAGGATATACAGCATGGATGAAAATAACCTTTACAAATACATCTGTATGATGTAGAAAGGTTTCAGTATTACTTTGTTAAATTCTATCAAAATGGCAGGGGTCACATATGAGAGAAAAATTTAGGAGTGAAAGTGCATCTTGGATTCAGCCACTGACAAGACAGTCTTCAGGAAATTATTGTCAATCCCACCAAAGGCTGTTGGCTGATCTAAATTAGTTGAAACAGTTTGATCACCAACTTCCTCTATGATCATCTGCATTTAAACTAGCACCACCTTGACTCATTTTCTACCTAGTATCATGACCACTTGCTCTCTTTAGTGATTTGCTTTTAGTGATTTCATCTTGAGTCTACAAAATTGATATGAATTGCCTGACCCAATTTTGAAATGCTTTTGTTTATATTGCAGCTGTCTGATGTGGTTGTTTTCGCTTTCTAACCAATTTCATTCATATCAATTTTATATATTTTCATAAGATTTTATAAAATAGAAAATAAAAAATGTTATATTTCGGTTAGCATACAAAGACTGAAACAAATGAAATTGTTCCAAAAACAAAATAAAGTCTGACTGTTGCAATAATTTTTTTAATCACTTCACCCCAAACAAGGAGATAAACCACGAAGATGCAAGGTGTTACTGAGCATTAGAGAATAAGAAAAATATACTATTAAGGAGGCAATACAATAAAAGGACAAGAATTAAGAAGACAGAAGATAATGATTAATATTGCATTTAATTTTTTAAGATCAAAGTTGATAGGAAAGCAAGAAGCCAGAAGGAAGTTATGGTTACATCTAGCCATTTCAACTGTAAAATGATGAAACCTTGCTGCCAATCTAGTACAATGCTTAATGTTTCCCCTATGGTACCTAGACTTCATGAATTTAACAATTTACTAATTACCATGAAAGTATTTAACAATTTACCAATTTACCAATTACCATGAAAGTATTTATAGAAAAGGCACAGAGAAGATATATTTCAATGGTGGGAAAGTGACTAAAGTTGAGATGCCAGGTCAGCATTAGTAACATAGCAAATTCTTCTTTAGGTTTATCAAGAATCTCTAAATATATAGCAGGGGCACCAGACCAGATGTAGCAGTAATATTCAAAGCATGAACAAATGACAGACTTATAAATATGCAAGATATATTCTTGTGAGAAAAATTGTCCAGCTTCACACAGTGAACCAACTACCTTAGTTGCAATGAACCAACTTCCTTAGACTTAGCAATTGATTCAATTGATATGGAGATAATCATTCCATGTTAGATGAATTTAGCACTTGGTTTGGGATTATGCAGTTTATACCAATTTGGTAGGCTCAAGTTGAAGCCACTTAACACAGAAATTGACAAAGATATAGTAGAGAGCAAGTCACATGATATGAAAAGATGTATTTTTAACCAGTCGTAGTTGACTTGAATTCATGAGTTTCCTAAGTAAAACAATAATTTGTCAGTAGTCAGTCATTTAAATCAGAAATGTCAGCTAAAATCTACGCAAGTCACCATAATGTAATCTTATCTACTGGACATGATTACTTCCCTTACCCCTTTGAGGCAAGCCAACAAGGAAACATCAAATGACCCATTAACAACAACACTGCAAAAATAAACTGAGAATATTCATGTCTTTGTGTCAATCATTTCAATAAATTCACCTTTCCATAAACTCTGAAAACTGTTTTTTTGTTGCAAGCTTTACAGCACATAAATTATACGTTTTAAATATGAACATCTTATTGAACAAAATGCATACAAATAAATCAATACACGAATCCGTAAAAGACCACATTCTAGTAATTTCTATTTAGATATTCTTAGGATCATGTTGATAGGATAGCATTTATGAATTTATTCATTTTTTAAGTCTTTTATGACAATATCTGGCCCATTAATTTGTTTTGTGTAACCAGTATATATGGTGAAGTTTGTAAAGACATTAATAATAAAAATAATAATAATAATAATAATAATAATAATGATAAATATCATAAATGAAATAAAATAAAACAAATAGCACTAAAACTTCATTCAAAATAAATTAAACAAATCAAAATAATAAAATTTTTCCCAGAATGCAACAGAAACATTTCCTTCCTGAAAACAAACTTTGCATTAAAAAATGCCAAACTCATTCTCTTTGCTACCTCTCATTGGAGGATTAAGACGTCCATCTCCTCCTCCTTGCTTGTTATAATATGAAATGACTTTCTTTCTTTTATCACATGCAACCTTACAAAAATACACACACCAGTGCACAAAAATAAATAAAATTCTATGAATTTAATTTACATGTAACGTGCTTTTAGTGTTGTTTCTATTTATGCTTTTATCCCTGTGAACACAAGGCTATCTCTGTTGGTATGATGTGAGTGACTCCACATGTTCAAGGGCAAAGTAACACCATCACTTTCTCAAACTGGTGGTGGTTTTTATTCATACTATTTTTCTGTATGGTGTAGGTTATAATGTTGGCATATATTCCAATGTATACTGGAATATATGCCAACATTATCATGCCAATTATTATTATAAAAAAGAATAAGTAGAATGTAGTAGAAGTGGTTGTCATCAGGGTAACATGAGATTTGAGATTTATTATTATTGCTGCTGCTGTTACCATCCTCATTTTATTTTGATTCATTGCTTTTGATTGTCTGCTATTTCACAGTATTCCATTATATAATGCATTCTTTGTTGTAGCAAAACTGTTGATCTTATTACTTCAATCATTACCCCACCCCAAACATTTTTGTCTTATTGATATTCATTTTATTTTTTAGGGGAGCATTAATAAAAACTTTCTGCTTTCTATGTTAACTCCCCACTTCCAAGTTCTAATTTACAAATTTTCTTCATATTTTTTAATTTTCTCTTCATTATTATTTTTTAATTTGGAAAAAAAATTATTTGACAAGAAAAATATTTCATTACTGATTTTAATTTTTTCAGTCATTATTTTCTTTTTTTCCTTCAATTACAGTCTCTTTTTCCTTTTTTAATCATTTTCATTTTTTTCCTTTTCAAATTCCTATTCATGATTTCATTGCAAACATCACATTGTACTCTTCCGAAAGTTCCACTGCCATCTCTGAAGTAATATTTCAAAAAGCATGTTATGACAACTGTTCTTTTCTTATATTTCCCTCCGTTTGTCCGATGTCTCATTTTTCATTCACTTACTTGTCTCTAAAGGGGGAGACATCAGCGTGAAAGCTGCTTCCCTTACATCCAGTCCTGATATCTAATCACATCCAGATACCATGTATAAGAGGAGGGCAAAACAGAGTACTGAACATTTCCTTTTCTCCATGAGTCTGCAAACTTCTCATTTCATTAGTCAGATGTGATCAATTTTGTTAACCATGTGCTGATAATATTAAGGGGTTTCTACAGCCAAAACTATTTAAATGAGAGTTGCATTTAGGAGGGAGAGGTGTGCAAGAAGAGTAATTTTGACTAAGGTGTGAATCTTTATTGGAAATGAATCAGAAAAAAATGAAGAAAACTCTATTGAAATAAAATGCACTTGAATTAACTGTTAAGTGCTTCTTATCATTTCTGTCGGGTCAAAAGATACTAGTATTATGAATATACTAAATTGTTGTTTTTGAACCAACTATAGAATAAAGTCATTTTTCTATCCTATTTACCAAAAGATTATACTGTCTTTGATTTTATGAAATCAGTTCAATAACAGCAAAAGTACCAGGAGGGTTCTCTAGTTATTTGAATTATTTTTGGCCCATTCAAACAATTATTGAACTCCTTGTGAGGAACAAACTCAGTATCAATAGCTTATAAAATTATTTCACTTATTATATCAAGTGCTTCTTTCTAATATAGTTTATGGCATATCAGCTCTGCATAATGGTTATAAAATTGAAAAATTCTTAAATGCTGTAGTTATATTATTCAAATTTCTTAGATGAAGCATTGTCAATTATCATAAATTTTTGACTAATGTAGATCTTGGCACAGAATGTTGGTTTTTATATTCAAAATCAAGTAAATATTGTTTTAGAAGGTTTATTTCCTTGAATATAAATACAAACTTGTATCTTTGTTTTAGGTGAGAGAAAATTCTTTGAGGTGCTGTATGCTGGTTAGAGGCTGATATAATTGGCAAGTACTTCTAACACTGCAAAGAACTGAAGAAGGCTTTTCACATGATGTTGAACACTCTTCTTCTTAATTTATTTTTTCTCTTCATCTTATATTAAATGGAATTTTGCATATGCTTGATACTTTATTTACTTCTTGGCTCACTGCTAATTTCTATAAAAGCAAATTTTTCATTGGCTCAAAAACAATTTCATATAGGCTCACAAATTCATTTCTTTCTTCTCAGTTCACCTATCAATTTCTGTAAAAGCAAAAAAGGTTCTTTTTTCTTTTACCTTCAAATTTGAAGGAAGTGAGTAAAGGGAGTTATTGTTATTTCACACTCACTTCTTTGTAGCAGGTTAGTTCTTGTGTCTTGGTTAGTTCTTTGGTTGGGTAGAGTGGAGTGGATCAGCATGTCATGCTTATTGACAAAATAATAGAGAAGACTAACCTTGAAGTGCTGTTTTTTATGAGTTTATTTTGAAGTTGAGGAGTATGATGAGTGCTTTTGAGATGTTACTTTATTTTGGTACTGAGTATTTGATCTTTTGTTTTTCTTATCCATGTCTCTGGTTTCAGAAACTAAGTAAGCATATTAATGTGTCCATAAAAATGCTGATGTTAATATAAAGGATAAGTAGATGATACTTTTTAGGAGATTTAAGAAATGTTTTTATTTTATTCATTAAATATTGAATACTAATACACCAGTGTTTATTTCATCCCAATTTCAGTTCAGTTTAATTACAAATGTTTTATCATGATTCAAAAATTATTAATATTAAACATTCATTAAACTTTATAATCTTCTAGCAAAGCTTGAACTAGCATCCTTCATCCTTTCTAAAGCAGTCACTTTAAAATTAAGCAACAAATGTCAACTAATTATAGTCATTCAACTCTAGTCATATAACTTTAACTCCTAAGCTTCCCTAATTGACTTATACACCCTCTCATAATTTGTATAGATGAAGCATTGTCAATTATTATTCATTTTATTTTTTACTTATATTTCTATCAGCTTAAATTAATTTACTTTTTATTACAATTATCAGATTGTCATTCACTGATAGTCTGCATTTTTACAAATTCCTATTGCTACAAATACTCATTTTGAAAGAATTTCCAATCTATTCAACCTAAACTTAAACTACTACTGAAAACTAAGTACCCACACCACCTGACAATTTCTTGGTTTTCATCAAAGTCTCTCTTTAACTATTATAATTATCTAAATTACTTTTGACAGATTTGTTCTTTGAACTGTTAATTATTTATTTTATTTGTTCTATCCATTGTGCATTAACCCCATCATATTTTTGTATTTACACTCTTTTTGCATATTTTGCACATTTTTTGTAAAACAGATTTTCACTTAATATTTAGCATCTACTTGAAATAAACTTATGAGTTTAAATTAAATTTTTCAAGTTAAATTAAAAGTTTTGGTGGATATACTTTCTTATGAGGTTAATCTCTTCTATTCAAGCCCCAAGGCATAAGCTAAAATCTTTTATGAGCTCCACTAAAGAAAGAGTCCATTATCAACTCTGTAACAACAGCATGGATCTGAAACAAAAAATAAGCTTTCAGTGAGATTTGAACTTGCACCTGTATTACCCTTGAAAGAAATACCAGAAATTTTATAGTTTTTATTTTAATATATAAAGTTTTCAAATATGGTTGCTCACTGTAAAATAATAAATAATCAACTTCTCTATCAGTCTAATTCTCACAACGTGCTACCATTGTGGCTTTCTGTTAAATACGTTTTGTATCTGAATGCACTGATTACTAATGGTTAGCAATCCAATACCAGTTTCAGAAAAAATTGGTAGACAAAAATATATATTCATAAAATTCAGTGAGTGTGATAAAAAGTTCTCAGTGTGGCCAAAATGCTGTTCCCTTCTCAAAAATTTAGTGTTATATACTGTGTACACCTGGTAACCAATCTGACAAAGATTAAACTGGGACCCAAAATCGATTATCTCTTCAACTTTGTTGATAAAAATATTGACACAGATATATAAAAATATACAATATATTTTTATTCTATTTCTTTGGTGACTTGGTTTGTGTAGAATAAAGCTTGGTCAGAGGTAGGTACACACATACAATAGAAGCCAACTGCTGCTTTGTCTTCCCTTCTCTCCTGTTTCTAATTTCAACTGCACTCTCTCAGATCTATTAAATAGACAAGCCTCACTCAACATGTGGTACTTCATTTTCTTATATTTTGAGTGTTTATTCCATTGACCTCAACCTCACCTATTCATCAAAACAAAACCCAGCTTGCATGCAGATTTTTTGCACTCTCTGACATTTCAAAACAGTATTCCTCCTCTTTCAAATCTTGCTGGCCCTGTACTGCTTAGTGCAAAATACACTTCCTAGCAAAATTATACTCTGCAGCCAAAGAATATATAACATTGCTGTTTGGGTAGATTTTGGGGCATGGATTGGGTCAAGAACTTTATAGCACTTTCTGTGTGTGTGTGTGTGTGTGTGTGTGTGTGTGTGTGAGTGAGTGAGTGAGTGAGTGAGTGAGTGAGAGAGAGAGAGATTATGGTTCTTTGACTTTTTATTGCCATGTTTCTTATGTGTTTTTGCTTACTCCTTTAACAACATGTTTCATTCCTGGATTAAATTTTAATTGTTTGGAGATATATCTCTCATTATAATAAAGCTTTAAAGATTTATCTCTAATATTTTTTGTCATCTGGGTGCTTTTGATCCACTATTTAATCCAATGTTGTCATCTACATTTATTATGCACAAATTCCCTTGAGAAAGGTATGATAAATCAATCTCCTCCCTACATATTTAAATAGTATGACTTGTATCTAGAAAAATCATTTTTATTAACAAAATATTCTTTATGCAATATTCACTTGCAAAAAGAAAAAAGAATTATTCTTACAATTCAAATTATATTTCGGCTTTAAATAATCTACAAAGGTGTTGATAAACTGTAAAAAATCAAATCAATCAATCAATCAATAAACTGCTGCCATCCCCAAAAGAAGAAAAGTGTAAAAAATATATCAAATGAACCTGAATTATCCAAGCTCCATCAGTTTTTCTATAGTAGAATTTAGTAAAGAAATGAATTAGGTAAAAAATCTAAATATTTAATTATGCTGGTATCATCATTATTATCTTAATTACATTAGCTACCAATACTGTCAATAATATTACTGCTATCACACTGATGTGGTCATTAGTACGTTTACTACCATAACCACTATAATTGTATTAGTCAGCTATACACACACATATTACCATGCAAATGACCAATGGACATTACAAGCAATTAATAACAAACCAGAAAGCTTTAAAAATAGATATAATGCTTGCACCTGATTTCAACAAGAACAAGTAGAAAATGCATCACATATTTATTACAATGTTAAATTTAGTTTTAAAAATCCCTATTCGTAGGAGCTGGTATTTAAACTGAAACCAAATAAAAGTCAGCCAGCAGCCCCCAAAAGTCACTAGTAGAAAATTTACTCACGTCAAAGCATTGACGAGTATTGCAATGACTTCAAAGGAACCTGACTGATAACTACTCACAAGAGACACCAGTCTTTAATTGACTGTCTTCCTTTCCTTCACTCATAACATATGTACAGCAACAAACCTGCTCTTTCTTATCACTCTCTTTCACACATATACATATTTAAAGAAACCTTTTAATTGATATAAAGCCAAGCATAAGACTATAAACTCTAAACATTTCTATGTAATCCATAATTTTTCGAAGCTTTGATATTAAGTTAATATAAATTTAATGCTGAAAACCGCATTCAAAAATATTAAAAAGAAAAAAATTTATATGCAACTGATTAAAAAATACAATAAAAAATTGATTATTTATAATTAATTCTGATAATCAGTTCTGATAAAATGATGTGATATGCAAAGTTCGATTGACAAAAATTATAAAAAATATCATCAGAATTTAAATGTTGAAAACCACATGCAAAAATATTAAACAGAAAAAAGTTATAAAGAATAGGATTTATTATTAGAAGTGTTAGTCACTCACTTACTTATATAGTTAGTCTCACTTCTCAGACATCACACTTTTTTCTACTGAACCAAATTTCAAAAACTTTTTTCAAAATGTAGCTAAGGAGGTGTGCTATTTGAAATTAGACTATGGACATGCTAAGTATGTATCAAATTTTGTTGAGAAATGAATTAGTGGTGAAGCTTGAAAGCTGCCTAGATTCACTCAATGTTGGACTTAAGAATATATTCAACCACTGCTGTGGTTGAATGATAAATTTTGGATTTACTTTGAAAAAAAAAGTTATGCATCATTTTATTTGCATAATAAAACCTGTCATGCTAATACAAGTTATTACCAAAAGTTTTTTTTTCATAAGGATTGATATTATAAGTTGAAACTCATTTGATATATTACTGATCTAAATATAAGTATATCCTGAAGATTTTACCAACATCAATAGTTAATACCATTTTTGTGCATTGATTTGTATAATAAAATTGACATTGTATAGATAGATGAATAACTTAGCATGTCCATAGCCTAATGATGATAAAAATATTTTATTTAAACAGCAAACATTTATTTTTAAGTAATCTCCTTTATTGCCATTGCCCTTGATTCAGCAGTGAACACTTAACCAACTATGTTTAATAATCTTATAGCTTTAACATTATATAGTGGACAATATTTAGCAAAATTTCAGCACAAAATTCAGTTATGAGGGACATATTGATCCCTCCTTATGTATATCCAGAACAGTCCCGGCTGGAGGGGTTTGTTCTGGTGTTCCTGTTGAAGATATAAGCTATCAGTATTTGTTTTTATTCTAACCATAGACCTTTATGGTATTGTGTCATGTAAACATTTTTTTATACAAGGACTTAAATTTATAATAAACAAAATGTAGTTTCAGTTTTAAAATTGTGTTTTTTAGCAGGAAATTGAACACAAGGTTGCAACTGTTGTCTCATTGAGGTTCAAATTCATTATAATGTAATCAGTGTCTGTTAATTTAGTTTTGGCCAATAAGACAATCTTTTGTTAATACTTCAAATCACTTAGTACCTCTCAAATATCTAAAATAATGATAGAAATATTTTTATAACATCTCACAAGTTTAGTTCTAATGATTATTGGTGGCTCTGCAAAAATGTGCTAAACAACAGAAAACCCTTGATCCCTGCTGTATTCAATCAACTGGAAGTCCTCACATCCACAGTGAACAAGGTTGAGTACTTTGCTTCCAAATTCTCATCCAATTTCACATTTGAATCGTCTAGAGTACCCATACACAATTTCTCACCTAGAATTTAGGCCCAACTGAGTAATATATATATATATAACCCCATCTATGGTCTTAATTTCTAAGCTTGACTACCATAAGGCAAGCAGAGGTAATAAAATTCCAGCCATTGTTTTAAAGAAATGTGCCTTTGAGCTGCTTCAGTCAAATCCAAACTCATGCTCAATACAGACATATGCATATACCTTACATATATTCATGCAAAGTCATGGACAAAGCATAATGGACCAAGTATCAGCTCTTTTATAATTGTAGATAAATATTTTGTATCACTTCTTCCTGCTTTTCTGTTTGTTGGAAGTCCTTCTCTGTAGTTCCTGTTTTTAAGAACTCTGGGGAGCCCTCTGACCCATCTAATTGTCAATTGCCATCTTTTCTCTATGTGATTCCCATCCATCTCTTATTTTTTCTTTGATATCCCTTGTACCTTTTTTTATTCTTTCAGTGTAACCCCATACACATGAGTGGCATTTTTACCTTGTTTGGGGTGAAATAATTAATAAAATGTTAAGAAAAATAATTCCATATTTATCTACAATTATAAAAGAGCTGATACTTGGTCCATTATGCTTTGTCCATGACTTTGCATGAATGTATGTAAGGTATATGCATATGTCTTTATTGAGCATGAATGACTTACATGTGCTTGTGCCATTTAATGTACATACAAGGATATATATACAGACTTTGATTTAAAAAATTGCACTTTATACTTAAAATTTGATCATGTTGCTGTCAGCAAAGTTCTGGCT
Source organism: Ascarosepion bandense (assembly GCA_037127315.1). Lineage (NCBI taxonomy): Eukaryota > Metazoa > Mollusca > Cephalopoda > Sepiida > Sepiidae > Ascarosepion > Ascarosepion bandense. Next base: position 1,638,006 of record JBBBDQ010000139.1, on the reverse strand, counting down.
GTCGAACTAGTAATTTTACATAAATAATATTTGTGTAAATCAGAATACTTTATTACAGAGCATTAAAAGTAAATGAAAGCATTTTGTTTGTAGTAACTTTGTTTCTTATTTTCAATTATATTTAAATCCATTACAAGATCAAAAGAGCAGGATTTTCTCTTCATATTGAAATGTTATTGTTTTAGGTTCTCTTTGTTCAATACACCACCTTTGCTTACTCTGCTATCAACTTCTGGTTTGCATCATTTTTTTGATTCATACATTTTTACACATCTCTTCAAAACTGGCAAGTTAGCAATTTCCTTCTGACACAACTGACCTATACTTATTTGCAAGTCTACTTAATCGTATACTAGAGTAAAATCAGTTTGTTGCAAAATAATTGTGCATGTATGCAGTCATTAGTGTTATTTGAACAAAGTGGAAAAAAATCAATGAATAAGATTGGCTACTTTTGCATTGTAAAAATGTACTTTTGGATCAATCAGTCTCAAATCAGTTTCTGTTGCATTCTGGGAAATTCTTTTGATATGGTTAGCTATTATCGCAAACTCCAAATATCTAAGTTTTGCTTAGTTCCAAAAGACTTCAAGAACAATGGATGTGAGAGAAAGAAAAGAACTGCAAAAACAAAAGAAAGAATAAGGAAATAAGAAGAAAGGAATTATAAAGAAATGTGAGAATGTGAAATAAGAAAGAAAGTAAAATAACAGTTGAAGAAAATTGAATGAAATAAAAAAAAGATCAAAAAGAAATAAAATAAAAAGGAATATCACTCTTGGAAATACATTAATGAATAAAAGAAAGGAAAAATTGAGTTTAAGGATAAAAGAAAGAAAATGAATAAAGAAATTATCTAAAAATCAATTCAAGAATAAAAAAGAAATGAAAATTTGTGAAATGAAAAGAATATGTGTAACTGAATTTAAGGAAAAAATATGAATGTAGAAATCATGAATAAATATTGCAACATTTGTGGATGTAGAAATAATGAAGAAAGATTAAAACAGGAAAAATGTAATGAAATAAATAAATTTTGGAATGAAGAAAAAGAAAAGAATTCTATGTAAGATATTTGTGCAAAAAGAAAATTGAAAATGAATAAAATTAGGAAGGAAAATACAAATTTTAGATAAATAAAGAATTGAATGGAAATTAAAAAAATAATTGAAAATGGAAAAATAAATGGAAAGAAGACATGAACAAAAAGAAGAAATGCAACAAATTGAATTTGAGATCAATTCTTATTGAATGATGAAATCATAGTACAATACAGATTTCTACTTTCTTGATTAGATTTTGAAATATAATGAACAAGTGAACTTCAAAACTAAATGGTGCTGGCATAATCACTGTTTGACATTTTTGCACTTGCTTAGTATAATTGAATATATCTTCAGTACATTAATTCTTATGGGAATGTTCAATATTTTTTCAATTATCTCAATGTTGTCAAAAATTTACTGAATTTGATAAAAATATTACCTGTTCTCAAATTTTTATTTTGCATACAAAATTTATCAAAACTGAAACATTATTACAGATTTTATATTTTATCTTTCAGTAAAGAATTTATTACATACACAAATTAAAAACTCTCGACTAATGTGCACTTCTCTTGGAACATGGTATTAATATTCAAAATCAGTCTTTACCTTTTGATTATAAAACAAATGAGTAATAAAATTTTTATAACATTAGTTTTCATGACATTATTCTGAAGGGAACTTTTGGTAATTCACTATCTTCAGTATCATTGCATAATGTTAACATACTAAATAAATTCTTCGAATAATACCCAATAATGCTTTTGGAATAATTCTCAGAAACAATCTCTTCAACACTGGAATGCTGAAAAACACAGAACACACTCAGTGCTTTATATATTAAATATTTATGGTCACATGCTCCCAGTAGCACATTTCATTTAATGGCTACGTGTGTTGCCTGGAGATCTTTGTTCAACTCCGTGTGACAGTATTGACATTTTCTTCCTACATAACACCTCCCATTTTGAGATGACTCTTTCTAGAGTCTATCTACTGGAGCCTGTATATTTTTAGTGTTGGTTCCACACTTAAAAATTCTGTCATGTTGCCATGGTTCGATAATTCCTGGTGGCATAGGTATGTTGAATGTATCATATAATAATACTTCCATGGGAACTTCTTGCCTGGAACTTTCCAAAACCATGTGCCTACGTTTATACTTCCACCTTAGTCCCTGCCCCATGTAAATCATTTGCCCAATCCATTTTCTTACCACACCATCCTTTTAAAATTCTTTTCATCTTTGGAACATCTTAAAAAATACTTTTTCTCCCGGGCTAAAGTAATTATTTACAGGGATATTCTTTGATGTTTTCGCCTTCCGTTTATGTAGTATTTTGTTGAACACAGACTTAATTTTTCTGGCAAACTGTTGCATACCAATTCAACGAAGATGAACTGAAACCAAAATAGCTTACGATCGGCTTGACATTAACAAGGAACACGGATTTATACAAATATACATTTATATTTTTTTTCTTCGGTGATGTGGTTGTGCGGAGTGGAGGTTGGTCGGAACGATAGTACACGAGGGACTTTTTGTTGCTGTAACTCTAGTTCTTGCTGTTACTTCGCAGCGCCAACATTTGAAACAATCAGTTTCAGTTCATTCATTGTTCTTGTATTCCGCCGAATATTTCAATTACTTCGTGTAGGATGCGTATTTTTTCTTTGTAGTCCTTGTGAAAAGTTTATATATTTATACATTATCTTTTTTTATAATATCCCTACAGTTTTCTCAAAATTTATCTCGCTTGGTTATTTCGGCAAAATGACTGCTGGGTGGTCTTCTCTTCTCTTCTGAATCCAATCTCCTCTCCATCTCTCCCCGATTCTATATCTTCCAATCAATATTTATTGCATAAAAAATACAATTGTGGCACAAGGCCAATCCGGGGGGTGAGACAAAAACTCAGGTTGGTCTTCAGTACCTATCCTATACCTAGCTAATCCGACTCACGACCCAAACATACTTTACAATTTTCTCATTCATCACAAGAACGACAGAAACACCATTCGCTTCACTCCCCCAAAAGTGGGGCGAGCATAATTTTTTTTATGAACAGTACATACAAACATATATTAAAAAATAATATCATGAAATGATATGTGAGGAGGGGCATGACATAAATCTCCAAAACAAAGTTTTTTAACTAAAGACACAAACAGAAATCATGATGTTAGTTGGACCCAACCAACCAACCCACAAAACAAAGAGGCCACTGTAATCTACCCATAGGACAATATCTACAGGGAATGGAGAGCAGAAAATAAAATGGATGGGGAGAATATAATCCTGACCCAGACGAGATAAAAAGGGAAAAAATAAAAACTGGGGAAATTGGGAATCTCGACCTGGATCATAACAAAAGACAATGCCGGGGACAGGCTAGGAATCACATTTATTCCCATTAACTAGGTACACAAAAAGGAACTATTTTAACCAGGATAGGGTTCCAAAGGAATCCACCCCGATATGACTAGCAGATCTAAAAGAGAAAATCAAGGCTAGCCCCGTTCACGCGAAACAGGCTCTCCACATTTACCCACCTTTTGCTAAAGCCCCTTGAGGTCAACCGTTTCCAATCAGTTCTAATCTTTGTTTTGAGCATCAGCTTTCCTGATGTGAAAGTCGGCCACCCCGCAAGACTTCCTTCAGTCGCGTCGTCCATATCACTGTTCGAGCCGTGGACAGCAGCGACAGAAGCACCATTCGCTTCACTCCCGAAAATGGGTGCGACACATTGTCACAGGCGTATGCACGACCAATGAGCACGAGAGCACGCGGCGCGATACGAGCAGTCAACTCGCCGACACGGTCCCATAGAGGGGAACCCGAGAACAATGGTAGAAGATGTGCGCAGACGTCTCCTTTAAACCAAGGTCACAGCACTCACAATCTGGCAAATCCGCCAGGCCCCATATGAAGGCCACGTCATTGAGAGACAACCGATTGCGAACCAATCGCCAGGTAAGCGAAAACTCAGAGTTGCTGAGATAATCGGCACCTGGCGCCCAAGACCAATAAGAGCGATACTCACCCTCCGATATGCCGAGCACTTCGCGTAGTGGATCCTTCGCGACCCCCGCCACTAATTCCTGATAGAAGACTTTCCTAGGCCGAGAAAGGTCACTGGACCGAGGAATGGCCCTCAAGGCCGCCAGACATTCGAGGAGAAAACTCGATCGTTCCCGAGACTTACGGTACTGTCTCGAGATAGGGGAGTGATAGTAAGGCTAGGGAATATGTCCCTCACTATCCCTGCCAGCAATGAGTCTTCCATTAACGCACGTCTGAGAAGTGCGGCATTCCAAGACCCCCATGACACGGACGTTGGTAACAGGCACGTTTGTCTCCGTTTTCGAATATGTCTATTGCCTCTCTCCCTCTCCTTTATATAGGTGAGTTTCGTCAGACATGTCATACTTCCGCCACGCATTTGTTCACTATATATTCAAATATTTATAACTCTCTAACTTTGACTACGCTATCTATTAAAACAAAACCTCGACTGTCACTCGCATCTGATGCAACAACAATGTTTAATTTGGAATCAAAATGCATTAATGATAAGTCAGATGTTAGTTTTTTTTTAGCTTCTCAAACGCAGATTTGGCATTTCTCTGTCCAAATCCATTTAGCGTCTTTTTTTAACAAGGCATTTAAAGGTGCTGTCAACTCATACATATTTCATATATACGCATGGTAGTAATTTACAAAGCCTAAAAATGCTTGCAATTTGGCTAAATTGGTCGGGGCGGGCATGTCTTTAATTACGCTCGATCTGGTCGTCGACCTTTTTCATCAATAGTTTCGTCAATAATTTGTCCGAGGTATTTTATTCTGGACAAAAATAACGCATATTTTGTTTCACTAATTTTGAACACGTATTTTTTATTCTTTCGGATACTATTTTTACGTCATCCGCATATTGGCATCTGGTTTCGCTTTTAATCAGTATGTCATCCAGATATGATTGCGCACAATCTGATCCAGCGAGCATTGTATCCTTTATCGAATTTATGTAGACCTTTATGAGTGTTGATAGTTAGTACTTCGAACACTCTTCTTTTACCAGTATTTTCTAGGTAGGTGTCTGACAAGTCCAGCTTAGAAAAAAAATTCCCCTCTTTATTTTGGCGAAATTTTCTTCCGGGCTTGGTACATTTTGTAAACTTTCATTGAGAAATCAGCACATATGCGGATTTTATTGTTCTTTTTCTCCACATAAATAGTCAGAGTAGTTTATTTTGGAAATGACCCATAATTCTTCTAGTCTTTTCAATTCCTTGTTGATTGAATGTAATGCCGCAAAGGAACACTAATTTTCGGTCTGAATATTAGTGTTGCATTTTCTTTAACTTCAAATTTCGTCTTTGCTTTTGTGTACTTGCCAAGTTCTTCTGAAAAAATTTTCGGGAATATCTCTTTTTAATTCAGTTTTGAATTTTTCCGTTGCTATAATAATACTTGTAGTGACAATATTTATTTGGTTGCAGAACGAATTGATTGTCAGGTCCCAAATAGTAAATAAAGAAATACAATCCGTTACCAATAAATCTGTTGTATGTTTTTAACACGAATACCACTGCTTTTTTTGGTTTTTCCAACGAAAGAAATATTACAGGTGAACTTACCTAAACAATTTAATTTCTTCCCTGAAACACAAAGAGCAACTTTTGTCAAAGTCAATAAACTAGGTTCACCCAGTTTTCCCCAAGTCCTTTCATTAGCTATAGTAATATCAGACCCAGTATCCAATTGTAATTTTATTTTTATATTGTAAATCGTGACAAAAGCAAATTTTCTCTTTGAAGATGTTTCGTTCGAAATCTTGATATGTTTTTCTTTCCAATTATCGTCTTTGCCCATTGTATTTACTTTGTTGAAATACTTTTTGTTTCTCTTTCAAGTTTTTGGTGAATTTAAAACTTGATACTGTCAGGATTGAGGATACTGGCAATATCAAGTTTTAAATTCACCATATGCTGACACTCTTCTGCTTTTTTTTTTTTTTTTTTTTTTTGGAGAGTTAATTTTGATTTCATTCCTAGTTTAGTCAGAAACCTGGATATTTTTTTCGGGTTCTTATTTGAAGTTAAGCCCTGAACAAATATCAAACATTTAAATGGGTTGGAAGTTAACTCATTTAACTTAAACTTCTCGATTGACAACTCCTGCTTAGGTGACAAAATCGTCATCGCCACACTTTACTAGTTTTAGACAATTCCACGGTGTATTAAATAATGAGATTCTCTATCTCCAAACATTTTTGATAATATTCCTACAGTTTTCTCAAAATTTATCTCACCTGTTTGTTTCGGCAAAATACATTTTTTTTAATGTATTTTTCACGTTCGGCAGGGAAAACTTTTTTCAATAATAGTCGGACTTTCTTTTCGTCATTCCACTGCGAACAATTAGTTTTAAGGCTCTCTTCGTATCTTCTGTAATACGTTTGAAAACTTATTCATTCTTCCGGATTGTACACACTCACTAATGGAATTCGCAATAACGTCTGGGTGAATGAGTCAGACTTTTTTTTCCTCCGTCGTTTTCTTAAACAACAATTCGAAAAGCATTTGTTTTTGTAACTGAAATTACCGATCATGTTGGTCTTTTTGTTGTTGTAACTGTAGTTTTGTTGTTACTTTGCACCGCCAATATTTGTTCATTCATTGTTCTTGTATACCACCGAATATTTCAATTACTACGTGTAGCATACGTATTTTTTTCTCTGTAGTCCTCATGAAAAGTTCAGAACGAGATCTTCGTCGCTACTTTTATAACATTAGTTTTCGTAACCTTATTCTGAAGGGAACTTCCACACACCCAACCGCAAGTCTTATCGCGTTTGATCATGTCGCCGTCTCATACCCTCTGATTTCTTTTCTGATTTAATCAATCTCGGACCTGCTCGACTCAAGAACCGCGAAACACTGCCAGCATAGGCGAAGTACCGGCCGAGATGGTAGCACCAGGTAGTGAAATTCTGCGCAGAACTATATTCTCCTTTAACTTGCGAAAGAAAGTCTCCAACGCAAGAACGTAAAGCAAAGGCGAAAACGGATAACCTTGACGAATGGATCGAGACAATCCGAAAGGGTTCGATCGAACTCCATTTACTTCCACCAGCTTACCGGGAGTCGCATACAAAAGACAGATCCAGGAGCAAAAGAATGACCCGCAACCGGCGACTGAAAGGACAACCTTCAGAAATTGATGGTCTACCCTACCGAATGCCTTGTACTGATCTAAATTAATTAGCGCAGCTTCACTGTCGACTTACTTGATGATCGAACGTACCATATGACGGTTGTTCTGAATAGTCCTGACCTTCACGGCACAAGTCTGTTCAGAGTCAATCAGACTAAGTAGGACAGCCTGCAAACGGTCCGATAAGACCATGGCTAAAATCTTTAACTCTGTGTTTAACAACGTTAAAGGCTGAAAGTTACCTCACCCATCCCCACAGTTCTTTTCCTTGCGTAGTAACTTGATCACACCGCTGGTGGCTGGTGACTGGTGAAGCGTTAAGGTATAGACCCCTGCTTCATCCAGTAGTTGAAAATCAGTTCCAGCAGAGAAACAAGGACAGGCGATTGCTACAAGTACAATTCGTAGAGTACACCATCTAAACCCGGAAATTCATCCCAGCCAACCAGCTTCCGCACTTCCCAGATTTCCAACTCTGTAATAGGACCCTCGCACCCAACCACCTCGAGGCGGGGAGAGTCGGCCAAATTGGTGTCGAACTGTGCAGAGCTCAGACCGGGATCTCCTGATAGTAATCACGAAATGCCTCACATATGCCCACGTTTGTTGTTACTGTCCGATTATCCGGCAATGTGACGCGCGCACCATGTCGTTGAAACACTTTTCTGACTTTCTCCGCACTCAATTCAGTAGCCATATTCGTCGCCTCGCAAGACATTCTTTTTTCACCTAACCCTAACTACCAGAGCTTGATCCTTCCTGATAAGCAGGGGAGGCTATGGCTACGTTCCCACTACCACGGGGTTTAATGGTACGATCACCTTTCACCTCAGCTGATGTTTGCGCTGCAAAACTAGCTAGATTGAACCGACGGCTATAGTCAGCAACAAACGTTATAATTTTCGATTTTAATTTATTCCACTACCTATTCCCAACAACAGCCCCCGTCAACTCCCCGTCAAATGCTGCACTACCGAGACTATACAAAATCCTTTTTCAATGAATTAATTTCAACATTTGCAACGACATATTTATGTGAAAAACATTTTCAAAAATGAAGCACATAAAAATTGCATATTGGTCTGTCTTAACTAATCAAGATTTACAGTAAAATTTAATGATAGAAAACAAGTTTTCAACAACAATTTGACAGTTTTATATCAGAAAAAAGTATTCTATCATTCCCGGTAATTTTTCATCTTTAACAAAAGTATTATGGTAGATTTTATTATAAATGGTTTTATGAATAATTTTTCAGGTGTTTCTAATTTGTTTTCTAATGGTACCATGTGTACCAATAATATTTGAAAGCTTTGCAGAAGTTTTTTTTTCAACTCACCATTTTTAACATCATATATAGGACACCGTTTTCTCAGAAAAATGACTGAAAAAAATCATTAAACTACCTTATATAGTAGGAAAATAAAGCTCTTAAAAATAATTTTAAAGGTTTTTCTTGCATATGTGAAAACCTTGATATCAAATTCCTTCAAAAATTGAATTTTAAATCTGATGCCTGTTCTTGGGGCTGTAGTGATTATGGTATGCATGTGTAATGGTCGTTGTCAAGATTGATAATAGATATCATTTTTACAGTTATTACTGTCTGATCAGTAATTATAATAGAAAAGTTTTTTTCCCAAGTCCTTCATCACTCACTCTTGTCTGTTAATCATCATGGCAAGCCATGAATAAGACATCTCTGTTAAGATAGCAGGCAATGAAACAGAGCAGGTATAATCATACCTTTCTTCAGGGTATTTATGCAAAAGTAAAAATCAGCAGTTTCAGCTGAAATTTAAAAACTGTTTGCTAAGTCAATCTTTTATGTCAATAACCATTATAGTATATGTCTCTCTCTCTCTCTCTCTCTCTCTCTCTCTCACACACACACACACACACACATTTATCGTTTCATTAATCCACCTCCCCTGTTGTTTTATAAGTCATGTCTGTTGATTATTTCCATGAAGGACTTAACATTTAACCTAATTAAGTTTACCCAAGTTAGCTCCACATCCATTACTAAAAATTACTGTTAAGAAACTTTTTCACTCAAATTATAATATCTGTTAGTGATAGTCACAGCATTAGTATAGTTACTTTCAAATCTTTAGCCAATATTCTTAACATCATTTACTCTTCACTCTAGCTTCTATTTTCTTGCAGGTTAATCCATTTTTAATATTTTGTGTCCTTTTTATTTTTCTCCAATCTATTTTACGACATTCTTAAAGCCAGTTTTCTTGTTTTTATCTTGCCAATGTTTTCAATTTCTTTCTTCACCTTTTTCACTGTTATGTTTCCATAATTCAATAACTTCAAAATATCTTATTTCATATTTTGGCTTATATTTTTCTTAGAGCCCATTGCAATCTTTACATATTTGATATTAAAAATAACTCACAATTATATTTATTTACAATATAATAAGCATTCCTGCAGCTGCATAATAAAATCTTACACTCGCAAATAAATTCAATGTAAGTATTTGTGATAAATGTGAATATTCTAATCTTAAATTCACATGGTATATTTATCATATAAATAATATATCCTGAAAGATTTTACAAGCATCAGTTGGTTAAGACAAATTTTATTGTAAAAAGAAAATTGCATAATAAGGTTTTACATAGTTCATGTGTCTTTATATGTATATCTATCTATCTGTGTGTGTGTGTGTGTGTGTGTGTGTGTATAGGTAGTGATGTAATTATCTGTAATTCTGATTCACTTCCAAATTATGATCTGGCAGTCTCCTCTGAATCAGTGAAATGACCCACACATCCTAAAAAGCATTGAGGTACTTACCACTTAAAAGAGCCATATTATAGACAACAGAAATTGGCTTGACCTTCAGCATGACACACAGGATAAATTAGAATTCTATCCCATGATGCATCTAATAGGATGACCTCTTCTTTTGCTTCTAATTCACTTACTATAAACTCATCTCTTCCTCTACTCATAATAGATCAGTAACTTTTGTGGCTGGGAAAACTCTCAGTCTGACACAAAACATATCGGTAGAAAAATGTATCCCATTTTGTTTCTAAATCAGGATAACCACTTATATATTTCTGAGTCTTTAATTACAAACAAAAGTATTTAACCAATTTTTTTCAGGATGTTAAGTTATATATTCTAAACCACTTAATTTTACAGCATTGTCTGTCTGGTCCTATGCAGCAGATGTTAAGGAAATTGTGTATCCCATAATTTGTATATAGCTTATTACTTAAATCAGCCACAAATATAGAAATATTATATATGTTAGGCAACACAATGACAAAGAGGAAAAAATTGTGTACAACATTTTGTTCTCTGGACTAGAAGTGAAATGTGTTAACAGAATTTTTCTCTTTTGTTAATTACCTAATATTGTTCTGATATATAAAAATTTATATATCATATTCTCCAATATATACACTGAGAGGTCTAGAAAGTTCATGCCAATTTTTAAAGAAAATTAAAACACAAAACAAAATTATGTCATTAAATATTTAAATTATGTGAACCATTTTGTTGCACAACCTTTCTCTATTTTTTCTTCAACTTAAAGATTACGTCTTCCTAGAATTCCAGTGGTTTCTCAGCAGAGAATACTTTAAGGTGTTTTTTTTAAAAATATCAGCCAAAGAACTAGAATTTTTACCAGTGAGATTATTTTGCAAGGACCTCAATAAATGAAAATCTGATCAAACAATGACAGGTCAATATAGCGAGTAACTCATCCCAGACAAACTGCAACAATTTGTATCAAGTCACCAAAGAAATGTGATGGAAAGCAACACCTTTCCTGTTCACCAATTTTGAACGTTTTTCTTGAATTACTGCCTTTAATTCATTCGGTTGTGAGCAGTAGTTTTCAGAATCAATTGACTGGTTACTTGGTAGAAGTTCATAGTATAGGATTCCTTTCCAATCCAAACATATGCACAGCATGACTTTCTTAGGATAAAAATCCACTTTTGGGGTAGCTAAAGTTGGCTCATGTCGCTTAGGATCTTTTTCACTGAACATTGTTGCAAATGATCTATTTCTTATCACCCATCACAATTTACTTAAAAAAGGTGCATTTTCATTGCTTTTATACAGCAAGTTATAGATAGAAATGCAATCCAAAAGGTTCTTTTCATTCAGATTATGCTGTACCCAAATATTTTAACGATTTGAGTACCCAAGCTTCACCAAATTCTCATGGATGTTGGAGTTTGATAAATTTAGTTTCTGCTTACTCCCACATTGCGTAATGCAGATTATTCATCAATGTTTTAATTTGATTGTCATCTGTAGTGGGAGATCTATCTGAGTGTTCTTCATCATTAACTTTGAATTTAGTGAACCACTTCCATGTAGTTCTGTCAGCTAAAGCATCTTCACATCTTGAGAGGCATTTTTGTTATTACAATAATAAAAAAAAGCATTAAGTATCTAAAATGCATCTTATAATCTTCCATTTTCATAAGGATACAAAATTGACACGAATTAAGTAACTTTAAACTTTTTCTCAAAAGATAGTTTGAAGTGTGCTCTAAACAGAAATGTAAGCATATTATACCTGTCAATAGAATTGAGACGTTTTAATGAGTTGGAACATGAATGACTAAAAATCGGCATGAACTTCCCAGACAGCCCAATATATATATATATATATATATATATGATAAAATTACTGATATAAAAATATCCAACCAAAGTATGTAAGATGGAATATTTGAAAACCAGATAATTTTTTAAAAATTTCATTCTGTTGTCAAAATTGCTATGCTATCAAATAGAATATATATATATTTGAAAAATACATCATTTAGATGCAGTTAGGACACATCATCAGTGATGTTACCCTGGTTCATTGACGGTTTCGGTCCTTTAAAAACATCATACCTTCTCCCCAGGTTGACCCAGCCAAGGTTGATCAGGCCCCGGCCTGTGTCCTAATCTCTATTTGCTACGTTATTGGAATGCAAGAAGTTTTGGTTGCACAGAAGAAGTGGAAAAATTTCTTGAATAAAGTCGTCCACAAATAAATGAATGTCCAGTGATGATAATATGTACATGGTTCCAGTAAATATCCGGAAATATATAAATTAAAATAAATTGATATTCGTAATATTAATGTGAAGATGAATGGTTAAAATAGCTAAATGACTAGATAGTAAAAAAAAAAACTTATTAAATATACTGAAATAAATACATAAATTACGATGTGGAAGATACCATTTCATAGGGATTAAGGAATATGCTATTAAAAAAATCGAAAATCGTACCGAATACGGTAGATATGTAAATAACTAAAATTAAAAAAACGAATGATATTAGTGTAATATTTCTGATTAAAAAAACTACGGGGATTGTAAAGATAAAAACTGGAGCAAAATACAAAAGTAAAGTGAATGATATTAATGAAATATTTGGGATTATTAAAAAAAATGATTGATATGAATAGATAAATGAGTAGATTTTTAAAAAAATCGTCGCACTTGGTGACATTAATCTAGGTTATTTCATTTCCTCGCCATGGTTTTTGGTCTATCGGACACTACCGTTATTTTGTCCCGTCCAGGTATTATTATCTCGGCATATCCAAATCCACCTGGATGACCCCAGAGTTGTATCTAGGATTGTTTGAGTCATTATCCTCTTTTTTTAACCCTGTAATTCCCATTTTATTGAAGGCCAAATTTAAAGATTTCCCAGCGAAACCCCTCACACCAATTTCGATTGGGTAGCATATTGCTTGTCATCCTCGTCTTCTACACTCATCAACAAGTTCTTGGTATTTGTTCATTTTGTGTTGGTGTGCAACTTCCATGTTTTCTTCCCATGGGACTGTTAGTTCCCACAGAATAATCTGTTTTGATCTGGTCGTAAGAAAGTACATAGAATGTGTTCTGGTAACCTCAGTCGGCATCCTAGGTCTACCATGAGTTGCCAATCTGAGGCTGAGGAAAGTACACATCTTGTGGGTCTCTTACATACTGTTTTTTTTTTTTTCGCCCGCCCTTACAAATTGAATTTTCTCTTTCTTTGGGTTAAATTTTGAACTCCGGATGGCTGTGTTGAATATTTCGGTTAGTTTCTTTAAAACTTTATCATGGCGCCAGCGATATCTCCCATCACTTAATGCCTTGGGACAACTACTAAGTATATGTTGGAGTGATGCTCTTCCTGAACATAACTTGCATGAAGGAGTTTCTTTTTTTCCCCAAATATGGAGGTTCACAGGGCTTGGTAGTGTATCATAAACTGCACTGATCTGGAATTTTGTATATGTGAATTCATTCCATAATATCTCAGACCAAGTAATTTTCCGTTTTGTTATGTTCTCCCATCTGGTCTATGCTCCTTGCTGGCTTAATCCCACCATTTTTGTAATTCTATCCTCCTTCACACTAGCTCTTACTTCATTTTGGAGAAGTTTTTGGTAATCTTTCTTATTTGTCTTGTCCATAGGTTTCCACTGGATGTAGCCTAGTCCCATTGTCCTTTCAGCAACAGTTCCTATAATTGTTTTCATTTTTAACCTCTCTTCAGCCAACTGTAATCCTCTTCCTGCATCCCATTTCTTGCCAGTATGTACTAATATCCCGGCGTCAGCAACTTTAGGGTCTTTATAATTTTGGTACATCAGAACTTTTCTTGTGCGAGAGACCTTAAATTCTTCGACTAACCAACTAACGGGCAGTTGTATTGGGTTTGCCTTCCCGTATAGGGCTGTGCTGCTTAGTGAACTTGGTAGGCCAAGCCATTTCCGAATATAACTACTAATCTTCCTTTCTAGGGACTCGACCGCCGATATTGGCACGCTATATATCGTTAATGGCCATAAAATCCTGGGTAAAATCGCGTGTTGGTATAGTCAAGTTTTAAAACGACCTGGGAGCCCAGAATTATCAACGTTTTTAATCCATATTGTTAGGTTGTAGATTGTCTCATTAATGGAGGTCGTATCTTTTAACGTGTGGTGGAATACTTTTCCTAAGCTTTTTACTGGTTTCTCTGTCAGAGTGGGAATGTCTTGGTCTGCAATTCGGAAACGGAATTTATTGACCACTTTTCCTTTTTTTTATGACGATTGATCTTGATTTTGTCGGTTTTAATTTCATTCTGGCCCATGCAATAAGCTTCTCTAAGCCACGTGCTAACCACCTACATCCAGTGACAGAGGCCGCTGTAACTGTTAAATCGTCCATATAAGCTCTTATTGGGGGTTGCCTTATTCCAGATTTGGTAATAGGACCACGGCATTCCTTTTCAGCAGATTTGACGATCATGTTTAATGCAAGGGTGAAAAGTGAAGCAGATATTGTGCAGCCAGTGATAATTCCCTTTTCTAGTCTATGACAGTCTGATCTCACTGGTCCCGATGAAATCCTTATTTGAAAATTTTCATAGTAATCCAGAATAAGCGTTGTAATTTTACCTGGAACGTGATATTTTTCAAGAGTAAGCTCCACCAGTTTGTGTGGAATGGACCCGTAAGCATTAGCCATGTCCAACCACAAAACGGCCAAGTCACCTTTGTTTTCTTTTGCTTCTCTTAGCAGTTGTGTCACAATTCCCGTGTGCTCGAGGCAGCCTGGTATTCCAGCAATCCCGCCCTTCTGCACTGAAGTGTCAATATATTTGTTCTTTAACAAATAGTTCTCCAGCCGCCGGGACAAAATTCTGAAAAATATATTGCCTTCAGCACATAATAAAGAGACACTTCGGAATTGTTCTATATCTTTTGAATTTTCCTCTTTAAGGACCCAAACGCCTTCCACAAATCTCCACTGTTCGGCTATTTTTCCTCTCCGCCATATTGTTTTGATTATAACCCATAGTCTCCTGAGAAGTCTTGGGCAGCGCTTGTATACGGTATACGTCACACCGCTTGGCCCTGGAGCTGACGCCGATCTTGCTGCTCGTACGACATCTTGGATCTCTTTTAATCTCGGTTCTCTCATGTCAAAATTTACCGTTGGAAGTTCGGGTGTGATCACTGAGTCGTTTCCGCCCAGATCTTTCTCTCTGTCAGGGTCACTTAACGTATCGTGTAGGAAAGAATTAACAGTGCTTGAAGAACCTTTCAGTTGCCCTTTTCGTTTGTCACCAAGTAGCTTTCTAGCAAATCCAAATGGGTTTGCTATGAAAGCTGTTCTTTTTCTGGCTCTCTCTTTTCTCCGTTTCCTGAGCCACTCTGCTTTTCTGCTGGATTTAAGTTTATTCCTCACGATGTCGCGAAGCTCCGCGAGTGCCAGACGTTCCTCTTCACTGGCTTTTCGAAATTGTTTCCGAAGGGTTTTTAATTCCTGTCTTAACTCCTTAATTTTTCTGTCCGACGATTATTCTTTTTTATTTCTCTTTCACCCTCTTCTACGCAACTGAATCTGCCCGTGGCGTAATTAATTATGGTGGTTGTCATAGCTTTCAGACGTTTGTCTGCATTTCCTAATGATGTTGCGTCTAGAATCATAGAGACGTCTTGATCGAATTCAAGCCATAAATTTGTCTCACTCGCCTTGGGCCATTTAATCTTCTTTGACTTGTTTGGTTTCGGCAGGCCAGGTGTGTGAAGGGACTGGGCTCTGTGGTATGACTCCGGCTCTGGCTCCTTCTGCGTCTTACCAGGTAAATTACCTGTGCGATGCACCTGGCTTTGTTGTACCAAACATTTCATACGGGTCTGGTGGATCTTTAGACCACGTTCATTTTTGCATTCTTTACCGCAGATACATGTTGGTTTCATAGTCCTTTGGGCGTTAGCGCAAGTCGTTCTCGAAAAGTCTGTCCTGTTGGGGATCTCATCCTCCCCCACTCTCGGGATCCCCTGAGAGATATGTGCGTAATGCACGCGTAATAACCCAAACGGAGATTAGAAATAACTATTAATATTTATAGTATCATCAAATACAAGACTCGCAAGTTGCGTAAAGTAAATAACAACTGCTAGTAGAGAACTGCTACACAGAAAGGTAATTATTTATTGTATAAATATATACAATTATGGCACAAGGCCGAAAAGGAGGGGGAACAAAACTCGGAATGGTATTCGAGTACTCTATCCTATACCTAGCTAATCCGATTCGCGACCCAAACATACGTTACAATTTTTCGCACTCACCACAAGAACTTGTTCATCAACACTCAGACTGCCATGTACCAAAATACCGCAAATCATACAGGGGACCTAAAAAAAAACAAAAAACAAATGTACATGAAAATTTTACAATGTACAATAAATACAAAAATAAACATAAAACTCTTACATGAAATGACATGAGGGGGAGGGGCATGACACAAATTCCCCAAAACAAAAATTTTGAAACTGAAAATAGCAACATAAACATTATGTTAGTTGGACCCAGCCCACCCTCAAAACAAAGAGGCCGCTGTATTCTGCCCATGAAGCTCTCTTTCTACAGGGAATGGAGAGGAGAAAATAATATGAACTGGGGAAAGAATAATACTGATCCAGACGAGATCAAACGGGAGAAAATAAAGACAGAACTGGGAATCTCGAACTGAATCATAACAAAAGGAGAACGCCGGGAACAGGCCGGGACAAACACTCACTCACATTAACTAGGTACACAAAAAGGGACTTACCTTAACCAAAGGGAGGGTTCCAGAGGAATCCAACCGGATGTGACTACCAAATCTAAAAGAGAAAATCAAGGCTAGCCCCAGTCACATGAACCAGGCTCTCCACATTTACCCACCTTTTTGCTGAAATCTGTCGGCGTCAACCGTTTCCAATCAGTTCTAATCTTCATTTTGGGCTGATGCTCAAAATATCGGATTAAATCCTAATGTGAAAGACGGCCACCCCGCAAGACTTCCTCCAGTCGCGTCGTCCATATCACCATTCTAGCCGTGGCTAGTAGCGATAGAAACACCATTTGCCTCACTCCAGAAAACGGGGACGACACATTGTCGCAGGCGTATGCACAATCAATGAGCACAAGTTCTCGCGGCGCGATACGAGCAGTCAACTCGCCGACACAATCCCACAACGGGCGAACGCGCGAACAATGGTAGAAGGCGTGCGAAGACGTCTCCTTTAAACCAAGGTTGCAACGTTCACAATCTGGCAAATCCGCCAGGCCCATTATGAAACGCTTGTCATTGAGAGACAAGCCATTCTGAGCCGATCGCCAGGTCATAGAAAACTCAGAGCTGCTGAGATAATCCGATCCTGGCGCCCAAGACCAATGTGAGCGATACTCATCCTCCGACATACCGAGCTTCTCCCGTAGTGAATCATTTGCGACACCCACCACTAATCCATTATAGAAGTGCCTCCTAGGCCGTGAAAGGTCACTAGACCGTGGAATGGCCCGCAAGGCCTTCCTATATTCGAGGAGGAATCTCGTTTGCTCTGGAGGCTTACGGCACCGCCTCGAGACCGGGGGAGTGATAGTGAGGCTAGGGAATGCGTCCCTCACTACCCCCGTAAGCAACGAGTCTTCTAATAACGCACGCCTGAGAAAAGCCAACCTCGAGGCGAGTTTGTGGCTTGTCACGTGCGGCATTCCCAGACCCCCATGACACGGACGTTGGTAACAGACACCTTTGTCGACGTGATGTTTGCGTCATATCCAAAGACAGAAGAATAGCAAACGCTCGATCGCTTTTCTCACGCTCATCACAAAGGGGAAGTACAGACAGCCGGTAAAGGACTTTTGGAAAGAGATATGTAGAACACACCTCCGCCAAATCCTTTCAGGACAACCTTCTTCGACGCCAAATCTCGACCGACGCGCCGACCTTTGCCTGTACTTCAGACCAATTTTTCTCCAACTGTAAGTCCGGCCCAAACCACACTCCAAGAATGCGGACAGGACCGTCCGTCCAGTCGAAGGGCCCCAGAAGGGCAGAACCCTTCCAGGAACCTAACCGCAAGCCGGAAGACTTGTCACGGTTAATCTTGGCCCCTGTCACCTCTTCGTACCGTTCAAGCGCCTTCTGTACCACTCTTATGTCCCTGCGGGAGGACCCAAAAGTCGTTACGTCATCGGCGTACGTGGAAACCCTGACTCGAGCCTCACCAGGGACAGCGATTCCACGTAGGGCCGGACTACACGTCCTGTCCCTTAGCCGGCGAAAGAGGGGCTCCAACGCCAAGACATAAAGTAAGCATGACAGTAGACAACCCTGTCGAACCGACCTAGACAGCGCAAAAGCGCTCGACAACTTTCCGTTCACCTGTACCACAGCCGTGGGGAAGCGATACAGGAGACTAATCCAGCGGCAGAAGTCGGGTGCGAATCCGGCGGCCTGCAGGACAGCCGCCAGGTCAACCCTATCAAATGCCTTGGACTGATCTAAATTGATCAGCGCAGCTTTCTTGTCGTCTTTTACACCCTCTAGGATCGTGCGGATCAAGTGCAGGTTGCTTTGAATTGTTCGGCCCTTCACAGCGCAAGTCTGATCAGGTCCCAACAGAGACTCGGCAACTAGCTGCAAGCAATTCGTCAGGATCTTGACCAAAATCTTTAACTCTGTATTTAACAGAGTTATGGGCCTGTAACCGTCTAATTCCTTCCCAACATTCTTGCCTTTTCTCAAATCGTGACCACACCCCTAGTGAACCGGTTGGGGATAGACCCCTGCCGGAACCAGTTGTTGGACACGACAGCCAAGATCGGGACAAAAATGTGCGACAGCCTCAAGTACAATTCATAGGGCAAACCATCCAAACCTGGCGACTTGCCACTGCCGACCTTCTTCAAAGCCGCGTAGACTTCGTCCTCCGTAATCTCTCCCGCGCAACTAGCCGCGTCAGCCGGCAAAAGCCGGGGGAAATCAGCCAAATAGTTGCGAAACTCCTCTTCACGGAGATCAGGCTCCTTGGTAAACCGGCGTTCGAAATGCCACTGAAACGCCTCGCACATGTCGTCAGTCGATCGCAGGAGATGTCCCTCCGAGTCTTGTACCTCTCGAATGTAGCGATCGCCTCCGCGGCTAATTTCTTTCCTGCGCAATTCTGCGCCCATTTTCACAGCTTCGGAAGACATCTTGCTTAACTTATGTCTAATTACCTGACCCATGTAACGGTTGCTAGTCGACCGCTCAAGGACATCCTTAGCTATGGCTATCTCTAGGGGATCCCCACCAGCCTCCGCCAGCGAGTAATTAGCTCTAAGTGTCTTCGCCTTGGCAGCCTTATCTATTTTGAGCCGTTGGCTGTACTGAGTGGTGAAAGACCTAATGCTATCCTTAACGTTCTCCCACCACTTATTCCCAATGACTCCCCCAGTTAACGCCCGCTGCACTAAGTTAATTAGCTGTCACAGAAAGTTCCACCTGTCCAGTAAGGACTGATTGTACTTTCAATAACCAGCCATTCTAGACCTAAATTCTAACGCTACACGGGCACAAACAAGTTTGTGGTCCGTATAGCCTAACCAGTGGAACGTTGGACATTCTAAGAAGTCTTATATCGGCCTCTCTGACTAACACTCTATCCAGGTAGCTAACTACCTTGGTAGAGGGCCAACTACGCGTCCACGTCCACATGCTCCCACTCGGATGATCGACCCGGTATCTATTGACGAGACCAAAATCGTCAACAAGATCAACCAGGCTACGATCACCACTCCTCCCACTAGCATACCTCTCTCTATCCCATTGGGGTCCAGGACGGCATTCCAGTCCCCAACTAAGATTAGTCGCTTGGAATCTACCAGGAAGGGCTCGAACAGTCGAAAAAAAGTCAACACGCTCACCTTGATCAATGGGCGCATAAACCGCAATCAACTGGAACGAGTTGCTTTTCACTGCAATATCGGCCACAATCAACCGGCCCTCGGTACCGACATGGACAAGGTCTACCTTCGTGTCTAGGGTACGCTTGACCAACAAAGAAACACTTCTGGCTAGCCGATTCCCATATGCTGAATAGACGACAAAGTCGTTAGACAGTACACAAGAATCGACGTCGCAAACAAAGTGAGTCTCTTGGATCGCGGCCACATCCACGCCGAAGGACAAGAGGTCACGAAGCAGGCAGGCTGCCTTACCCCGATCCCTCAGGCCCCTCGCATTTAAACTGGCTAACTTGATAGACATCTTTTAAACCTGAAAGTAGAAAAAGGAAAATTAACTTACCGGCTGGAAATCTTTGGCAGTTAGGACCCCGACGGACTGTCCCAGGGAACCCGTTCCTACATCGGACGTAATCCGTCCGTCTGAGACAATACCGCCGACGTCCGTGAGGTACGTTAGTTTTAGTACCCTATATAGACAGGGATGGATCAAAATGGGGAACCTCCCTGCACAGTTCTTAGACATTTTCTTAAATTCCGGAGTATTGCTCCGGAACATATTTATCATTGGATACAATTTTTCGACCGCATTAATATGGTCCCAAAATTTTAAATTGCCACCCGTGGATCGTATGAGGGTAATCACCCTGGGGGCCTCAGGAAAGTTCGCAGGATTTCCCGTTGATTTCCCATCAATGGTAGTCAACTTTAAAAGTTCTTTAAGTAAAGACCGCCTCTGGGCCGACCAATCTTTCACAATTTCGGTCTGCTCCACTTTCATTAAGTCTTCCCCCTGGGGGAGGGATTTCTTTTTCTTGGGGCGGGTAGGAATGGGAGTGGGAGAAGGAGTAGGGGTGGATAATTTGCTTGGTGACAAGGGGGTTTTGGGGGTAAGGGGGGCCAATTTGAAGACCGGGGACTGGGAGTTTTTTTCGGGGGAAGATAGCAGGCTCTTAGCTTTGGCCGCGTACGTGTCTTTTTGTCTCTCGGGAGACACAGGCAGCGAAGAAGCTTTTGTTGCTCTGTCCTTACTCCTACTCTTTCTCTGGACTTTAGGGTTGTCATTCAACGGCTCTTCTTCCTCCTCGTCTCTAAGACGATGCTCTCGGGGCTGGCATCTCCATCTCCATCTCAGTCTGATCCTCCTGAGCAGGTTGCTGCTTCTTTGGTGATTTTGTTGGTGGGACATCCTGCTTGGGAGGCACTTTCTCTGGTGATTTCTGTGGCGGAGGTGACTTTTGTATTGGTCCTTTCGGCACTTGCGAGGACTTCCCTTGCGGCAAAGAATTTTTAAGTTTACCGCATTTTTTCCCGGCTGTCTGCCATTGGCCTTCCTTGGGTGTAGCTGCGTTGTTCTCTGGCGTTACTTTATCGTCTGCTGGTGTTGATGCTGTCTGTGATGGCTGGGCTTTGGAGCCGGGTTCTTAGTCGTACATGCCTTTGCGACATGATCCGAGGCTCCGCAGACCTAGCAAAAAGGCCTCTTTCCTTCAACAACAACGAAAATAGAGCGACCTCTGCAGGTGAGGATGTTTGGTATTTCTGAAAATTCTTTACGAGAAACCGTCACCTGCAGATTAATGTCACCCGTTGCAAACCCGGCATTGGAAATCACTGTAGTCACCTCCGCCACTTTGCCGAACTTGGCGAAGAAAGCGCCTACATGGTCGGTGGAGATATCCATGGGCATCCCGTGTAGAGTCACACGCATCTATCGGGTGCCCATGTACTTCGTCTGCAACCGAAGCTTCTTTGTATCTAACGTTGCTCCAGCCAGTTCCTTGGCCTCTTCTGCTGACCCAAGCAGAATGTCCCACATTGCGTGGTTATGCCGCACCACCATCCTTGCTTTGATGTGGAGGGCCTTAATGGCCTCCTCCACTACCTCCCTGCTGACTCCAACGAACTTGTGGGTTTTGGGGTCTTTAGTCAGCAGGGAGATAATTCGCGGTTCTATCTCTGTCAGACTATCAAGCACAGACAGGAGTTCTGTCCCTGATATGTACTTCTTGAAACGTTGCCTTACCTCTTCATAGTAGGCCTCGCCTTTCTTCACATTCCCTCCACTCCACACCGAGGTGGAGGGAACAGGTGATTCCGGCCGTTAATCGGTCACCGACGATCCCCGCGTTTCAGTGCTTGGCACCTGTCATTTGCCTTCTTTCCCTCCACAGTACGCCTCTGTGAAGGGAACCGGACTCTCAAGCCTTTCCTCGGCCATTGTCCTCCTGCCGACGGAGGCTCTCGATCGCCGAACACTCACCTCGACCCGCATAACGGACACCAACGAACACGAGCGAAACCAACACGGACTCAACCGACTCAATACGAACCCAACGATAAAGCTGTGGAAATGTACTTCAGCACAGCTTGCTTCGAACAAAAGCGCACAGATACTCCAACGGCTCGTCAGGGTAAGTCGGCTCCTGCTACACAGAAAGGTGACACCACACTCTCTTAATAGAATCCAACGTATTATATAAGGACTGGAACATACGCATTACTGTCCATAGGTACGTACATAACACCCCCTTTTTTAGATTTACTCTGCACAGAATCAATATTTTTTTTCTTTTAGAGTGATGTCAATCCTTTCCGTAAACCTCATTTTCTTTTACTACGCCTTTTCAGGACTTCTATTTCAGGAGCTTTCTGAGGAAAAGGTACCACGAATGTATAAAAAAGAACCTCCATAGGTTCAATCTTGTCTGGCGTATTGTTCTCTTCCATTCTATATCTACTTCTGATTTGATTAAAGTGCTTTTTCTGTACCATTTCCAGTTTTTTGACTAGATATACTGTTGGGATAGACTAAGCTATCCACCCCTGGTTACAGGTTAGCTAACTTGGATCAATCCAATATTAGCGAACTAGCCAATCAGTGCTCCTGATTGCAATGTAAGCAATCTCATTGGTTAAGACACAGTTTGGCGCCTAAAATTTTGAGTCTTGTTTTGAGCCGATTCGATTTCTGCAAGAAGTATATAAGCTGGTCCTTTTTGGGACCCAGTGGACCACAACTGCTAGCCGAATCCACGCTGGTCACTTTCAACATCCTCGACCAGCCGCACTTTATTTCGCGCGCTGTCTTTTGAAGTGCTAATGAATTCAGGGGTCACTCACTTTATTCTTCACATACTGAAAGACCTTCCTCACTACTGTCAAGAACTTCATCTACTTGCTTTAAAAATATTCTTTGACTATTTTTCGATCACCGATATTTCAATCTCCGTGAAAAGTTTATATATTTATATTATATTCATACTAATACTGACTACCTTTTCGTAACATAAAAATGAATACTGAATATTCTATATTTAAAAGATTAAGATATTTCATCAACTACAAATATTTTCGGCAAGGTACGTAAATCTCATTTCTGTTTTTACACCCTACATGACGTGCAAATCTATAAACATTCGCCACATCGCACTTCGGTTGTATTTCTGTAACGAATCGAACTTTCGTCAATGAAACAAACGTTTACGATATTTCTTTCTTGACTATCATATTAAAACTCATCTTAACATTACTCGTCATTTGGACATCACAGGTCTATCTTCATATGTGCATTTCATTGTATTTCTTGAACTGTTTAAATGTTTCTTTGTTCATATAAAATTATTCTTGTTACATTTGTTTGCTCAACCAGTTGTTTGAGTTAATCACTTCTACATTTTGTCTGGATTGTCGTTTATTGTGATCAAATATAATAGTTGTCAACTTGGTTATGAACACGAACACAGCCTTTACTCCTTCAACCACGAGTTCCGCAACAATACCATCCTTCCAATTCTTCGGATGATAGCTCCAACTTCCCAATAGGTTTTATTTGTTCGACACATCCGGTAAATTGTTTACTTTTTCAGCGTTTTGTACTGTATGATGTTTTTTCCATTGTCAAATTTTAGGAGCAAACATAATTTCCGCTGGCGTCATGGCCAAAGGCGCATTTTTGTTCAGTGTAAGTCTATACACCTATAATTGCTGTAAAGCTGCATCTGTGGATCCACTGTTTTTTTTTATTTGTTTGTTTGTTTTTTAGTCCTTTTAAAAGTAGCCACAAAACGCTTTGTCTGGCCGTTGCTTCTAGGGAGCAGTTGTTATGTGCTCTACCACAAACATTTCTTAAAATTCCTTGAAATTTTTTTATGTAAATTGCATCCCGTTATCCGAAACAATCGAATCTAGAACTCCGAACCTCGCGAACAGTTCGTGTAGAAACTGAATTACTACTTGCGTGGTTGGTTTATTACATCTGAATATTTTTGGGCACTTGGAAAAACTGTCTACAACGATCAAATAATATGATGCATTAAGTGGACCAGCAAAGTCAATGTGAAGACGTGACCATGAGTGGTCAGTTTCTGGCCATGGGTTGAAGTTTACTGGTGGTGCTTTAGTTGCTAAAGCACTTCCTTGGCATGACTTTACCAACGTTGCAACGTGTCTATTGATACTTCGTCAGTATAAATAACTTGTCATTATGCTTTTCATTTTGGATAAGCCAGGGTGTCCTGCATGGAACTCTTACAGTATTAGTTTTTGTAATACTAAAGGTACCACTACTCTTTCACTATAGATGAGAACGTCATCACATATTGAATAAACTTCGGAGTTGGTTTTATTTTTGTCGTTTAGGTTTTCCTTTATTTCCATAATGAAATTTCTTTTTAATCTCTTCCAAAGTTACAAGTATTTCCTGCACAGTACTTATTTTCTCTACTTCCGAGTGTACAGAAGTAATGACCGTATCTTCTAAAGGTTCATTGTTTTTCGGAATAAGTCTGGACAATCCGTCCGTGTGACTTAACTTACTCGACGGCAAGAAATCCATTCTAAAGTAGTAATTTAGTAGAAAGGTTTCCCATCGCTATAACCTATTATCTGTATGAGTCGGTAGTCATTTTTACCCATAAATAACTAGCAACGGCTTGTGATCCGTTTGTAAGGTAAACCGTCTCCCGTGGATGAATCTATGAAATATTTTATTTTTTCCAGCTAGCAGAAGCGTCCTAGATGCGTGTGCAATAGGTTTCATTGAGCCGTCTTCGAATTTATACATAATGCAGGCTCCTATAACGTATGTACTAGCGTCACTTGCTACAATTATTTCTTGTTTTGGATCGTAATGTGACAAGAACAGGGCTGACATTAGCATTTCTTCAATTTTTTCGAATGCTTCCTGGCACTCCGTCGTCCAGACCCATTTAGCGTTTTTCTTCAATAGTTCATTTAACGGAGCTCGCAAACAATGCATGTTTGGCACAAAACATTGTAATATTTTGCTAATCCCAGGGTACATTGTAGCGAACTGACATTTTCAGGAGTAGGCATGTCTTTTATAGCACTGGCTCGTGCTGGATCTGGTCTCCTGCCATTTTTGTCAATTAGTTGTCCCAAATATTTGATTTCACCCATAAAGGATTTACACATTTCGTTCCTCACTTTGAACCCATAGTACTGAATTGTTTTGAAAACTTCAAAATTATTTTCCTTATGTTTTTCTGGGTTTTCACTTTTCAACTAAATATCGTCAAGATATGCAACTACAAAGTCAAGTCAACTCAGCATTGTGTCCATGGCTAGCTGAAAAATAGCTGGAGCAATCTTTATGCTGAACGGCAAACGATTGAATTTATACAATCCTCGATGTGTATTTATGATTAATAATCTTGAATATTCGTTATCTACTTGAATCTGACGATATGCGCCGCTTAGGTCGATTGTAGAAAATATCCGACCTCCGCTAAATTGCGCAAAAACCTCTTCCGGCTCCGGAAGTGAGTAATGATAACTTTTGAGAGCATCGTTCAAACCCGTGGAAAAATCCGCGCAAACACGTATCTCTTTCGACATTTTTTTTAATATATTGTAGGTGAAGCCCAGTCGCTATAGTCGACTTTGGACAAAACACTCATTTTTATTTGAGTCTCTCAAGCTCGTCATTTGTTTTAATGATGCAAAAGGGTACATTGCTTTTCTTTTTGAAAACCGGTTGTAAGTCTTCTTTTAGCTCGAATTTCACTTTCAATTTATTACACCTGCCAAGACCACCAGAAAATACCTCCTGATTATTTAGGTTTCAGTTCTTTCTTTAAAGTTTCTGTTTCGTTGGTAGAAATATTAACTCTCTGGTGAAACGAACTGAATGGACTGTTCCATAATTTAAACTGCTCTATCTAATTCGTCCCAAAAAGATTATTTGTACTTTTCATTACAGTTTTATAACGTCAACGTTTTTTTTTGTTTGTTTAAAATCACATTTGTAATAAATTCTTCGAATTTTATTTTCTATACCGTCACACTACCAGCTATTTTTTTGGTAACCATTAATGTTAGTTTGACAATTTTCCACCGTGTATATTAATTTATTATACTTAAGTCGGTTCTGCTATCCAATTGCAATCTGATATTTTTGTTCAGAATTTTTACCTACTCAAATTTTCTTGTATTGCAACCGGAAGATTCATTTGCGTTAGTTGCTTTAACGTGATATTACTCACTTTCTTTTTTATATTTGTCTTACTTTTTATGTTCCTTTCTTTTGCAACGGAAACATTCTTTATTTTTGAATGGACAGACATTATAAAAATGTCGTTCTCTACATGCATAGCAGGAATGTCTTTTTCCTTCTTAACGTTACTTTTTGCGCACCTTTTTAATGTGCGGCACACCGCTTACTTCGATATCCTTAGCGTCTCGTCGAGTATTTACAAATCTCTGACAATCTTCAGCAAGGTTTTGTAAAGTGAGATTGAGCTCATTTTAGAGTTTATTCAGATCCTTTCTTCTGATTTCAGCATCTCTTGTTGACACCAAACCTTGAATAAATATTAAGCTTTTAAAATTGCCAGGGCTTAATTCTGCCAGTTTGAATCCCCCACACTGATTATTCACAACACTAGCGAACGTTGTGAAGTTGTAGCGAACAAAACAAGATCCAAATTTAAACTTCAAATGATAAGTACTGATTGGTTCATTTTTGTTAAAAATGAAAAAGACTCGATTTACAAACTTTCTTAACACACACACAAAAAGCAAATCCAAAACAATACTCAAGAAATATCTTCTATATTTCACACCTTGATGCAAAATGTTTTTCGGCCAATAGAAAGCCAGGAAATATCTAAAAGCAAAATTCAAATAATCTTCAAATCTCAAAAACAATTTTTCTACGGAACTTTTCGCGAGCCGACGTAAAGTTTGCTGGTCGTCCAATAGAAAGGTCAGAATCACATCCGGGAGTGAATTCCAAATGACAATTTCAAGCTCCCAAAACTGAATCAAAAGACGGATAAGTTCGCCTATCACCAGAGAGAAAGAAGCAAGCGTCTTAATTCGTCCCTTGACAAATGTCAAGCGATTGTTATTATCTCTCTCACTCTCTTTCTCCCGCTTTTCTTTTTTTTCTCCCCCCTTTTTAAATTTTTCACTTTCACCTGCCCTCTGTCAAGCTGTCGAATTACAACATTCAATATATATATATATATTGAATGTTGTAATTCGAGCAATTGGTTGATATCCACATAATCCTTGATCATTTTGGTGACGAAGATTTTGGCCGACCAAAACTTCGTCACCAAAATATTCTTCAGTATTTCGTGAAATCTTTGTCGTCAAAGCTTCGACGGTTGCAAAATTTCAACAGCCAAATCTTCGTTGCCAAAATTCCGATGGCCAAATCTTTGTCGCAAAAATGTTGTAACCTAAAAGGTTACTGTAAGAGTAATAACGCAAACGGAGTTTGGAAATAAATAGTAATATTTATATTACTATCAGATACAAGCTGCGTGAAGTAAATAACCACTGCTCGTGGATAACTGCTTGACAATAAGAAAACGCGACACTCTCTTAATAGTCTAACGTATTATATAACGACTGGAATATACACATTACTGTCCATGGGTACGTGCATAATACCTATCATATATATATATATATATATATATATATATATATATATATATAAATTTCATATGTAAATTTATGGTCCTTCAGGGAGGATTACAGTATGGCATTCTATGAATGTAAGATAAGGTAGGTTAACCTAGACTTGAATAGATCAAGATTGTAGTGTTTGGGAAATCATCTTGCCAAACTATATTTCACAATGCAACAGTTCTGTCTGAAGGAAATGGGGATGATTCACTCTTTTGTATGTGGCATGGGAGGTTCCAACTGCAAAGTCAGGGCTGTTGGTACTAAGGAATGTAACTAGTCAGAACACCTGTCATGGAAATTGTGATAGAACAATGAGAGACTCCCAATGTTTCATCTGTGGGAAAGAGGGTTGTATGTTAGGAAATAATTCATCATCCACAAGATTGCATAGAAACTTTTACACTCTATCAAGACTGTCAAATTAGGGTTGGGCAGCTCCAGGCTAGATATGGCAGCAATACTCTATTTTTGGTTAAGATTACATAGTAAAGTGAGCCAAATACTTACTGTAGTGGTACAATGAAATGACTATTTTTCTAGCATCTTTAGCAAATGATTCTATATTTGAGTTCAATTTGAGATCTGGGGAGGGCTTGAGTCCCATGAAAAGGAGCCATCTTGAGAGAAGAATGATCTGTCATGATGGGTAAGAATGCAGCATCATAGGTGGTGGTGAAATATATATATATCATTTTATATAAATTGATAAAATCTGTCTGATTAATAAATAACTAACTCCATGACTTTTACATATATATATATATATATATATATATATATATATATATATATATTGGGACAATGTGAATCTGTTCTTTCCTGTATGACTCTGTTTTAAAACATAATGAACAAAGATAAAAAAACAAAGAAAAGATGAAATACTCATCAAAATGTGTCAGTTAATTAAAAATATAAATTCACAAGCTTAAGCAACTTAAAAAACTGCTACTACTAAGCAATCAACTGTAATATTGACAAACAGTGTGAAAAAATAGACAATAAAGGGAGAATTCAGGATAAGGACATTCTTTAGCTTCAATTCTGTAGCTTCAATTACAATAGGGTGGACAAAAACAGCAAGTATGATTATTTGAAGAGAAGCTGATGTATGTTAATCAATCATAAAAAAGCAGGTTACAATGAAATTCCTTTTCTAAAATGTTTGCCCATTGATAAAATATGAATAGTTGATGCTAAGAAATAAAAAAAAATTCTTCTTATCACTGTCAATGCACAATGAAATTGGATAGCAGTCTACAGGTGAACACAGAAAAAAAAACACATACACAATAATTGATGACAAAAAAGGCCTCCATTTAACAGTTAGGTACTCTAAGTCAGAGAAACAATGAATATCCAGTATTCCACTGTTGGCACACCAACTGTTATGGATGTAATTACATAGATCCTTACCTCTGCTCTTGCCATAAGTTTTGTTTTTATCCCAACAAAATGCAGTGCAGCTATGAAATTGAGTTATGGGTTACTACAAAAAGTCTTTGATAAAGGCCAAGTAGAACCTTTCTGAATCAGATGGGCTTGTTGAGTATTCACATTTAGTGATAATATTTCATATTAGCAGTGGCCTGAAGAGAGAAAATATCACTGACCATCAACACGGCATTGAGTGGTAAAGACGTTGATGTGAGAAGTGAGCAGAGGCTTTTCCACAAAGTACACACCAACAAAAAGGATTTTGTGACCCAATGTAAAGAGTTTTAACCAAGGGAAGAGAAAATACATCACAATATGGTACATCAACCTTTATATTGTATGGCACTACATAACCACAGGCCAATCTAAATATCTATGCTAACCAATGCCATTTGCCAAAACCATATTCCATGGGTGCATAAGCAGTAGAACTGAACATTATATTAACGGATAAAGATCTTATACAATTTGCTTTCTCCTTTTCTACAAAATGCTTCCAGGAAGATCAAGAAAACTTTACTGTATTGTCCTGGCTACCAAACTCCCTATATCTCAATCCCAGCAATTTCAACAAAAAAAGGAAGCTCCATTATCCTGAACAATGATAAATAGTAATTCTGCTGGTGTTTCTTTTGAACACACTTGTACCCTGAGTTCTCTCATTAGGGGACACCACTTGACCTGTGTATGTTTTAGTTTCTTTGAGCTTGTCTGGATTGAATTTTTCTCTACCATATGTTAAGTGACAATTAGTTTCATGTTTGGATTACTATAATACATATTATTCTCAATTTATAAATATCTTCTTCCTTGGTAAAAGAGTAAAGGACTGGGGCTCTTTGTGGACATATAGATTTTAACTTCATGGCATGATCCATTTCCCCCATTAACAGACATATTCAGAACTCTGCTTGTATTCATAGTTTATTAAAGTTTACATTTAAGCCAATATGAATTGTCTCTAACAATTCTGTTTAAAAACTGACTGAGTTTGTTTTTGGTTTCTAAGATTTTATGGTATTATTGTTTTGGGTAGTTTTGTTAGGCATCTTTTCTTGACAGGATGTCACATGCAAGACTCATAGACATTAATAGCATTCGCAGTCACATGCAAGACTCATAAACATTAATAGCATTCTCAGTCACATGCAAGACTCATAGACATTAATAGCATTCTCAGTCATGTGTGACAGAATTTTGGTGAATGATTATCACCCAAACAAGCACAGTGAGTATGACTGGTGAGATACTAACTGAAAAGATGACTCCTACATGCTTAGGGTCAAGTTTGGTGTTACTTGATTCAGCACTGGTCTTCAAATCCATCATAACCCTGGCTGTAGCTTGCATTATTAGTGCTAGTTCCAGGAGCATTAGTATTTTCTCAGTAAGAGATGTTGAATATGGTTGGAGTTGACTTCACAAACCAATCTGTTGAACATTTTCTAAAAAAGGTGTATCCATAATCAATTATTAGATAACTAAAAAGGCCATTCTGCTATATGACTAGCAATTGTTTCACCAGAAGAAAGAAAATGATGCACAATCGTTTAAGGTTTGGTGTTCTGGTATCTATTCATTTTGTGGTGAGTATAGCATAAAAATAACTCTTTTCAAATTTGCATGCCAAAAAAAATCTATTTTTTGACCAAAAAGAAAAAAAAAAGATTGCCTCCATGCTGGAAAAAAGATCAAGAAAATTTTGCAAGCAAGTGTAAAATATTTATTAACCAATGAAAAGAGAGTGATTTACAGAAAACAATAAATTGAACTTTCAATGACCTGTGTCATACATCTTCCCACCCAAAAATGAGTGTATGTTTGGAGCTGATCACATGATCAACTTGGTTAAATATTTTGTTTTTTGATTTGTCAGTCAAGGAGATGAGTATTAAACAGAAGGCGCATTGTAGCAAGAAAATAATCAAGCCACTCCCCAAGCAACCCACATTTGCACCCTCTCACTTGTGCAGCTTTCATTGTTTTGCTTTCTTCTTCTTCACCTAATTACCGTCAAACACAAAGGAAAGAGAGGAGCAAGACATTACTACTACTTTTTACTACACACAGCAAAATCTTGGACTTATCTTTTTATGCACAAATTTACATTTCACTAAAACAAATGATCCCTTAATTATTAAACTCCTAAATACACTTTCTCTTAGAACATTTCAAACATACAATTTCATGTTATGCTGTTCAATAAATACATTTTCATTTATTTATACAAACAAAACTGTTTTATTTTTTTCAACCAACCTTCTGATAATCTTAAATTGTGGGGAGTTCAGTTAAGGTCAATTTAATAAACATGATCGAGCTCCCTACTTTAGTTTAATTACACAGGATTAGGAAAGTTTTTTTGATAGTTTCTGTAACAGGAACAGTGTAAGTAACACTGATACTACTTAAGAACACAGTAAATTCTATTTCTCTATCCAAAAAAATTTACAGTGAAATATTGTATTAAGTAATTTTGGCAGTATCCAATTGTTAGTATGAAACTCATCAATCCTGCTATATCACAAGCAGGTTGCTATATCTAGTTGTGAAAAACAGTGAAAAAGTTAATCATTAAATGAAATACTGATGAAGGATACAAAATATCAATGAACTCATTAACATGTAAAATAATATAATTTATTCAACTATATAGTGCATTGTGTTAATCAAAGGTTTGCTTCTAAATACATTATTTCACTAACCAATGTTAAAATCTTCCAAGTAGGTTTATAAAAATAAGTGTTACTTGCCTTGCATTTCATGTTGAATTTTATACTTGTAAATTTTTAAAAGTTCCTGGGACATGCAATGAAGGAGAGCTTGGAGAACCTGATACGTAGAGGCCAGATAGAGGGAAAAAGAGAAAGCAGCAGACAACATATTTGAAGGACCTGATCAGGTGGATGATGGAACAAGGGTTGCATGGTGCAGCAGGAGAAAGCGTGCTAAGAGCCAACAGGGATAGAGAGATGTGGAAAGCCATGATCACCTATGTCCTGAAAGGACAGGGCACATAAAAGAAGAAATGTTCAGTCCTTTACTCTTAAAACTCAGCATAAATCAGCTTTGGTTAAAAAGAATCATGAAAAAGAAGAGAGCAGAAAGAAAGAGAGAGAAAGAAAGGAAAGATGGAAAAGTAAGTAAGTAAGAAAGAAAGAAGTAGTAGTAAAAAGCCAAGTAAAAGAGAACAAAGAAAGAAAAAGAGCTGAGAGAAGAAACAAATAAAAAATAGAAAGAAAAGAAGAAAAAAAAACAAAAGCTGTTATTTCATTCACAGAGGTATGGTGTTCCCATTGTCATGCTTTTCATCCGATATTTCAGAACTTATCAGTTCTTGCTTCTGAACTGCCTTTCTAATATGTTGGCACTACCTGACCCAGGAATTGAACTAAGAATTTTCAGTGAATAAAGCAATATCCCCAGAAGCTTACTTGTATACAACAGATATTTGAGAAAGGCTGGAGAGTAAAGCAGCTAAAAAACAACAAAGATTAGGAAATTGCTTTGGGTGAAATAAATGTAGAATAGTAACAGTACCTTTTCTCAGAGTTACTGTTTAAAAATAAATATTTTGGAAAAGTGTTTGAAATACTACACACAAGGTAAGTAAGTCAAAAGAAGCATAATACAGAGAACCTTCATTTTTTAAAAATTATCTGGTGGGTAAGGTTTTTGAAAAGAAAATCATTTTTTAGCCTTACTATATCTGTGGCTGTTAAAATAAAGTGATGTGTCAAATCTATTGAATTAGGTTGCACTCAGTGAATATTCTCCATACATGGAAAGGAATGGTAAAAAAAACGAAGAGCGAAAGACATATCCATTTATGAAGCTGCAAGGAAATAAAGAAAAATATTTTTAGGTTGTAAAATAAATGTGAATAAAAATAAAAAGTGTTATGGCTAAGTGAGTCTGAAGATTACTTCAAATGTCAGCAAAAAAGAACACAAACAAAAACAAAACTATAATTTTGCTAAAAATTTAAGTATGAGGTAAGCTCAAGAAAGTAATAAAGAAAGAGTACAATATAAGAAAGAAAGAAGGAAGGAAAAAAAGAATTATAAGATGAAATGCAGAAAAAATAATGAAAGATTTAATAAATAAAAAGAAAAATAGGAAAGCAAAAGATTCCTGAAAAGAAAATCTTAAAAAAAAAAAAATTACAAGCGAAAAAATATATAAAAATAGTTGAAAAGAAAGAAAACTGAAGAAAAACAAAATAGAAAAAATAAAATAGAAAAAAGTATAAAATGGTAAGAAAGAAATGATAAAAGGTTTTTTCTGTAGTTTTGAGTAAACGAGGTTTTGCTCTTGCAGTAGCAACATGGGACAAAGATTGTGGGTTGTGTAATGTAGGTTGGTTAAGACTTAAGTAAGACTTAATTGGGGCATTTCTGTAAGTGCACTCCATTCCAAGTGGTTGGGTTGCAAAGGATGGTCATGAGGAAAATATAGGTAGTGTAGATGTTGTTGACCTTGAGTACTATTATAGAATTAAGAGCTATTAGGGGTTGCATTGCTAACATAGTAAGAAAGAGAATTTTTGATACATTGAAAGAGGCTGGAAGATAGAAAAAACAGAAATTAAAATATTCAAAACTTTTGTTTTATTAATCTGCAATAACTTATCTTTTAATTTAATTTTTTAATTCATTTTTTTAAATATTCATAACTAATATGAATGAGGCAGATAGCTACATATAGATAGATAAGAACAGATTGAGAATAGATGGACATTTTACTCTGAATTAAATAAGGCATGAATCTGGAAAGTTAATGGGGGATCAATGACTCGTACATACACATTTTCAGCATGTGTACATGTGTACATGCATGCATTTATGTATCTGTTCATATATTTATATCTGAATAACTGACCATATGTATTTGTAGGAAAGTGTGTATGAGTGTGTTTGTACGTTCTATGGATGTATGAGTGCTTATATTTGGACAATTTCAAATTTTTCGGGGCGAAACGAGGCTGGTGATTAGCGAAAGGGTTCGGTCAACTACTCCCAGATCGGTGGGAGTAGAAAAAACGGTAAATAGTAATTGCTCCCCATGTCGTTTGGTGTTTTGGGGAGCGCAGCCTAATCCAATGCATATTATGATAGCTTTAGGCTCAGACGTATTCGTTAAATTATTTTGTGTTTGCGCGTGCAGCTGGATTTTCTTTACGGCAGGTCTTAAAATCCGCCATTGTTTGTAGAAAGTCAGGAGTCGTTTCATTCTAGGGAGCGGCTAATAGCTGCTGCTGCTGTTATGGTCGTTTCTTTCTAGGGAGCGGCTATTAGTGGCCGCGACACATCTATGCACGTGTTGCTGATCTTTCACTCGAGTACCACCTTGTCTGTTTGCATCAGTGGCGACGAGAGATTTGATTCCAACTCACAGCAAAAAAGATCCCAAGACACTGTTTGTATAACATACAACAGTAGAAATGATGGATTTGATCAACTTACGTTGAAAATACTCAGTGAAATTACTCAACAAAAATGGAACAACTGCCTGAATTGACTAAAGCATTACACGCTAGTTTGCAGTCACAACAACAGCAGTATGGGATACACATTTTTTTTTCTATTAAAATAAGCAATAAGAAAATACATAAAAACATTATAGAAATTTTGGATCAAAACGGCATTAGAATTTAAATTACATTTTTATATTTCTCAACCAATCAGCTAAAAACATAGAATAAGAACATTCTAGAAAAATAGGATCGGAAGTCAATTAACAAAAAATATTTTGGCCCCAAAACAAAATAGTAAAATACAAATCTGATTGGTCAATAAATGTCTTCACACCTAAATGTTAGGAAGATTCTTTGGTCCCCTATTATGGTATATAAATAACACACAGTTAGGAAGTAAAAGGTCAGTCACCAAGCTAGCCATTAAGTCAGCATGTAACCGATACTTTGTCCGGCCAAGTCATTCTTCCACACCAAAGTTCATGACCTAGCTACAGATGGCCGTGAAAGGAAAAACCCGACAAACTTTCTTTCATCAACGCGACATGCTGTCGCCACCCGAGATGAACTTAATGTAAGTAAGAACGACTTATTTACGGACTCCGTTAATATAAACTTACACACACCTTTAAACAAATTTAACTCCTTGCCAAACTTTATTTTCCAAAAGGCAATTTTTCACATCTTGTATTTTATTTATTTCCACATGCTAATTTTATTTTATACATATTAAATTGTTTGTTGTCTAATGTTCGTTGTGACTTATTCCATTTCTTTTGCGCGATTGTAAAACATTGTGTTGTATTTGTGGGGGAACTAATCTCGAGAGCAATACCCGTAAAATACGGAAGCACATCAACCAAGCACTTACCAAATCTCCTACAAATTGGTGACCTTCCGACTGGTGAAAGCACGCAACCCACATAAAAAAAAAAGCAAAAACAGCTCTCATATTAGAAAACAGCACAAAAAAATTATCACAACGCGTAAAAGATGGAAAACAACGACATTGAACCCACAACACCAACAATATCAACCAGCATTCCCAGCTACAACCCAACTAACATACCAGTATGGTTTTCTCAGCTAAATGCACTTTTTAGCGCTAAAAAAATTACATCGCAAACCTCAAAGTATGCATATGTCGTGGAAAAACTTCCCACCGACGTGGCGGCAAAAGTGGTCGATTTGCTAGACCATATGCCTGAGGACAAACCATATGATACACTAAAGAACGCCATTATAAGACGTATGGGTACATCGGATGGAAAAAAGTTACATGATCTATTTAACAATTTGACCCTTGGACATATGACACCCTCACAACTCTTGAGGAAAATGAAATCTTTGTTGGAAGTAGCACCATGTCCGAAACGGTGTTAAAATAACTATGGACAGACAAACTCCACACTCATACAACACAGATACTCGCATCACTCCCTGAGGATTTAGACTTGGATAGAATATCGGAAATAGCTGATAAAATACACGACAATAACCAAAACCAGAACGTTTACGCCACATCTTACAACCCAACAAATGACGCAACACAAAGGAATACACCAACACCAAGAAACACAACATCACAAACAACCACGCCAGACAGGTATACTGAACTGCTGCAGGGCATGACAAATCTAACTCTGCAGGTTCAAAGATTGGTGAAGTTTCAAGCATCCGAACGTTCCCGTCCTTACAGAACCTCCTCACGACGCAGAAGTCGAAGTAGGTCGAGCTCATTTTCTAGAGAGCGACGCACCTATGATACCTGTTGGTATCATTTCAAATTTGGATGTGAGGCAAGGAAGTGCATAAAACCATGCAACTTCAATTCGACCTCACACACTTCAACACAAAACCAGGGAAACGGTTACACCGGCAGCAAGTAAAGACGACATTAGCTGCTGGTATAAAACAAGGAAGTCGTCTATTTTACATCCGAGACAAAAATACCGGATATTTATTTTTAGTCGACACCGGCGCACAAATCAGCGTTATTCCACCGGATCCCAGAAAAAACCACCAACTATCTTCATTCACACTGCAAGCAGCAAATGGATCAAGAATTGACACCTACGGAGAGATAGCACTGACGCTCAATTTGGGTTTACGCCGATCTTTTCCGTGGATCTTCACAATAGCCCAAGTAAAAACACCGATTCTTGGAGCTGATTTTTTGTCCCATTTCAACGTTTCAGTGAACATGGCTACGCGATCTCTCGTCGATTGCAACACAGACCTAACAGCAAAGGGAATCACCTCAATCTACAAGTCAACAGGAATCTGTGCGGCACTACCAGATGCGAATGGACTACAAGAGTTGATTACAAAATTTCCAACTCTTACTACGCCCTTTAAACATTCTGATGAAGTTCGTCATACAGCCAAACATTATATCACAACCTCTGGACCACCCACACATGCATCACCACGCAGATTGCATCCAGAGAAATATAAAGTAGCAAAAGACGAATTTCAGCACATGTTACAATTAGGCATTATACGTCCTTCTAGTAGTCCATACTCCTCACCGCTACATATGGTTCAGAAGCCAGAAACTGGTGCATGGCGACCTTGTGGGGATTTCAGGAACCTCAACGCAAAAACAGTTCCTGATAGGTATCCAATCCCACATCTACACGATTTCGCCATGGGCTTGCAAGGAACCAGAATCTTTACAAAACTAGATTTGGTTAAAGCTTACTACCAAATTCCAGTAGCCGAAGAAGACATAGAAAAAACAGCAATTACAACTCCTTTTGGACTTTTCGAATTCACCAGAATGCCATTTGGACTACGTAATGCTGCCCAAACTTTCCAGAGACTCATTGACGAGGTATTGAGAGGGTTACCATTTGCTTTTGCTTATATCGACGATGTCCTCATTGCTAGCAATGACATCAATGAACATAAAGACCATTTATTACAAGTTTTCGAGAGACTAGCACATTTCGGCTTGAAAATCAACATAAGCAAATGTGATTTTGCTGTCTCGAAATTAAACTTTTTAGGCCACATGATAGACGAACAGGGAATCACACCTATCCCAGAAAAAGTCACAGCCATACAAAATTTCCCACAACCAAAATCACTGCGACAACTTCGAAGATTTCTCGGTTTGATAAATTACTACCGTAGATTTATTCCACGTTGTTCCAGATATTAACCCCGCTAACAAACATGTTGCAACAACAAAAAAATAAAAATGCAAAAATTCAAATTGAAGGAGAAGCTTTAACTGCTTTTCACAAGGCTAAAAAAGCATTAGCAGATTTTACCAAGCTCTCCTACATCTCTAATGACAACACTACAACACTTTCACTAACAACAGACGCGTCAGGAGACTCAATTGGAGCAGTCCTACAACAAAAACAAAATGGCTTGGAAAAACCAATATCCTTTTTCTCAGTGAAATTGAACACTGCACAACGAAAATACAGCACCTTCTCAAGGGAGTTACTGGCAATTTACTTGTCCATAAGGCACTTTCATCACTTACTCGAAGGACGAGATTTCACCGTTTTCACTGACCACAAACCACTTACTTACGCCTTACATGTAAATACCGAGAAATATACGCCCAGAGATACTCGACAACTGGACTATATATCACAATTTACCTCGGATATCCGATACATAAAAGGTTCAGACAATATTGTGGCAGATACACTTTCACGCTCTACAATACAATCTATTGATTCGGCAGATCTCACCTTCGAGCTCATTGCAGATGAACAAAAAAAAGATGCCACATTAGACAAACTAAACGACACTTCCCTACAGCTGAAGGAACAGCCTGTTCCATTTGGAACAAAAACAATACTTTGCGATGTCAAAACTGGTCACTCGAGACCGTACATACCACCATCACTAAGAAAAAGGTTATTTACACATTTCCACAACCTTTCACACCCTGGACGCCGAGCAACCGCAAAATTAATCAGCAACCGTTTTGTTTGGCCTAATATGCGCACTGACATAAAAAACTGGACTCAAACATGCTTGAATTGTCAGAAGAGCAAAACAAACAGACACACAAAGTCTCCTCCAGGACAATTCAAAAAACCAGACGGTAGGGTCACAAACCTACACATCGATATTGTCGGACCATTGCCAATAGCAAATGACTGTCAATATATACTTACTATCATTGACAGATTTACAAGATGGCCTGTGGCCGTCCCACTTAGAGATATATCAGCAGAGACTATCTCTAAAACAATATTACGAGAGTGGATCGCAGTCTTTGGTTGTCCTTCAGTAATAACAACAGACAGAGGCTCCCAATTTCAATCAACGCTTTTCGATGAATTTACAAAGTTATTGGGAGTCAAACATATAAAAACAACAGCATATCACCCCTGCGCAAATGGATTAATTGAAAGATTCCATAGACAACTTAAAACAGCTTTAACAGCTAACAACAACTCCAGAACATGGTCTGAAAATTTGCCTCTTGTTTTATTGTCAATAAGGAATGTTATCAAAGAAGACCTGGGATGTACAGCTTCCGAAATGGTTTTTGGAACATCTTTAACACTACCAGGTCAATTTTGTGAAAAAAACACTTCCTTACAACCAACTACAACTTTTGTAAAAGATTTTAAACACAAAATGAACGATTTAGTTTACACACCCACAAGAACACAAACTAAAGAACTTTACACACCAAAAGACCTCCACGACTGCAAATACGTTTTTATTCGAAATGATGCAGTCAAAAAACCTTTATGTCCTACCTACTCCGGACCTTTCCAGGTAGTTGAAAGACACCACAAATATTTTAAACTCGCCATAAAAGGCAAATTTGATACTGTCTCCATAGACAGACTAAAACCAGCGTACTTAGACTTACCAATAAAGGAAAGTACGGCTGAACACTCTACAAGTACAAAAAATACCACATTGTCCAAACCAACCTCCACGCCGACAAATACACCGACAAACACCACCACAAAAGCTGGAAGTAAGGTACATTGGCCGAAACATTTTAAAACTTATATTACATATTAATAAATATTTCCATATTTATCAATCTGCGGGGGGGGGGGGGGTATATGGGATACACATTTTTTTCTATTAAAATAAGCAATAAGAAAATACATAAAAACATTATAGAAATTTTGGATCAAAACGGCATTAGAATTTAAATTACATTTTTATATTTCTCAACCAATCAGCTAAAAACATAGAATAAGAACATTCTAGAAAAATAGGATCGGAAGTCAATTAACAAAAAATATTTTGGCCCCAAAACAAAATAGTAAAATACAAATCTGATTGGTCAATAAATGTCTTCACACCTAAATGTTAGGAAGATTCTTTGGTCCCCTATTATGGTATATAAATAACACACAGTTAGGAAGTAAAAGGTCAGTCACCAAGCTAGCCATTAAGTCAGCATGTAACCGATACTTTGTCCGGCCAAGTCATTCTTCCACACCAAAGTTCATGACCTAGCTACAGATGGCCGTGAAAGAAAAAACCCGACAAACTTTCTTTCATCAACGCGACATGCTGTCGCCACCCGAGATGAACTTAATGTAAGTAAGAACGACTTATTTACGGACTCCGTTAATATAAACTTACACGCACCTTTAAACAAATTTAACTCCTTGCCAAACTTTATTTTCCAAAAGGCAATTTTTCACATCTTGTATTTTATTTATTTCCACATGCTAATTTTATTTTATACATATTAAATTGTTTGTTGTCTAATGTTCGTTGTGACTTATTCCATTTCTTTTGCGCGATTGTAAAACATTGTGTTGTATTTGTGGGGGAACTAATCTCGAGAGCAATACCCGTAAAATACGGAAGCACATCAACCAAGCACTTACCAAATCCCCTACAGCAGCAACAATAATTACAGCAACAATTGTTACAGCAACAAGAAAAATTTGAAAAATCGCAAAAACTTTTTCAACATGAACTGATGCAAATACGAAACCAACAAGTGGAAGACATTAAGTATTGTGTGAAACCGTAATATCTAAAACAACAGAATAACGGGGCTACAGATTTTTTCCCTTGAGGAATATTTAATTCATTATCAGAATTCAAGTATTACCCAGATAATGGAGTAATTTTCTCTGCCTATTTTCGTAGGTACAAAACAATTTTTCGAAAAAGGGAGAACAATGGTCTGAGGAGGATAAAATTAAGTTGTTTGTCCAAAAATTAGGTACAGAGGAGAACGCTAAATACACAAACCTAATTTCACCTAAAAAGACAGAGGAAATCTCGTTTGAAGAGACAATAAAGATTTTGTCAGGAATGTTTGAGGAAAAAGACATTTTGTTTCATGCTCATATAAGTTTTTAAAAATTGTAAAACAAGAGAATGAAGACTTTGTGACTCATGCAGGCAATGTAAATTCACAATGTGAATTGTTTAGATTAGCCCACCTTTCAGACGACATATTTAAATGTTTAATTTTCGTCCAAACCCTTACAGCGGCGAAGGACAAAAACATCAGATCAAGGATTCTGGCAATTATGGAGCAAGACACTCAAATTAAGGTGACTGATGAATGCCAGAGCCTGATAAAAGTACAAAAAAGTAACAATACACGGATCGAATAAAGGAATATTTCTCGAGTCCAAGCGATAAAACAACCGAAATTTGCAAAATATAAACTGAAACATCCCAGTGTGATGCCTGTGTGTGTATGAGGGGGGGGGGTCGC
Source organism: Ascarosepion bandense (assembly GCA_037127315.1). Taxonomy (NCBI): domain Eukaryota; kingdom Metazoa; phylum Mollusca; class Cephalopoda; order Sepiida; family Sepiidae; genus Ascarosepion; species Ascarosepion bandense. The sequence continues at coordinate 1,596,443 of JBBBDQ010000139.1, read as the reverse complement.
ATTTAAAAAAGGACTGTGTTTTTTAGGATAAGGTGTGTTTCGAGTGTGGCTATGTGGGTCAAAAAAGCTCCCACTGATGGTATAGACAGAAAAGAAAGAAGCAAAAGTTTAAATCAAATGTTTTATTCAAGAACAAAATTGAAAAGGTTGAAAACGAAATACGTAAATACGAAAATAAATGATGTTAAGATGAAGTTATTGTTGGATACTGGAAGCGACATTTCTATTGTGAATGAACAAACATGAAAGAAAATAGGTTGTCTGTCATTGATGAGTACCAAAAAATAGCTAGGGAGTGTCTGGGAAAAGGCTAAACTTTAGGGAGAGGACTTTCAAATCAAAAGTCCATGTTCTTCTGGGTACGACGAATTTATTTGGTACAGATTGAATCGTGTTTTTCAATTTATGGGAATTACCTGTAAATTTCTTTTGCAACAAAGGAAAAGTCTGAAGCAACTGAAAAATTTATTTCTGAGCTGAAAAACAATTTCCACGCATGGTTTCTGAATGACTCGGACAATGCACGAAAATCGAGGTCAGGTTCGAACTTAAAGACAATATAAGACCAGTGTTCAAACCAAAAAGGAATGTGCCATTTTCAGCTTTAGATTTCATAAATCAAAAACTGGAATGGGTAGAGAAAGTGGGTGTAATTTCTAAAGTTGACTACTCAGATTGAGCTGCGCCTACAGTGTAAGGAAAAAGAACAAAAAGATCCGAGTTTGTGCAGATTTTTCAACCGGATTAAATGAATGTCTGAAAGACCACATATACATGTTACCTTCACCGGAGGAGTTGTTTTAAAGCTGAATGGTGGCAAAGTGTTTTCTAAAATAGATCAGTCTGACGCATATCTACCAGTGAAAGTGAACGAACAGTGCTCAAAGTTATTAGCAATTAACACGCACAAAGGATATTACAAGCTTAATTGTCTCCTGTTTGTTTTAAAGGTGACTCCCAGTTTATTTCAACAAATAATCGACACCATGCTAGCTGGGCTAGAATTTGCCATAGCGTATCTGGACGACATGCTGTTAAAGAGCAAAAACAACGAACAGCACAGAACATATCAAGGTAGTGTTTCAGAAGATTGATGGATATGGCTTCAAGTTAAGTTCAGATGAGAGTTCTTCATGAAGTAGATCACATATTTGGGACAATTGACAAGAACGGAAGAAGACCGGACCCAGAAAGAGCCGAACATATTAAAAATATGACACCATCAAACAACGTCACTAATCTGCAGACCTTTTTAGGCTTGGCCAATTATTACAATATCCGCATTTCCAAAATGTATGCTCTTAGAGTCCCACTGAATGACTTAAGTAAAAGGGTGTAAAATGGATTTGATCTAAAGAATGCGAAGATCCTTTCCAGAAAATAAAAATCTGTCTGGTATCTGATTTATTGTTAGCGCATTTTGACCCTAAAAAGGGAATAATTATAGCATCTGATGCTAACAGCTATGGGATCAGAGCGATAATTCTACATAAGTTTGAAAATGGGACTACAAAGCCCATAGTTCATGCTTCCAGAACTCCGTTTCTTGTAGAAAAAAGGTATAGCCAGATCGAGAAAGAGAGCTGGCCATAATTTACGCGGTTAAAAATTTCATAGGTTCATCTATGGAAGCAAATTTGCACAACAGACAGATCATAGACCGTTGTTAACAATTTTTGGATCAAGAAAGGATATAGCCACGCACACTGCTAACAGCGCTGGGGAATAATCTTGTTAAACTACGACTTTAAGATGGAAAACCTGTCATTGAAAAAACTAGGACACGTTGACAGTTTGTCTAGGTTGATTCCAAAATTCGCAAAACCATTAAAAGACACGGCGATAGCTGCTTTAAGGGATGAAAAAGAATTATCAGTACTACTATGCAATACAAGTCAAGTGTTACCGGTGACTCTGGAAGATATAAAAAAAAGCAGCCGAGAAGGATGAATTTATTTTTTAAGAGAATGAAGAAACAGGTATGGCTGAAAGAAATACTTTAAAAATATATAACCTTTATCAATCTGCGTGCAAGTGCTATTATATGCGGATTGAGTGGTAATGCCATATACACTGCAAAAGAAAATTTTGAAAGAATTTCATATAGGTCATTCGGGTGTGTCAAGAATGAAATCATTAATGCGTAGCTATACGTATTGGCCTAGGGTGAACCAGGAGATTGAAAAAATGATAAAAGAGTGTAAAGGTTGCCAACTTGTTAATTAGACTAATTAGACTAGTTAAAGGCAGCAATATTTTATTCTGATTATATATATTTCTATTTCTTCTATCCATCATTACCTGGCTTTTTATTGGTTCATTGAGGCAAACCCTCTGAAAATTCCCCCTTAATTGTCTGGATATGGTAAAAATTGTATTGTTTTTAAGCTTTTATATATAATGATTCCTAACAGAAAAAATATTTCACTGCTTAACGAGGTGCTAATGAGAAAGTACTGAAACACAACGGCTCTTGTGTTGCAGTAAACTATGTTTTTATTGTAAACTTATAACAAAAATATTACCATATATATATATATATATATATATATATAGGAAAAACTACTAAAAAGTTGTAAGTTTAAAAATGTATTTTTTGACAGTATTCATTCATTTCTATTAATAGAAATAAATAAATACTGTCAAAAAATACATTTTTAAACTTACAACTTTTTAGTAGTTTTTTCCTATACATTAAGACAGTATACGTAGATCATCACTATGTTATCTATCTATCTATCTATCATATATATATATATATATTACATAGTGATGAACAACATTTTACAAATTCTGTTACGAAATGGATTAACTCCAAAATTCATTTGTTTGAACATTATTTTCAATGGATACTTGTATTTGAGTAGATACTCTGTTTATTTTTTTTTTTATAATTAAAGGGTATATTTATATATATCTACCATACTGAATATTCGAAAAATCTTGTTAGGAAAATATGTGTTCTTTGACAATATATTCTTAACAAGATTTCTCGAATATTCAGGCTTGTGTATTTAAATAATTATACTTTTTAATTATAAAACAAAACAGAGTATCTACTCAAATACGTGTACCCATTAAAAATAATTATCAAACAAATAAATTAAATGTGTGTGTGTGTGTGTGTGTGTGTGTGTGTGTGTGTGTGTGTGTGTGTGTGTGTGTGTGTGTGAAGATAAATGAAAATGTTGTGGCCAACTTTTAAAATCTGGAGTAATTGGAGGAACATCATGTATTATGAACTTCTTTCACAAATTCAGACGTTCAATTCAGATAAGTACTGTTTCTAGCTGTTCAAATTAATGGCAGCAATCAATACAACGCGTATAGAATTACCCAAATAGCAGGATGTCATCTGCTATCAAGACATTGTTAAACTAGATGTCTTATTGCAGACCTGATAGAAACTGTCCTACCACACCCACTCTACTTACCTAATTTTGCGCTTTCAGATTACAACTTATTTTGATCCCTGCAAAATTCTCTTAAGAAGAATTTCAATGTTCTGGTCGCCTGTCTTTTATAATAAGATCAGTCATCACCTGGAAAGATGCCAAGTTCTTGCAGGATGCAATCATGAAGATGTCTCAAAGACGGTAAAGGCTAACTGAACAAAATGTGTATATGTGGTTGAATAAGTCTATGCACGAATATCTAGATATTGTCTATGAAATAACTTTAAAATGCTATTTTTTAATATATATATATATATATATATATATATATAAAACAAATTCCGATGTTCAAATTTGTTGTATGGCCATTTCTACAAGAAATTTCTAAGAGAGATTTCGTGTATCATCAGCAACAATTTTTTATTACAAAAAAAACAAATGACAAAATGAACAAAGATATTTTACTGGCGGAAGTTAAAAAAATATTCATCACGGAAAATTAAAGGAGTGGGATTAATAAGAAAGCAGACAGAAATCTATGTCTCTTTTTATTGTTAGATTTTTTGAAAACCCCTACTCCTAAACTGAGTCGAGAATTAAAAGTTGAAATTTAGCCTTGTCTGGCTTAAAGAAATGGTAAGGGGAAGAATAAAAAGAAGGAAGGAAAGTAAAAGGGAGAAAGTAAAAGGAGGGGAAAGGGTGGTTGACAGGGAAGTAAGCTAAGAAAAGAAAAGAAAAGAAAAGAAAAGAAAAGAAAAGAAAAAAGAAAAATTAATCTCCATAGAAACTCTTAACAATCATGTTGAAAAATAAATCATAGCGGATTTTGGTTGAAATAAATGGGATGAAGGTTATAGAAAAAGATTTTTGAGGGAAACCTTGACATACAAATTAAATTTAAATATAAAACTAGATTTAAAATTAAAAAAATAAAAATCAATAGAAAATTAATAAAAAAACATAAAATAAAACATAAAATATAATATAAAAAATAATAAAAATAAAGAAATTTTAACATAAGGAGTATATCAATTCAACAAGTGTACACACACAGACACGCACATACACACACACACACATATATATATATATATATATATATATACAAAAAACACACTACGCACATACACACACCCACACATACACATACCCAACCACACGCGTACAAAAGTCTACGCACATACACACATACACTTATATATACGCACATACACATTTCTGAACATAAACTACTTAAAAAGCTAAAGGATATTCGCAACTATGAGTTAAGAAGTTCGGTTATGAAGATTTTGAGAAACTAATTAAAGGCAGTTTGGTACGATAGGAACGAAAAATTTATTATATTTTATTAAATTTAAATTTAAATTGAATGTGATGGCCCTGGTAAAAATTTTCACAAAATCAAAAATATATCTAAAAAATATAAAGTTGCAGGGAAAAAATATATAAGGGTGCAGAAAAAAATATAAAGGTGCAAGAAAAAATGGGGGGTAAATTTAGTCTAAGTATTCTTACTCGTTAAATAGTAAATACTAATAGGGGAAAAAGGAAGAAGAAGGAATCTATGAAGCTGGAATTAGTCATTGATAGTGGGGTTTAAATTTACTAGTTAAAAATTAAATTAATTAATTAATCAATCAATTAAGATTAATTTATTTTCCTAGACTAAATTTAAAATTTAATTCTAAGTATAAACGTTCACAACTTTCGCCTTATGGTGGTATTTGCTAATGAATTCTTTTCTTAAGTAGGAGCTGGTTAGGGTATTTTAATAATTGTATTTTTTCCTGTAAACACAGATTACATTTCCAACTAACTATAGGGTTCAGCCCTTCTTCCTTCATTTTCCAAAATTTTCGTGAAAGGGCTGTATGGTATTTCTGATTTGGGTTGGAAAAGGAATACCTATGATTGTAATAACGTTGCTTAAAGACACCCGCGGATATACTAATATAGGTCCGGTAATTTTTTCTTTTGTTGGATGGTGAAATGTGAACTTCGTAGATTACCTGGGTGGATGTACACTTGCCTTCCACCGGACAGATACTCACGGAGTTGCAGTTGAATTCATTAGAAATTCCAGACCTAGAGTCGGTATTATATAAATCCTTTAGAATCTGCTTATTGTGAGAATTAAAGAGGTCGTCCATATTTGGGGTACAGGAACAGCTAATTTTTAATGTATTCCTATTAAAGATTTTCTGTTATTGAAATGTTTATCTATTAACCTGAGAAAATATTTTCCTATATTAATATTGGTTAGTTTGCAGTATGGAGGGTTAAATCATATTACCTTTCTTTTTCTACAATTATTTTTATTTTTGGTATTATATGGTTCGGGGTCAATAGTTGCTTTTATATACGTTAATTTATTTTTTTATCTGCTTTTTTGAAGGGCCTTGTTGTAAATTTCTTTGCTTTCATTGAAAGTTTTGGCGTTCGATGATAAACGGTTAATCATATTATTTATGATATTGTGTATCTGTTTTAAAATAGTTTTTGGGTGATTAGATGAAATATTAATGTAAGAGTGTAAACTATTTTCTTTGAGATAAGGCTGGTGGGGCACATCATTTAAGTTAAGGGTAATATCTAGGTAGTTTACAATTTTAAGATTGGAAGAAACTTCAACCTTAAAACCAATAACATTTAGGGCTCTAATGATTTTTGTTATGAATTCTATTCGTATAGGGTCCATTGGAATTGGGGATAAACATTAACCCATCATCCCGATATAAACCTATCTGTTTGTGGTCCAAAAAAGCCTAATTCACTTTTAGTCGGATTAATTAGTCTAGTTTGCAAATTGTTTTGGAAATTAGGTTTGTGTAAGCCTCTTTGGCAGATACTTTACCTATTCTATTACCAATTTTTAGATCATTTCCAAATTTAGCCGTGTCAATGTCTATTTCAGATAAAGTTTGGCTTCCTCTGTCTATTTGGTATTGACTGGTAATTTTATTTTTAAGGAGATTGGTGTAACTGGAAGGTTCACATTTATAAATATTGTTAGATATATCCGACTTAACCCACAGGTCCTAAGAGTTTTTTAAAGTTCTAATATCTGATTTAAAAAATCTTGGAAACCATTTGGGGATTTTCATAATTTAATTTTGGGGATCAAGTTGAATAGGTCCTTTTTGAAAGAGTCCAGAAATGCGCATACATGTGGTGTCCGTTGGGTATTGAGGTTAAAGTACTCCGTAGGACGAGACAAAGAATCCGTGGATCAAAGAAAGAAGTAGGCTTTTCATCGTAGCCTTCTCACAAAACTTTCATTTTTTTCTGTGAGGGGGATGAGAAAAGAATGAAGATTAGGGTAAGGTATATTCTTCAAGGAATACTCCGGGGTAAATCTCTCCATTTTGAAATTGGGATGTTGGGTAATCGAAAAATTATCCGGGATCAAATCGAGAGAGCTCAACTACCAAGGGTAGGAGCAAAATATATGTTTTTTAAATAACTTTAATCCAAAAGGAAAAGCAGGTAGGTAAATCCCAAAAACCTGACCCTAATTAATATTAATTACATTATTATTAAAACTGATCAAGGTGGAGGACTCAATGCAATTTATATTCAAATTACAGAGCTAATTATAAAATAAAACAAATTCCGATGTTCAAATTTGTTGTATGGTCATTTCTACTAATAATGCCGAAGGGAGTGAAATGAACTATAACGCACGATAATTTGATACAGAAAGGAAATTTATTATAACACACAAAATATTCGGCAAAACACAGGAATAAGATGACAGAACTATAATATAACGGACACTAGAACGGGTTCAACTTCGTACTAGTTTTACACAATATTCACAGGAAAATAAGAAGTGAGTCTAACTAGTGAGTCTATTTGGAGGAAGTTTAATGTGGAGAATTTCAACTGGTAGCTTGATGAAAAGTTCTTTCGACGTCTTGAACGAATCGCCATAAAGAGGTCTACACCTGGCCGGCAGCCCAGCAACTCTAGGGTTTTCTACTATTTTTTCCCTTTTATATAGAAACAGGGGCCTATATTCATTGGCCCTCTCTTTCTCTGGTCTTTTCCTTCTTTTCATTGTAACCATAGTTACCAGGTTATTTAATCTCTTTTTGGGAAGGGTAGAACCTGAGCCAGTGACCTAAATCTTACTACTCTTCTTTCCGGAGTGGTAGAACATTGACCGAATGACCAGTTACTACTACTTTTTTGGGATTGGTGACAATCTGACCAAATAACCTAGTTACTACTAAGGTGACTATTTTTAGTCATGATCCAAGGCTTTTGAGGCGAAAAAACGCTTCTAACTTCCTCGTTACAATATATATATATATATATATATATATATATATATCAGGCTACTTACATGTCTGTCTTATATGTGTCTCATGTCTTCCATTTTGGCTTATTTTCATGTTTCTCAAGTTATCTCTAGTGCTTTCTCTCTACCTTTCAATCTCTCTCTCTCTCTCTCTCTCTCTCTCCAGCCTTTATTAATGTTTTTCCATATTCAGATTTCTCTGTTTTTCTCTTTTCTGAACTTATCTATTAATTTCTCTGCATCAATTTCTTTACAAGTATTTCTCCCACTTCCTGTCTTTTATTTCTACAAACCCATGCCTCTTTCTCTGCTTCAAAGTATAACAATGAACGTGTAAGAACATTTATTTTGGGCGTTTCCTTTTTTTCCTGACCTCTTTTTTCTGATTGATGAACACTGCAACCATGCAGCAACATCCGCTGACAAAGTCAAAAGTCATTTCTACCAGTACTTTATATGTGTCTCTTCCTTTCTATCTCAGCCCTATCTCTATCAGCCTTAACATATCTCTCTTTTTTTCTTTCTACACATTGCTATCTTTCATTTCTCCTCTTTGTCATCATCCCCTATTTCTCTTGCTTCTAATTGTTATAATTTCATAGCTTAATTATAAACTTCAGATTAATAATTTTATCAATATATTCACTAAGAATCTAAAGCTCTCAATCAATAATAAATTTTCTGAGAGGAGTTTATTTCATTTTGAAATTGATTACGGAAATTTGTAACATCAAAATAGTTTCACCCATAATTGAAACCTTCACCTATCTATTGCCATTAAAACCAATATAAAAACTAAGTGTCATATTTTAATGAAAATACAGAGTGTGATGAGTAAATTGTCACCATTTTATATTTCTAATTTTGTATATGTGTGATTTTATTGATGACACTCTATAGTAGGGTCAGTAGGGCATCATCTGTGAGAAAAAGAGCACCATGACACAATTCCCCCTGCCAGAAATTTGGAAACGGCATGCTTGGAATTTGCATTGGGAGCTCCAATACAAACGTTTCAGAGTGTGTGGGTTTCAATCTGAGGACTTGTGCAGAGGATTTGCAAAGAGTTGGATGAGTATAATAGCGATTATGAAAGTACAGCTGCTCAAAAAACTCACTGTGATAATTCTGATTAGAAAAGAACTCCCAAATTTGTTGGTGAGAGCCTCAGACTCAATGTGAAAACCTACATCAAGTGCCTTAAAGAAGTAGTGCTGCTTTAGGTCAAGAGGGTGGCTGCTGGAAGACACAAGCTGTCCAATAGTTTCTGTAATCATATATATCACCCCTTATATCTGGTCACCTAACTCTCCAAACTGCAATTACTTTGATTATTATGTGTGGAGTGCAGCTGAATGAGAGACCAACAAAACTCCTAGTAATATCAAAGATGAACTGAAGGTAAGGATTATGGCACCATCTTAAACAAGGAGACTGTTCAGAAGAATTGCAGGATATTCCAAAATCGTCTGGAGGCCAATGGAGATTTTATTGAATAAATTTACTCTTTAGTTATTCAAGATATTCTTGTGTAATTTTGATAAAAATGAGATGCTGGTGTTATTTTTTTTTTTTTTGTTTGTAACTTAGACGACAATTTATCCATCGTACAATGTACTTTATGTCAAAACCTAAAACATCTATTAAGACTTGGTAGTCAAGAAAATGTAACAAAGTACATTGAAACAAAAGCAGTAAGAAAAGGTAGGATTAGGGATAAGAATTCTCTTAACTGGTAAAATTGTATTGAGTTTAATAAAAAAAAAATATGTTGTAATTATAAGAGAAAGAATTGTTGTTATCATAAATAAATATTATATTACATAATTATTGTTATTATATGACTTCTTCAGAACAGCATACTCATCTTGGTTGTTATACTCACAACGTTTTCTTCATTCAACTCTCTGGCTTTCTTCATGTTTCTGCTGTGGTACTTGAAAACCTTCTTAGACATTTTGAACCAAATCTTTCAATTAATCCATGGGGAAGAGTGTACACATTCTTCCTAGCTAAAATTGTCCTTTGTTTTAATTATCTGTTTCTTGCACTAAACCAAAATCTTACCAAACACATGCAATGTACTCACAACTGCTATGGAATCAAGTACGGAATCAAACAGATTAATCTAATAGGTCATCTATCTGTGGACAAACCAACAGTATAATTTTGGAGTTTCAAACATAATGTTTCTAGTTAGATGGCAGATTTGTTTCCTTTGTTTGATACTGAAGAAGGATTTATTTTAATACCAAATTCTTCAGTTGAGATTAGTTAAAATCTGATTCTACAGTAAACCACATTTTATTATTCAAGGCTATGTTATCACAAATTGGTATTAACTTACAAATGTTTGCAATATTTTCATACTATTTATATGAGCAATATATGATCTGATAGTTTAATTATTAATGCTTATCAATATTGATAATTTATTTTAGGAGCATGAGGTTTTATAACACAAAATGTAACAATTTTTTATTTATGAACAATTGAGCCACAGCTGCTCAGTCATAGACTATACTGAGTACAACAAGGGGCCTATTCAACAGGATCATAAGAGCTGCAGAGGAAGAGGATGGCTGAAGAGGACTTAGGAGGGTGTTTTTGGGAGGATACTGAAAAAGTGTACCTTGAACTAGCTGGTTTTAGTGACAGGCATATGTGGAGAGGAAAACTGAGATCTTTTGTCAGGCAGGACCCACCTTGCTTGGTGTAAGATTAATTCTGCTCTTGCCATGGCTAAGAAGAAATAAATACAAAAGATTTTGGCCAAGCAAACAAAATTGATCCAGTTTGTTGATTCAGTTTTGCTAAAAATCTTATTGCACATCTCTGTTGAGATAAGTAAATCACATGAAAGTAAGCACAACACATAGAATCACTTGATGATCAAAGGTTCCAGATTTGAAAAAGAATGTAACCTGTTGTTTGATTGATATACAGATTGGAAAGTCACAGTTAATATTGAATCAAGTTCCACATATAAAGTTGACAAATTAGCTGCATTGGGAGGGAGGACTTGTCTGATATTCTACTTACCGCACAATGCACAAGAACCTAATACAATCTTTGCTGCTTCTCTTCTCCTAGGTATCCAGTAACCACAATGTCTCAGTTCAGCCACGATTGACCCAACTGACGTGGCAATCCATTATGATGAGCCTGGTTATTGGGTGATGTTTAGCCAACAGGAGAAGGTGTTTAACCTCTATGTTGAAATAAAGAGACTTACCACTTCTGTTGCCCAACCTGGTTAGGCCTTCCACATCAAAAGGTCAAGGTTCCATAGCAGCCTAAAGACTGTCCTGTTCAACGGATCCAGCAAAAATTCTAATTTTTTAGGATAAGACTGTTGCTGCATACTTTTCATAAAAAAATGGTAGCCAGCCCTTTACTGTAAACCTCCAACCGTCCTAATCTATTGATGAATTTAAGAAGTAAGGAATTTGCCCTCAAGAGCTTCACAAAAGAAGAAAAGCTCTTAAGGGCCATCTCCCTAAATGACAATGGCAATCAATGAAGAACAGACAATCCATTGGCTGTGTTGATTCAGACAAGCCCTGAAACTTTTCAACGTCATATCCCTTGTGATCAAGTCAGTAGGGTTCCAGAATGAGGGGATGAAGCTGAACAGGACTCCAACAGTGCTCATATGCAAGACATTCTTCAGTCTGTTTCTTGCAAAGAGATTCTTGTTAACAATGAACCAAGAGAGAATCCAAGAGAAAACCACTTGAGAATCTTTGGTCATATGTATTATGGCTAGTATGAATACCCCACATCCCTTCAATACAGTTGTCAATCATTTCAGAGCTAAATACACTGCCAAATTTTCCAATGTAGAAAAGATTTTTTCAAGTGTACCACCTTAGCCTTGGCAGAGAACCCATATGTGTCCAACAATGCATCACAGAAAAGGAACAAATCTTTTAGTGAAAGAGGACAATAAAACCCAACTTCAGTTTCCAGGACTATCTCCTTGAAGCATTTGTTGCAGTCTTCAAAGAATGTAGATAAACTGAAATTGCAATCAAGCCAAACAGCTGCCAAGGGTCTTCAAGACTTCACTGGACAGATAGGTTCACTCGCCACCAGTGTCTAATAAAAAATTGGCAGAGACATTCTCACTGTTACAACCAACTGATACACATAACACAGGGGAAAGGTTAGTGGAACTCCAAAAATGCATGTGAAGTGCAGGATTAACATGAAAGCAAGAATCTTTCTGGCTAGCAATGTATCAGGGCCTTGACTGTAAATCCTTAAAAGTTCCTTCTTCAAAATTAGGGGTAAAGACAGAAGAAAAACTCCTCTTGATAAGGAGGCATTTGACAGCCTCCCTAGCATCCCATAAGATGAAAGACAAGGTGGGAATTCTTTTACCAGAATGCTGAATTAATTCACCCTTAACCTTTCTGGGGAATCTAGAGAATAGAAACTTTACCATGAGGCAAGTTCCAGAAGAACAGTCACCTGAGAAGCTACAGCTGAAGGAGCTTTCTGCCAGAAATAAGGCAGTTGTAGAAATGAATTCAGTCAGGATAGAGAAATACTTCTTCCATTTAATAGAGAAGTCGAGTATGTCCTGAAAAATATTGTCAATGATATCATCTTCACCAAGTGTTCTTTTTTCAAGGCATTGAGAGCTACTTGATAATTATTGTTGCTGATGCTGAGATAGTTAATCAGCAGTAAGGGTCTAACAAAGAGGGAGCATTTTAGGAAATTTAGCCTCTTCACATCACTGGCCATGTCATCCACACTGTTCTCAAAATAACATAAAATGTTCCAAAAACTCATTCGATCAGAGTCTATTTTCAGACCATTGAATGTATGACCAGTAATCTGGATTTGTGGTAGATTTACTACAAATGAGAATTGACATCACTGAAGAAATATGGAAATGACAAATTCAGGCAAGTGGTTTTGCCTGGGAGAATTTTAAGCTTGAGATTCTCAAGCTTCCTTCAGTACTTTATTGAGTACATCAGAGACTTCCCCTTGATTTTTTCCCAGTTCTCCTCCACATGAATCTCAGCCTCTGTCAGGTAGTTTAGTATATTCTTCTGCAGAGCAGAGAATGACTTCATGGCGAGTTCCTTCTTCTGATGTGCTACATCTAGAGTAGTTTTAATTTTTGACCATAGAGAGAAATCTTTCTCCGTAATCCCTCCCTACTATTATCCATATCAATTTTATGTTTGAGGGAATTTTTGCAAGATTTCAAGAATTTGTTTGCACACAAATAGAAACTGGTCAGGCTAAGGAAAAGAAAGCAATAGCACTTACCCCAAGTTGTGAAAAATATTATCACCTTTCTGTAATGTATAGTTGTCTAACATGGAAGGTATATATTTATTGTTCTGAAAATGAACAATTTTGGCACAAAGCTGAAAGGAAAGTAGGAAATGGCTGGGCAACATTAACTGTCCTAAACCTAGCTAATCAGATTCATGACTCCTTCATCCATTACAATTTGCTCATTCATTACAAGCACTCATTTATCAGCATTCAGTCCTACTTATACCACAATAACAAATATTCACAGGGAACCTATAAAAAAATAAAAGAAACATAATATAAAAAATTCTAAATATACAAATGTCCTTTTTTGATAATTGTTTTATAAAGAAATATCTAAAAATATATTGATATGAAATGTGGTGTGAAGGCATGAACCCTAAAAGAAAATTAAAATATAACAAAACATTCAAACTAAAAATAACAGATGTTACTAGGACCCATCCATTCCACAAAATATAAGAGTAACTGATGTATTCTGCCTAGAGACATAATCAAGAAGCACAATTACTAACAGGGAGAGAAAGAGAAAATAAATAACAGAGTGGGAAAATCAAAAACTGACCCAGTTGAGTTGAAAAAGGAAGACAAAAACAATCTGGGTAGGTTGGAATCTTGACATAGATATTATAAAAAAGATAATGCCAAGAACAATACTTATTCACATTAACTAGGTAAACAAAGAGAGTCTATATTAACTAGGGGAGTGTTCAACAGTAAATCACCCTGTTACATCAAAGGGGACTTAAAAAAAATTGAGGCTGGCTCTGTTTCCTCAAACCAGGCTCACTAATTTTATCTATCTTTCACTGAAGTCTGCCAATAACAAATGCTTTCTATCAGTTCTGATTTTCATTTTGAGCCAGATTCCCTCCATTCATGATGTCCAAGTCACCATTCTTGCCACAGCTAGCAATGTGAGAAGCACCATCTGTTAAACCCCAAAATATGGGAGCAACTCAGGATTGATATGAACCATCAACTTACTAATATAGTCCCAGAAAGGCCGCACCAGAGAACACTAGTAGAAGTTGTGTGAAGCTGTTTTTTCTAAAGCAAGGTCACACCAATGAAAGTGAGACAAATGTATAAAGCACCATTCATCTGAAAGCTACATAATTAAGAAATAACATGCTCTGAATCAATTGCCAAGTAAGCAAAAACTCAAGGTTGCTGAGGTAATCTGCCACTGGTGGCCAAGACCAGAAAGAGCACAACTCAGTGCTAACAAGCTGAGTCACCACAGAGATAATCCTCCTCAACCCCTTCCACTAATTTCTGATACAAGAGTATCTTAGGATATGAAAGGTCAATGGATTGAGGAGTAACCCTTAAGGTCACTGAACACTCTTGAGAAATTTTGACTGATTCCAGGACTTACAATGGTGTCCAGCCCTAGGAGAGGAGGAGTGATAGTAAGGCTAGGTAAAGCCTTTACCTGAATATTCAACCAATTCTTCTTTAGTCTGGGCCTGAACTACACTAAAAGGATACAGATGGGTCAGTACAACTAAATTGCCCTGGAAGCATGACCCCTTTTCAGACACCTAACTGCAAGCTGGAAGACATTTTGGGATTAATCTTGATTCCTGTGACCTTTTCATACTGTATCAACTTAATGTCACTGTAGCATGACACAAAAATGGATATGTTATCTGCATATGAGGAAATGTAGATACATTTATATATAGCTCAAACATCACCAGGTACAGTGTAAAGCAGTAGTGACAGTAACCCTGATGCACCAATTAACAGTGCAATGGTGAGCAACCACTTTCTATTTACATTTACCATGGCATTAGGAGAGTGATACAGGAGGCTATAAAAGTTGGTCTGAATTTGGCAGTCTACAGGACAGCAGCCAGATACTGATAGCTGACCCTATCAAATGTCTTGGACTGATCCAAATTGATCAGTAGTTTGCTCATTGTCTTTTACACCCTCTAGGATAATGCAGATCAGATGCAGGTTGCTTCAAATTGTTCAGCCCTTCACAACACAAGTTTGCTCAGGTCCCAGCAAAATCTCAGCAACTGACTGCAAATGCTCTGTCAGGATTTTGGCCAAAATTTTAGCACTGTGTGAGACTTTCCACTGCCAACTCTGTTCAATATGAAGTCAATTTTGCCTTCCATGATCTCATCCTTGCAGCTAGCTGCTTCAGTTAGTGAAAGCTAAGGAAAGTCAGCCAGATAGCTGGGAAACATAGAGAAAATATGCTGAAATACCTTGCATATGTCCTTGGTTGTCCTTGGTGTACACCCTGCTGTGGTATCAACCTCCTGAATGTATCAACTGGAACCTTGACAGATCTCTTCTTTGCAGAATTCTGTGCCTATATTCATGGCTTCATTAGACATCTTGTTTAACCTATGCCTACATGACCCTGGTAGCACTCTCTAGTCACACACTAAACCTATCTCTAGGGAAGCCCCCAGCCTCTGTCCAAGACAGATTCTTCACCTTTTTAGCCTTATCTAGAAGTAAGTTGTTGGCTATATTCTGTGCTGAAACTCCTAATGCTATCCTTAAGTCTCTTTCACCACTTATTTCCAATAACCACTCTCATTAGTTCCTACTGCACTAATCTAGTCAGCTGTTGCCAAATGTCCATCAGTTGCTCACACTGATGGAGTAACAGGAGTAGGTAGTTTCAGGCTCTGGGGAGGTGCCTCCAGAGTGGTGGGGCTCCCATATCAGCATACATAAGACAAAAAGTTAAAAATGACAAAGATATTTTCTACACAAATATAATATAAACAAACATGCAAAACAGAACATGTTAAAAGAAAGGGTCACTTACTTTTCCACAAATCAATTCTAAGAAGGAAAAAAAATAAATCTTTATGAATGACCTGATAACATGGACAGTAATTTTTAAAAAAGAGATAAATTTCCTCTCCTTTTATACAACTTATTGTAACCCCGTCACATGACCACTGTAACTATAAAAAATCTAGAACAAAAGATAAAATGCATTTTGTTAATAAGCATTTCAACAACCCAGGGTAAGTACATTGCTCTTTTTTCCATCTGACCAACAGTCAATTTCTCTACAGTTGGAGAAAAGGGAAAGGGAAACTGCTCTCTTTTCTTTTTTACTACAATAAATTATTTTGATAAATGTGATTTTTAACCACTAGTTACTCAAGCTGGTTGAAATCTGAAATGCTTGCTTTGAATAAATTGGAGCCAACCTTTGGCTAATAAAATTCCCTGCAATACGACCATCAATGGAAGATAAAATGGACACCCGACAGTGGAAGTTGTGACAACTTCCAAAACATCTGAAAACCAGACCAAGCATACACCCAAAGAAACTCACTTCTCAAAAAAATCTTGACAACAAAAATGTTGTTTTTACAACAGAGTTTAGTTTTATTTTGAACTCCCACTGATTGATGCCTGAAATATTTGATCACAGCATTCCAAACTGGGCTCTGCCCACATTGTGCTTGATTGGTCACAAAGCCAGTTTGGGTTGAAAGTCATGATAAATCCACTGCATTGATGATTCAGACAGGGCTGGGAGCCACAATAAGAAAAGGAAGTTTTTGTAAAATGAACAATATAGATTTTATGTACATATATTCTGTTTCATACAGTATTTGGTTAGAGTTTATCACTCTTGCATGCAGAAAACTATTGTAACACTATTTCCACATATTTCCACATATGAAAAAAATGTAATTCTTAGTTTAATACAACGAAGCGAAAAAAATTATTATTAGTGGTATTGTTGATTTTGCAGTTTATTGTAATTTGTGATATGAGCTCTGCTTAGAAATATTTAATACTTATGTGCTTGTAAAATCTGAAAAATAGAAAAACTAGATAGAAATTGGGAAGAAAAGAAAATTATATTTTTCCCTTGTTATTCAGAAGCAAATTTTTTGGCTAGTGGAAGTGAAAAATGGTGATAGTCACAACAAATTGTCAGAAACATTTGATGGGGTTAGAAGGTCAGGACTTGACTGTGAGAGTAGAAATAAATTATAAATCTCACTGGAGTTAAAATTTCCAAGCTAAAGGCTGGATTTGCTGATGTAATCACTTACATTAAGAAGAAGAGAACGAAGAGAAAATTACATCAAATGAGGTGTTGTTGCCTCATTCGTTGAATCAAAACCCCCCTCTCGAAATGTGAAGGTGGAAGAAATCTCAATGGTCAAATCTCATTGGTCAAAGATCTGATTTGCATAAGGATGCCTTGGGTCTCTCAGCATCCCCCAAGAGAATTGGGGGACAAGTATAAAAATCAAGACCTCAGTGAGAAAAATCAGTAGGAGCTGCCGAGCAAAAGAGGCCAGTTGAATTTACTACTACTGTTACCAAAACACCTCACTTCATCTATTTCCATAAAGCTTCAGGAAAGAGCTGTGAAAAGATTTTTTATTTGGAAACTTGAAAGCTCTGATTATTCTTAACGAAAACTTTGCTCCATTATGAACATTGAATTTGATGACTGTATATTCTATTGTTTTTATTTTTTTTTTTTATATATACAGACTCTTTCTGCAACTTATTCAGGCATTATCGAAATTATTTATTTACTTTTTTTGTTGGTGCCATAATTTTTTTGTTAACCAAATGTACACGCACGTCCGGCCTGGTTCGACGTGGTAAAAACCCAGCTAGCAAGATTTCGGCATGCCTTCCTTGGATCAGAATTTACAGCATGGGCAAGAGGGAGCACCGTTTTATAATAGAAGTCTTGAAGACCAGCTACTGTGTTACGGCCATCATCACATCTGGTGAATGAGATCCTGCAACCTTCTTACTCAGCTTTGCACCTGCTTTAACAAAGCAGATATCTCTTCTTTCAGGGATGAGTTTATTACTCGACAAAGCTTCAGCAATAATGAGTGCTGTAGCTTCTAAGACCTTCTAATGACACCACTGATAGCGCCTGTCTGTCAGAGTAGTTCTGCACCTGCTCAATATGTGTTGTAATGATCCCCACCCTGAGCACACATGGCACTTTGGTGAGTCTATTTTCCCCCCATAGGTAAAGGTTGGTTGCGCTTGGTAATACATTGTACACCATCTGAACCAGGAATCTAGATCAGCTGAAGTCGGTGTTCCAGAGATCTGACCATGACACTTTTCACCAATCTACATCATCACATAAAAAAAAAATTGAGTTTTATTGAATTATTTTTGACAAATTTTCAAGGCTTTCTGATTTGATATTGCATAATTTGTTTTACTGAAATAACATCTGTAAGGATTTTTTATGAAACTATAAAAATTATTTGTCATCACCTCCAATTTTAAGTATGAATACTTAATTAATTGTTCACAATTTATATAAGTGATAAGTGTGTGACTGACCAAAAAAGTATTTGTACAAAGCGTTCTAAATATTCAGTATATAAGTTAATACATTAATGAATAAATGCTGAAAATTTAAATCTGATAATTTCCTGATTTTTGATAAATTTTTAAGTACACAATGCATTTTACTGGTACCTAACTTTTATCATATTCCAAAATGAACTGTCACTTTAAAGTCTTATCATGGAAAGTAACCTTCTGATTAGGAAAAAAATCCAATCAGAAATTCACATAGCTATAAGTAGTGACATACCAATGTTTTTACCCTAAAAATAAGCATCAGGTAACTATTTGGATTCTGGTTGGCACTTCCTCATCAGTATTTGAAAATATATTTTTCAGCCACCTCCACTTATAGGTGAAAATTGACCTTTGCATTACTGTTTCCTTTCTCTGTGTGATCTTAGCTGCTATGTTGCACAAAAAAGTTACTTCTGCAGGGAATATCCCTCCTCCTCTCTGGGTTATTGCTTTCACAGTTTGATGGTGTCACTCTGGTATTCCATTTCCTCAATGGCCTGTATGCTGCTCTATAGTACTTTCTTATTTTCCAATTTGCAACCATCGTTTGGAGAAGTTCTGACCAGAAAACTATGCCATTGGCTATTACCACCTCCTCTACTTCATTCAAGAATCACTTTCTCTAGTTCTTTTGTGATCACAGCTGCAATCTTTCATGCAATTCTCTCCATATTGCCAGTCGCCTAGATCCACAGTCAATTCAGAGCAAGGTTAATTGATTGACATATGGTGCAGTTCCTGACCACCCTCTGGATTTCCTCCCTGATCTCATTCTTATAGCATCAGCTTAAAGTCAGAATTAGAACGGAACGACGCTAACTCCCTCCATCATAATTTGGCAAAAGGTGGGTGAGTCTTGTACATTTGTGTCAAGTAAGAGGGACAAATTTAGAGTGGCATTTTGATGCTGGTTAGACAATAGGATATTGCTCTAACTGGATTGAAAATTGGCAGTCAAGTTTAAAATTAAGTCGATTTATTTTTTTTATTGTTTTTAGTTTTTTTATTTCAAAGTTTACTATCTAGGGGATACAAGCTTAATGGCCTCATTTTTTCTGCCCCAATTTTCTTTAGTTTAATTCCCCTTTCCCTCTTCTGTTTGGTGTCCAGAGATGTCAGTTCTCTGGTGAATGCAGAATGCCTTTCGTATTTCAGGTATGTCTTTTTTGTATTTTTTAATATTGCAGAAATAAAACTTCTTGGTCTGATCTGCATCTTGTAAAGATAGAAAATAGCAGGAAACTAACCATTCTTCCAACATCTTTAGCAGTGGTACAAATATCAGTCAGTTAAGTGCCATTTGTGGTACATGGTTGGGTGATTTCTCTCAAAAGACTGACTAGGCAGAAGATTTTCCAAAAGTATCTTGCCATTACTTTCTACAGTAGACTGATTGCCAACCAAGGCTATAGAACTCAGTCTGTCCTGCTATTTAACCCATATCTGGAAGAAGAAATGATGAACTAATACCTTTCCCAAGGGTATTTGCATGTTAGTGAATGTAACAAATTCAACAGGAATTTGAATATGGCTCTCCAAATTCTCATTCTAAGCTGATATCCACTGTGCTACAATGCACATCCTCAAATGGAACTGGTACAAATATACCAGTTCCATTTGAGGTTTGGAGTAAAATCTAGGACTTTTGAGGCAAGGATCCTCATTAAGAGTATGACTGCCAATCAGGACCAGAGCAAATTTATGGTCTGCTTGGTGAAGATTAAACATGACAAGCTTTATTTTGGACTTTCTTGATGATAACTTCAAATTGAATGGCAGACACATGTTGGTACTGATGCAAAAGAAACCCTGAATCTCATATGGACATGTCTGTCAATACCAGTTGCATCTAGCTATACGTACATGTATGCATGCATGCAAATGGTATCCAACATATCCACTTTGCTGAACTGGATGCTACAGTTAAAAGCCTCAATTTGGTCCTCAAGTGTCAGGCAAATTGTTTGCACATAAAAACCAATTCCTTGTGTGTATATCACTGGCTGTCTGACACCCTCACAGGTAAAGCCAGAGTATGTACCAAAGCAGATGACTAACATAAGATGACCAACTTAACCCAAAGACAGCTCAATATGGCCAAAAAGCAGGCTGAACCAATGTATCAGTGTGTGCTGCATCCATGGATACCATGAGCCTCAGTCAGCATGGCATGGGCATCACACACTACCATGGTAGCTGTTACCCAATGCTAATGGATTATCACCATCACATTTTTCTGTGTGGCGGCCATTACACTGCCAAGACTCACTGAGTATCATGTCAGCTGGAGTCAGTGTTTTGTGAGAGTATACCACTATGTGAGTTACACACAGAAAATGACACTGCATTTCACAGCAGGGAGTTCTGGTTCTTTGCCATTTATGATTCCAATGCATGTATATCCTGGCAGGAAATGGAATAATGGAGTGGTGTCACCAATGTATTAAGAGGATTATAGCTAGGATGAACTGTATTGGTACAGTGTAACCTCCAAAGATGACATCTCACCATTGATTACATTTGCAAATCAAGTCTACAGATATGTGGTTCTGCTTAAAGGTATTGATTCAGTGTCTCCAATGATGTCTGTATACAAGGTGGGAGACCCTATGTGGGTAAAGGCTCCACACAACTAGTGTACAACAACTTTCAGGAAAAGATGAAGCACTAGACTTGTTAGTCTGCAATCAGTCTTGGTGGATGGAATGCCATATCAGGGACCTTCATCCTCCTCCGTGGTTGCTGGGAGACCAATCAGTTAGGTGTCCCTGTCCAATCTCAGCATACTCTTGCCATACTTTACAACAAAATATTTGCTGATAACATGATATTTTGACAGAGACAAGGTCTCACGTAAACTGTGAATGTGTTGCGGATTTAAATCAATCAACAACAAAGAAAAAGGCAAGAAAGGTTATTTTGATCCAACCTTCTTTCTACTTTACATAAATGCTCTGCCTAAGAGTATACTCTGATCATTTGTGAATACCGAAGCTGCATTTATTTTTATGGATGCATTTATTTATTGAACAGAATAGCATCAATTTGTATGTATGAAGTGTTCTAAGAGAAATAGTAGTAAAGAGTTTGTAGTTGTAGCAAAACGTGTGTGTGCAGAAAAAGATTAACAGGGTAGTAGTAAAATCTTTGTTCCTTTCTTTCATTTTGCAGATGGTGAGAAAGTGAAAATGAAGGAAAAGCAATAAAGAAAAATTGTACTTATCAACATTAATTTTAGGAGTCAGTTGAAGTGTCTTATTGTTGTCTTCTTTCTTTTTGTTGACGTGAATAGGCAAATAGGCAAAGAAGAAGAGATAAAGAAAAATAGCACACAAGAAGGAAAGGCTGAACAAATGTATGTTGATGAGACATGTCAGGTTCAGTGGCTTGAAATTTCTCCCTTACATTGTGGTGGTGTCTTATCTGATCTCTGCTCCCATCTGTCTGATTCAACTTTCTTTCTCTATTTATATCAAAGAACCTTTTCACACTGGCTCATTACTTTCTCTCAGTTTTGTAAATCGCTTCCTTTCATTGGCCAGAAAATAATACACACTGGATCGACAATTTGGCTTCATCTTTTTCCTTCAGTACAAGTCAATCTTATTCCTATTGGTCAAAAAGATTTTTGCAATGGTTCACTAAATTTGTAAACAGTGAAGAGAAAAGAGTTACTTTTATTTCATATTCACTACAGAACCACTGATCTAAAAGAGCCAATTATTAAATGTATTAAAGATAATTTTGTTTTTTGGGTTATGGGGAACTTGTATGTTTTTTTTAAGCTTATGCAATGCTCTATATTTGGTATCTTTTGATGATCATAGCTAGTTTGAAAATTTTGAACTGTTGTGACCAAGTCTTAATCTACTTTGTATTTTATAAAGCATCATAATTGATGGTCAAGAGTGATGTCATCACTCTCACCCATCTGATGCAGTAATCAGATATTGTTTCATCTCTTAAATATGACAAATAGCTTCAGTGACTTTGTAGTGAGTGAAAAATAGCTCCCTTCACCCAGTCTCTTTATATTTGAGAGATGAAAAAGAGGAGTAATGTGAAATTTTCTTGTGACCAATGAAAATCTTGCATTTACAGGATTTAGCTAGGGAGCCAAGAAGAAGGAGGAAATAAATTGGCAAGTCTATGTGAAACTTCATTTGATATAAAATGAGAAAAATTAATCTGAGAAGATTGAGGTCTCATTGAAAAATTAATCCAAGAAGATTGAGGTCTCATTGAAAAATTAATCCGAGAAGATTGAGGTCTCATTTCTGTTCATTGTGACCAGTGTTGAACTTCTTGCTAGTGTAAAATTATTCAAAGAATTTTCACTCAAAAATCCAAGAAAGCTAAGATTTCCAAACTGTATTTGTCTACTGTTGAATATTCTGATGTATGTGTTATATTTTTTCTTGTTCTCTTTAGGGGAGATGGTAACTTGGTAGATCATATTTATAAATCTATATTTGCCTTCAACTGGACAGTTTTCTCTGGATCTGGAATTACAGGAGGGTATAATCCCATGTTCTTTATTAGATTTACTGAAATTCTACAAAACTTGGTTATTATGGGAGCTAATAATGTTGCACATATTATTAGTACAGGAATAGCTAATCTTAATCATTTTCCTATTAAATATTTTATTCAGGGGGTTATCATTATGAAAATACTTACTTATTAATCTAAGAAAGAACTTCCCAATCTTAACAGTTGATAGTCTACAGAACAATGGGTTGAACCATATATTCTTCCTTTTCCTATGTTTACCTTTAGCCTTCTGTGATTCAGATATAATAATATAAGTACATTTATCTTTATACCCAAATCTGGAGTGTCTTTTATATAGTTTTTTGTTATTGCTAAAGATCCTAAGGTTAGAAGATAACCAGAGGGGAAGTGTTGTTAGTGAATTTTGTGCTGGATTTACATTGTTTTTGGTAGTTTGGGTTTAGTGGTATGGGTTGTTTCCAAGTTTACAATTGGTTTTAATGTTATCAATATGTTTTTTAATTAAAAATATTAATTTTTATGTTCCAAGTAATTAGTTAATTAATGTTGCTTGGGTAATTTTTGCATGTGAAGGTGTATTGAAATTTATTTCAATGCTTTTTCTTGCTTCTGGGTAGGGAAATTTTGGTATGTTTAATCTTTAATATATATTTTTTTCACAGTCTCTGGAAGTTGCTCCATGATTTTGTTTACAATTAGAGCATTTAGTTTCATTTGGACATGTGATCTCTGTATGGTTAAGATCATTCTCCCCACATTGTTCACATACCAACTTCCTTGTATATTTATTCTTACTGTGTCCATATATATATATATGTTTCTACTTTGAAAACTGTATACTCAATTTTTATTTCCTGTGGTGGCTCTGGTGCATTAGAAGTAATGATATAAGTATTAGTATCTTTTTTTTTTTTTATAAGCGTTTCACCCCGAGCAAGGCATGTCACTGCCACTACTGTGCAGGGGGCTACATAGAGTGGAGAAAGGATGATTAAATATAGGAAATGTCAGAGGGTGGGTGATAGGTGAGTAAGGATACCGAGAATGAGGGTTGGGTAGATGAGAGTGTTCTGAGAATAATTGGGAGTTAGAGTGATAGGAGGTGTTTATTGACCCTACATTTAAACACCTGGAGATTGTAGCTGTCGGGAAAGCAGACTTGTGGAAGGGACTTCCACAGGCGGGAAGTGCAAGAAAAGAAGCTGTTGGAGTAGAATTTACGGTTACATCTTATCTGTTTAACTGTAAAAGGGTGGGACCTAGTTGCTAATCTAGTATCTCGTGTAAATTCCTGCTTAGGCGGCACCAGTGCTCTAAGTTCATCGGAGCAGAAGCCATGAAAGTACTTGTAGAAGAGGCACAGGGAAGCCACATCATGCCGGTGAGAGAGTGGTTGCAGCCGGTCTGCCAAGTGAGTATCAACCACGTTACAGATCCTCCTTTGTATTTTGTCAAGAAGCCCAAGGAGAGCAGCAGGGGCACCCGACCAGATATGGCAGCAATATTCAATACATGGGCGGATGGTAGATTTGTATATGTGCAGAATAGATTCAGGTGTGAAAAACTTCCGGGCCCTGCACAGAGAGCCGACTTTCATAGCGGCAGATTTTGCAATGGATTCGATATAGTCATTCCATTTGAGGTCCGCCGAAAGTGTAAGGCCAAGAAGACGTAGTATTTTACTCTCTGGGAGGCTAGCCTGTCCCATGCTAATGGGAGGTAGATGCGATTGTCTATGGTGGTTAGTTGATAACAGCTTCGTTTTAGAAGCATTGAAATTTACTAGCCACTACGGATTGGAGGTCCTTTTCAAGCACGGCAGCGAGGTTCGCTTTGTCTCCTACACCTGGTTTTTGATCGATGCGAGAGTAGATTGTTATGTCATCGGCGTACATGCCTACTTGGGATCTAATGGCGTCGGGGAGCTCATTAATGTCGATCAGAAAGAGCGTGGGACCTAGGATAGAACCTTGAGGGACGCCCGCGTTCGTATGATAGTTTTGGGAGGCATGCCCATTTAATACTACCTTCAATGTGCGGTTAGAGAGGAATGACTGGATGAGGTCAAACAGATGTCCAGTTATCCTGTAGCTCCGCAGTTTGCACAAGAGGCCAGCGTGTCAGACCCTGTCGAACGCTTTGGAGATAGCAACGGTTCGGGCTTTGCCATTCTTGTCAAGTGCCCAGTATATGTACTCGGTAATGGTCGTTAGCACATCAGCAGTAGACCTGCCAACAGGGTGTAATAACTATAAGAAGACAGAATGCATGGTTGTCAGCAAAAAATGACAGTTTAGTATGTGTGTTGTAGTGCAGTTTATGTTGCCTCACAACAAGAAATCGGAGAGCCGAATTTGAATTCAGGTTGAATTTGTTGCATTCACTTATGTGCAAATATCTTTGGGAAAAGGTATTAATCCATCTCTTCCCCCCCCCCCCAGCTATGATAGAAGGACAGATTGGGTTCTATACCTTTGGTTGGCAAGCAGTCTACCACAGAAAGTAATGGCAACCTCTTGTGGGAAAATGTTCTACCCAGTCAGTCATGTCTCTTTCGAGATGATTGCCCAAGTGTGTATCATGTATGGCACATAACTGACTGACTGACTGACTGACTGAGAACAGAAACAAATGATGAAAAAATGTAGCAGAAATATCTCAACATGCATAGAAATAGCAAAAGATGCTTTTCAAAAACCATGTAAAATATTAAGAGAAAAGAAAATGTTCCTAGAAACAAAGAAAAAGTCTTAATCTTCTATATGGCAGCAAATCCTGGATAATATCCTTACAGAATAAGAGATCTGAAGAAACGGAGATATGGTTCTCTTGGCAAATGTGGAGAATACCAAACATTTGAACAATAAAGAAATTTTAAGGAAAATAGGCACTACAAGTAAATTTATACTTATAAACAGATTAAGACAGTAGAAGTTTTTGAGATGCATAATGAGAAAAAATATTTGGAGAAATTAACCTTCACAGGATATTAAAAGCAAGAGAAGCACATGGAAATAGCAAGTAACCTACATAAATTTGAGTGAATGGATGGCAAAACAAGGACAAAATGAGTTGCTAAATAGTGAAGAATTTACTTCTAGCAAAAAAGTCTATGAACCAAACTTAACTACAAGGATTGAAGTGAAAACTAACATCTTTGTAATACTGTCATTTTTTTTTTTTGTTACTTTGAATTCCTTGTTATTATGAATTCCTTCAGTAAAGAATCCCCACTTGAAAACTTTTCCAATCCTAATGTTGGCTTGCTTTTAAAACAGAAATTTAATACTAGTTTTCTATAACAGATTTTAGATTTTTTTTACATATAAAATTGAAGTTGAAAAATGAAAACTAAATTTTCTACAATTGGGTGAAAATAAGAATTAAAAAGAAATGACAAATTAATTTTTTGGTTCAATTAATTTGTGAGAATTTTAATTTGACTTGGCAGTCAATAGCTGCAATGTAATCAGATACTGAAAATGAAACCACCTGCTTAGACACATTTTCTCCACTTTTGTGCTGGTAAGTATATCCTTGAGAAATCTGGTTCTTGTTATAAACAACTCTAAGTAGTGAAAAGGTAAAAAAAAAAATACAATAAACTAGATTTTTTCTTACACTTTGAAAACATTAAAATAAGTTACTAACACATTTTTTTAAATAAAAACTGTTATAATGAAGCCAAACAGTAAAATAGTTTAAATAAAATTTGATGTTTAAAATTTGGTATATGTGAGGCTCAAATTGAAGTAATAAAAATATAGTCAATATAAGCCTGATAGTCTATGAAAAATGTGATTTTTAAATTTGTAAAAAAGATGCTCAGGTATTATGGTCTATTATGGTAGGCATAACTTACTTTTCTTATTGGTTAAAAATCACAAAATATAAGTTATGCCTACATAGATTTTAATTCTGGATTGAATAGGGAACCAATTTGTGGCTATTTATGAAGTCTGGTTGATCTAAGGGCCAGAAGAGTTTCTGTAGTTGCGAGGATGACATCGGCTTGTTTTGGGATGTGAACAAAAGAAAAGCTAAAAGTCACAGCTGAAACTGATAACTTTGATGACAAAAAGAAAGAAATAGGAAGAAAACTAAAAGAAAGTAATAGAAGAAAAAGATAAGAAAGCAGAAAGGAGAAAATTCTACTAATAAAGACATACACAATTATCTTTCTATAGTTGTTTGTGAAAGTTTGTCACAAAATATAGAAAAAAATTAACAAGTTTAGGTAATAAACACTCAACCTGGCATCTTTGATACCCATATTAACTTTTTTTGGTAAAAGTTCTTTACTTTTTGTCCATGGTTGTGTACAATCACCGTTTTACCACCATTTGTTTAGTGCCTGTTCAGCACACTTTGCAATACTCAGTTGTGTCTCTTTTTACCCTAATGGTGATGCATTTACTTATATTGTAACAGTACTAACTCTGGTTTTGAATTTATAAAAATATGAGATTTTCTCATCTCCGTTTGTAAAACTGAACACTTGTCTAAACAAACTGCATCATTCATAATTTTAGCATTAGTGGGAGCAGATTTAGAAAATCACAGCAAAATGAAAATGACCAGAAACCATTTTTTATTCTTCAAATTATTGTTATCCATCAAGATTTTATTAGCATTTTTTAACCCTTGCTTTACTATGGATTTAATTCAAAAGTTTCTTCCATAGTCTGTGTAAATGTTAAAAATATTTTTCATGGTTCAGAGTTTTGTAGTTCATGGCTTCTCTAGCAGTGTTATGACTAAATTATGTTTTTTTTTAAGATTCTGATTAATCCCATGGTCAGCAAGTAGAACTGAAAAACTCTCATGAGTTTTCTTAGATCTATATTTAAATATTTACATTATTTCTTATAACTGATTAGACTAATTGCTGAGGAGTAAGATTTTCCAAGGGAACCGAGAGTGGCTGGTGAGAGATAATGTACTGATAGGGATGTTATTTGGGATGATTATATATGTAAGTTGTGATTCAGGATATTTGTTACCAACAAATTTAAAATCCATTAAATTTTTGTAATTCTTTATGTTCATATAGGCAACACTAATATAGGCAATACATGTTGGTCAGATATAAGAATAAAATACCTCTAGAGCTGGAAATGTGTAGTGGACTAAAAAATGATTGGCTGAAAATATGTTTTTTTTTTATTTTCCTTAAACCACTACACATTTTCCTTGGCTCAAACATTTAACTCAAATTGCCAAGTAATTATGGAGTTTTGCTCTCAATTACATCTACACATTATGCCATATATAGTCCATCGAAAATAACCAGGGATGATTTTTATCCAGCCAGCTAAAGAGAATGGGTGCCTGAGAAGACACACCCCATGGAATGCACATGTGTGCCAACAGCCAAGTCAAAAACTGGTAACAACCCACTTCAGCAACACCAGGTCCTCTGGCTCATTACAAGTAGAGAAGTACAGACACTTTCCCATACACAGACACACATACACGTATTGCATAGACATTTATCAATGCTAATGCACACACGTGCTGCAGACACCCTTGTCAATATGCATGTGCTTTGCTTATGCACATGTCTCAGTCTGACATGAACATGCTATGGTTCGTGTATCAATACATGTATTTTGCATTTGGTAAACTGTATTTTTGTCCTTGTTTCAAATTGTTGCTTGTCTAAATGATATGAACTCATAACTCTGTTCAACAAATGTCTCTAGTTATTTATAGATTCCAAAAGAAGTTCATAGTATAACATGAACATTTTTCTGTAGGAAAAATGTATCTCTTCACTCTTTGAAATGTATGAGAATGAAAGGCAACATAGCTTCCAGTTTGATTCAAAACTGCTGTAGAAGAGAAAAATTCTCAGAACTAAAAAATGACTTGACCAATTCAATTCTAGCATTTCAAATGATTATCTTTTAGAGTTCTTAAGTGGAAATTTGTTCAAAGAATTAAGTCTTATTTCATCAGAAAATTTGGTTAATCATTTGGTATAATATTGGAACATAGCTATAATCTGCTGTGAAGAACTTTTATCAATCCATGTGAAATACTGTAGACCGATAGGTCTATTGATGAAACTGAAAGACAACATTTGTCTTTATTGAATCCTAATTTATCAGCTTTACCAGCTTCAAAGAAGAGATTTAAAGTTTTATTGTGCTCTTCTATGTTTTTGGACACAAATTGTATCATTATCAAGATACACAAAACAGGCAGTTTATGTTAATCAACAAATTTATCAATCTTGCTCTGGGAACAAGGTACTCCATTCATTTACACCCAAGGGCATTCAAGTAAACTGATAACTTCTTCCGTTACACTCAAACACTCTAAAAGGGCAATTTGCTTTAGACAAAGAATTTGATAATACGCAATAGAAATTGATAGTAATATAAACATTATATTGTGCAATTTTATTAACTATTTTGTATATTTTTTATAGTAAGTAGCCATTCAGTTTTGTGTACTTGTTTGCAAATCAACCATCATATGATATTTACTTTTATCCTTTACATCCTATATGAATTAAATGGCTTTTTAATTCAAATTTTAAGAAGGTGGTCAAATTTGCATTTTATGTAGTCTTCATCATTTTGTGTATATTTGCATGTTTTTGTAACCACTGGCTTTTAATCTTTAGTCAAAAGCCCAAATAATATTGTTTCACTTGGATAAATGGCTCAATGAATAAAAGCATTTGTAAAAATAAAAGCTTTATAAAAGCTTAGAAATAAAAGCTTTATTTTATCCACTGGATAAAATAAAAAGTTTGGTTTAAAATTCCAACATATATCACCTGAATAAACCAGAGCATATAATGGCTGAAACATTGTGAATATGACAACAAAGATGAGACAACAGTTCAAGCAATGTAAATAGCGTTAATCAAATAATCTCTAGTAGACTATCGTGTATTGTCACAGAAAAAGAATTAGATGCACTTGGGGCTGCAACTTATGTTAAAGACTAAATAACCTTTTCTCTTGCATTTATGACACTCTTGTTTGACACTGATTCAGATGGTGATTATTTGAATAAAATCAGGTCTATTTTGGTTTCGTAATAGCAGACATAGTTTCTTCAACTGAGTTTGATAGTGTCTGAAGAATGCCTCAAGAGTATCTATGCTACAGCACTGGTAGTCAGTAATTCCAGACTGATTAGACAAATTACAACTCTTTCAGTCAGTATATAGAGCATTTAGTTTAATTAAATGAATCAACCAGACTTAATGATTTCTTTTCAAGAGCCTTCTGTCCGTTGGAATTTATTTTGTTAATGAAGGCATCCTTAATAGACTCAGTCTTATACCATCCACCTTTAGCTGCTCGGTAATTACAAATATAAATTTAGTCAGTGTTTTGAATTTTAACCTTCATAAGTATTCTGTAGATGAGCTTAGAAGTGACTGTAATTCAAAGGGGACATCTTTCTTGCCATACTTTTGTAACTGGGCTTTACCAATTTTGGCAATATCTTTCAGGTAATTAGTGATTACCAATATTATTCAGTGATGCTTGGGCTCATGCCATAAAAAATGACTTCAAAATATTTATATCAATATGCTATCTAAAATGATATTTATGTCATGTTCTGCACTTCTTTGTATATAGTAGTAGTCATAGAACAGCCCTCTGTGTTCTTTGTGACAGTTTTTTCTTTTTACTTCTCCAGATATTCTCGATTTATACTTATCTACTAATTTGCATATGATACTAAAATATATATTGATTTACATAATATTGAGTATTTTACATTATGTATATAAGAAAAATAAACAAAATAATCCCAACCTCTGAGTGTGACAGTGGTTGGGATTATATATATATATATATATATATATATACACGATAGCCTTTATTATAAGAGAGAGGATATATATATCTTCACATAATTATTGTAAAAAAAATAAGGCACTGTTAAATAGTGAACTCATGGAAAGAGCTTTCATAACTAGTAGTAAAGAGCATGAACTGAGCCAACACTGCCTCACTATTGTCTCTCTAATGAACTGCTATTGTTTCTCTCTCCATGAGCATGACAGTAGAGAAATATATATATATATACCAGTAAAAAAATCCAGAAGAAGATTGATAAATAATCCTAGAGGTTCCTAGTAATATTGTTTAAATATTAAAACTGATCCAACAGTGAGCTCAATGTAAATTTAATTTACAGAGCAGATATTCATTTATTTCATCTGTAAATTCAGATCACATTTAAGGGGGATAGCTATTTAAATATGTCAGTTCGAGACATGCATTGTCAACCCCTGTCAACCATAGAATGGAGAAAATTCTTGTACTGGAAGCAAAGATTATTCCATTTATTCATAATATGTTTTGCCTCTAACAAAGATTAGAATTTAAATTTGGAGAATCCAAAGCTTTTTCCTACCAACTAATGACCCAATGAACAAATTAACTGCTTTCCACTAGCAAAGAAAGATTACTACTATTTTCTCCTCTGCTTGAATCTTTCCTAACCAACATTCCTCGCCCCTTGATTTTTTAACTCTTGTTTCTGGTACAAGAATTTTTCTTCATTCTATGGTTGACTGGGGTTGACAATGCATGTCTCAACATGTTGAAATAGCTATTCCCCCTAAATGGGATCTGAATTTACAGATGAAATAAATCTATATATATAGGTGGTAAAACCCAGGATAGGATTGGTAAATAATCTGGGAGGATCCTAGTAATATCGTTTAAATATTAAAACTGATCCAATAGAGAGTTCAATGTAAATTAATTTAATTTACAAAGCAGAAAATAGGATTATACCCCCTGTAATTGTAGATCTAGAAAAAACTGTCCGGTGGAAGGTAAATGTAGTTCTGCAAATGTGATCTATCAAGCTATCATCAACCCTAAGGAAAATAAGGAGAAATTTAACGTTTATATCAGAATTTTGACAGGAATTTGGAAACAAAGGCTTTATACACATAGGCAATCCTTCACTAACCCTAATTTAAGGTATCAAACAACCCTTTCTCAAAATTACTGGGAACTGAAAAAAATAACCTAAATCCACAGATAAAGTAGAAGCTGATAAGCAAGGCAAGCACTCCTAATAGCTCAAAGGATGGATGTAATCTATATTTAACAGAAAAAAATTAAGATTTTGAAATTTCATTATCAGAATGTACTTCTGAATAAACTTAGAGAAATCATTAGTATCACAGGAATAAATTTAAATTGCAATAATTATCTCATTCTTCCATTTAGTTACAACAGATTTTTTTTAATTTGACAAAGCAATAACCTTTTCCCTCCTACTTACCACTACTAAGCCACATGCCTCCCACTACCATAAGAGAAATTACTACTAAGATTCCTCTAGCTTAACCCTATAATAACCAACATTTCCCACTCCTTCCTTTACTAGCCGTTGCCTCTGGCATTAAAATTTTTCCTCATTGTTTGATTAAATGGGGTTTAAAATGCATGCCTTAAACTGACATGTTGAAAATAGCTATGCTCCCTCTAAGTTTATCTGAATTTAAAGATATATACAAATAAATACACAGTGATCTTTATTATAATAGAGAGGATATTTCCTGTTAAAACAGTACAATTCCTTACTTTAGTATAGTAAATCACTTGTTTGGTTCTATTCACAAAAATGTTTTTGGTATTATTGTGAATACTTTTGCAACCCATGGTAGCATTGGAAATGAAAGAATCTTCTAAAAATTGAATGAAAGGAGAAGCAAGATAAATTTACCAGGTGTAAAATATACCTGGCAACAAAGAAACTTGTTGAAATATTCTTATAAAAACAACACAAATAAAAAAATATGTGGAATAATTAAAATACTTTATTTCAGAACTTCATAGCAAAATAAGGCTAGCCCCAAATGCCATTGAATAGGAGCTGTGTTTATTCATTTCAAATAATTTCTAGCATTTATGGGAATACTATTTACATAGTAAAATTCTCAACACTGTCAGCCCATAACCTATTTATTTAAGAGTAAATCACAATCCTATGAAAATGTGTCATGGTAGGATCTTTCAAGCATTCAAGAAAAAGGTTAACACCCATAATTTTCATCTAGTCTTTCTTTAACTCCGTTTGTGAGTCCCACCTGTAAAAGTAAAAAATAATTTGAATCCTGAATAATTTCAGTAGGTCTTTGCCAAATGCCAATGAGAATTCAATTGTCACAAGTGGGAAGATTTATATCTCCTGAATAGTACCAAATAACTCTTCACAAACAGGTAAGTAAGTAACGCTTAAAGATTAAAGAACAAGCTTGTCACCAAAAGAAAGATAAGTAAACTCTTATATACCACCTACTGTCAGTCATTAAGATATGTGCCTGCAACCATGTGTGCTCTCAGTCATGTCTGTATTTCTTCATTTACTGTTTTTACATACATAGTTATTGTAACATTTTCCCCTCTTCATTTACATAAAAACTCCTCCTCTTCCTTCTCCTCTTCTTTCACATAAAAACAGCCTTATTTTCTATCCTCTACATTATACACATCCTTTTCTTCATATTTTCTCTTTTTTCCTTTCCTTCTATATTTATGACTGTTTCTCAAACATTTCTCATGTTTTTCACTCTTTCTATTGTTTCTAATCTTTCTCACTCTTTCTCTATTTTTCTCATCTTTCTGACTTTCTCTTTCCTCATGTTTTTCACTCTTTCTATCTCTTTCCATGTTTCTCACTCTTTCTATCTCTTCCTATGCTTCTTACTCTTTCTATCTTTTCTCATGTTTAATTCCCCTAATACTTTTATTTTAAATTACTAAAACAAAAACCAACAAATAAAATCCTCCATTATTTACCAATGGATTTTTAGATCTATATAACCTTGCTTCAATTTGAAATTATTATTGAAAGATTTAACCCTTATGTATGCTAATAGCTAATCAGTATTGAAACATATTTACTGTTGATTTCATCAATGCTTTGTCTATAGCTTTTAGAAGAGGCATTAACATGCTCAATCTTATTTGGGCAATTGAGCTTTTTCATATACTTACTGTTGACACATTTTGGACAATTTATTTTTCAGTCATCCTTCAGATCTTATTAAGTGTATCCCATGGAAAAAATGTTGAAGAAAAAAATCCACAAAAACGTTTTTTCTCACTGAATATATTCAATAAGAGCAGTTTAATAAATTAGTTAAAATGTTGTGCCAACAACAAGAATACAAAGGAATTCATTTGTTTGATATTGGTTATGTATTTCAATATTTATCCACATCATTGTGAGAACATTGACTAACTGTGAATTTACAAATAAATTTTCTGAGGAAAATCAGTATAAAACTATGAACAAAATTAAATCACAAAATCGGGCGTCCTTATTCTGATCGGACAAAACGTACTCAACCACAACACATTGACATCATATTCAATTGACAACCAGAAAGCTACTGTTCTGTCTTCGCTGTCTATAAGAAAAACGGTGACATTCACGTGGTCGCGAATTTTCAGAGAACCCTCAACAAAGTATTGGTCGATCTCAACCCATACCTGATTCCAACCATCGACTCCACATTCAACAAGGTTGGCGAGGACAACAAATACTTTTCCACTCTCGATTTCTGCAACGGCTACTGGCAAATCGTCATTGACAAACTTGACCGCCACAAAACTGCCTTTACTTGGAAAGTACGCTGTTTCCAGTACACCCGTTTGGCCTTCGGTCTAATATCCGCTGGAAAAATTTTTTCCTGATGCATAGCCGATGCTCTGAACACAGTAGCCTCATGCGCGAACAAATCTTCCTATATCGATAACAATCTTGTCCACGCCAAAACCTTCAAGGATATATAACAGCACTTGAACAACTTTTTATTGCTCTTCGCAAATTCAGGTTAAAATTGAACCCAGACAAATGCACCTTTCTGGTTAATGAAGCTAAATTTCTCGGTTGCATCGTCAATAGCGATGGATTCAAGGCTGATCCGGAATACGTTCGCGCCATCATCGAAATTAAACCTCCGACAAGAAAGGAGCTACAAAGTCTCATTGGACGTCTCGTGTGGACCCGACAATTCCTCGAGACGCGACTGTACGAGAGTATTCGAACAGACATGTTCTCCAACCTGATGGCCCCCATAAATGAACTAAACAAACCGGGACGGACATTTGTCTGGACAGAAAGAGTCAACAAGTCTTTCAAGAAACTCAAGAAGCGCCTCGCTTCACCGCCGATCATCTCGCTCCCTGACTTCTCTGGACTCTTTTTCCTCACCACTGATGCCAGCGACATCGCATGCAGAGCTATACTCATGCAAGAGTGCGAACAGGGCCGAAAGAAAATCATAGCAGTGGCCTCACATATCTTCAGTCCGACGGAACAAAACTGGTCGACGACTGAACGTGAGGCATACACTATAAAATGGGCCATCTCAAAGTTCGATTACTTCCTACGTAGCCGGCCATTCGTTGTTCTCACAGACCACCGGTCTCTGACGTACTTGGACCAACGAAAATTCAACAATGCGAAGATACGACGATGTCAAGAAGAGATCTCGTGCTACAAGTTCGTCTTGGAATACGTGGAAGGAGAGTCGAACGTCTGGGCCGACATGCACAGTCGGAGATACGGCCACAACAGGGACAAATTACCGGCTGACCCCACACTAGCAGGCAAGGTGTTCAAACTCCAAGGCTCCAGCTTGAACATCTATGTACCATCTTGGTGCCTTGGCGAAATCAAGGGCTCCCAGATACTTCCTGGAACGCACGCGCCTCAGAATATCCGGCATCATAAACAGGCTGCTGATGCATTGTTTGCTTTCCGCACCACATCAGCCATCCCTGTAGAAAAGATCGCCGACCACATGGGTTCTGCCGCCGAACAAGTCTCCGATGATATGCTTTTGAAAACCATCAAAGCCTTCCAGTTGATGACACAAGGAGCTGACACCATCAAACTCGATACCAATGACCATCGTACTACACTTTTCAAGAAACACATACACCAATTCTATTTGGAACCGGGAACGGCGGTACTAATGATCAAGAACGATACAAACACGCCCAAGCTAGTGATACCATACAAGCTCCACGCAAAATATCTTCACCAAGCTCATAACTGTATAAAACACTCTGGTATCAGCCGCATGCAAGAACACCTATCCAGCTAGTGGTGGGAATTTAAAGACCGGGACTCCAAGGAATATGTCCGTTCATGCCACACCTGTGCTAAACGCAAAGGAGATTACGACAAGCGCTAAAATTGGCCCACCGGCTACTGTAGGCGAGGTAGGAAACCATTCCAGGTGATCTACATTGATTTTATCTCAAAAGGCAAGCGTTATATCCTTACAATCTTGCACAGCTTCAGCCGACAACTCATGGCCATACCATGTGATAGGGACCGTGCAATTGACGCTGCTCGCGGGCTCTACTAGTTCTTTCTTCGACACCGGGAGATTCCCTGCATCGTATCTTCCGACCGAGGCACCCACTTCACCGGAGAGGTCTACAAAGATTTTTGCGACCTAACATCGATCACTCGAGAACTTCATTGTCCGTGGCGACCACAAAGTTCGGGAAATATTGAACGACAACACCGGACACTAAAAAATGCCCTATACATTATCTGCGAAGACAGAAACTGCGAATGGACCGATGTCCTTGAATCTGTGGTCTCCTCTATGAACGTCACAGCCAATCGCTCCACCAGCACATCCCCACACTATGTCATCACTGGTCGTCAACCACATATTAGACTACCAAAAATACCACAGTGAGATATCACCAACGACAACCCCGGTGCTTACGGAATGCAAAAAAAACCCGTTCCGACAGGTACACCGAAGAGTTGCCCTGGTAAACAATGAAGCTGATCACAAAATGGAGACCAAACTGAACCGATTCACTTTCAAGGACCCGATACAGGTTGGTGACAAGGTACTACTCCACTGACCTCAGTCCATAATATCCCACTTGTCACACCTGCCTTGGGTAGGTGACTTTGAAGTCACCAAAACAAACGACATGGTACTCCAGGTCAGAAATAAAAACGGTAAAACCAATTGGGTCCATCGGGCACATATCCGTCGGCTCATACCACGACCGAATCACCTGCAATACATGAGTCCGCTACCACCACCCCCATCTCCACCGCCTCCTACACTTTCGTCAGGGGAGCATTCCATCACAGGTGACTACAGTTCCGGCAACATCACCCAAAACACAACGAAACGGAGGACATGCGGGCAACTGCCAGCACGCTTCAAAGATTTCGCCATGATCTAAACATGCTATTGCATAGCACCAACACATGAAACTTCCGCATATAATTTCATTAAAATAATAATAATAATAATAATAATAATAATGAAAGAAATAGTGCGTAAAGAGTACTATAGAAGGCTACGAATGATATTAAAAACTGAATTAAATTCACAGAATAGAGTTATGGCCATTAATAGCCTTGCAATCCCAGTTGTCCAATATAGCTTCAACATCTTAAACTGGACTCTAAACGACATCAGGCGAATGGATGCTAAAACAAGAAAGCTTCTTTCTAAGCATAGGATGCATCACCCAAAGGCTGATGTAGACCGTCTATACATACCCCGTAAAGAAGGTGGAAGGGGTCTTATTCAGCTGGAATTGTCATACAAGACAACAACTATTGGCTTACTAACATACATAGAAACAACAAAGGATTGGATGATACAATTAGTAAGGCAACATGAAGAAAGAAAGAAAAAATATTCAATAATAAAAGAAGGCAGTAAATACAAACAAGAATTACAGTTAGTAGATTCTGTAGAAAAGCAAAACAGTAGCCAAGAACCAACTATTGCGGCAAAAAATATGAAAATGAAAGCCAAAGATAAAGCTCTTGAAAAGATGAAACAGCGCTGGCAAGACAAACCTCTGCATGGCCAATATCCAGTACGTGCCAATAAATCCAATGTTGACAAAGTTAATACTCATCGATGGTTACGTGCATCTGGATTAAAGTCTGAAACTGAAGGATTTATACTTGCAGCACAAGACCAAAGTCTTTTCACGAGAAACTTTCAGGCAAATATTATGCATAATAATATGGATCCAAAATGCAGGTTTTGTGATAAACACCAAGAAACAATAGACCACCTAATCTCAGGCTGTTCTGTGCTTGCCCCAAACGAATATAAAAATCGCCACGATAGAGTTGGGCAATATTTACATTGGGCAATGTGCAAACATTATGGAAAAGCTGTAAACAAACACTGGTATGAACATCATCCAGCACCGGTTACAGAAATAGAAGATGTAACCATTCTATGGGATTACACCATCTACACAGACAGAAAAATTGAAGCAAACAGGCCAGACATTATTGTTAAAAACCAGAAGGAGAAAACTTGTCTATTAATTGATATGGCTTGTCCAGCGGATTGTAACATAGCAATCAAGGAATTTGAAAAACTGTCAAAATATAAAGACCTGGAAATTGAAATAGAAAAAAATGTGGAAATTGAAAACAAGAGTTGTGCCAGTGATAGTAGGTGCACTTGGAATGATAAAAAATGGAACAAAACAACACATTGAAAGAATCCCTGGAAACCCCAGCTTAAGAGATATACAAAAAATTGTATTATTAAGTACAGCCCACACACTAAGGAAAACGTTATCTATGTAATGCTGGGGATGATAGGGAGGATAGAAAAACATGAAATGGAGTCATAACAACACGCCACTACCTGCCTTAGGTCTCCCCGCAGACTTGGTTGGTAGTGAGACCAAAGCAGAAATCGAAATATGATGAAAAATGACATAATAATAATAATAATAATAACATCAAATCAGGGTAGGATCTGGGGGAGCTGTTACGTTCTCTAACAAAGTAAGATCGTGCCCTTCTTTGATAAACGGAAGTGATCTTCACGAGTTCCAGACTCGAAAGAACAAAATGTGTCACTGCGCAGGGGGACAAAAAGGACTGCTCGTTTTGAGCCACCCCGAATGAATAAAAAAGGCGAAGTGTAACTACACTGGTCAACAAAGTAAAGGTCCACGCTTCATACTGATGTTTTTCCATAACTTTATTCCAGAGTTTCGTAACACCGTGAAAACTACATAAAACAAACAGACAAGACAGTTACAAACAGCTTGAGGAAATAATAGATTTTAAATAAAGGGGAAACATGATAGAAAATCAATACGAATCACTTATTTTCGCGTTTAACAATGCTTAAAGTAACTTAATAATTACCGTGTTCGCCTGGTAGACCAGTTGTAGGTTCAAAACTTTGACGGTAGCACAGTGTCCGCCATGTGGCTTTTCTCTTAGTTTTGTCTCTCACTAATCCCGGGCCAAAGGCCACGTGATGTATCACAACAATTTAAATACGAGCAAATTATATTTTTATTTTATTCTATTTTATTTTTTGTTTTTATTATTAGGAGAATTAGCATCTATCAGTCTCTTGTTGTCATGGCAACGCATTCACCCAGTCGCTCACAATGACGGCAGCTACACTCCCACCAATCACCATTGTAATTTTTTCAAGAAAATCAATGGTGATTTTCACAAATGCTGCCCTTGCTGTGACATGGTCAAATTGAGCAACCTATAATGATTTGTGTTTACTGTTACAGTGTATAAGTAATCATTAAATGTTGATTAAGAACAGTTGGATGCACTTAAGTTTCTTAAAATCTCATTCAGACTCCAAAGCATATCTAGTGATGACCAAGCAGGACTAGAGCACAGAGTTACTGGTTACTTTCCACAAGAAGCACCAACTTTTGGATGGGTCGCTCAGCAATGGAGGGTCTAATTAAATATTCTCCTTGCTTTCTTATTTTTTCACTCTCCCACCTGAAGTTTAACTCTTCCTACCAGGACATCTTCATCATGATGTGCTTCAAGAACTCTAGCAAGTTTCCATTCATTACAAGGAACTTCTTCCTTGGATGGAGTTTTTTTTTTTTTTTTTTTTTTTTTACTGAATATTTTATACAGGATGAGTTATGGTATCTCATTATTCCTGGAGTTACTGGAGGCACAGGTGTTTTGTACTCAGTATCATCAACATCATAGTCAAAGATACTATCCATAAAGGCTGGAGATTGAGATGGACTATAAAGAGCGCCATCATCACTCATTTCATCCAAATCAATTATTCATTTTCTGAAACAGGCATCTCTTCAACAGTGAATATTTCATCTTTTTTTTTTTTTTTTTTTTAGCTTCATTAGAAGATGACATCACATCCTTTATCATCTGTGGCATTGACTCAGCAATTGTATTGATGGGTGTAGCTCCATGCTTCATTGCATTGCTAAATACTTCAAGTAGACTATCCATGTCTTTGTCAATCGCATGAACACGAGCTTTCAGCAACCAAAACTCAGCAGAATTCATCACTGCTGGTAAACGTTCCTGGATTTTTTCCAGCCAATTTAAGATGTTACTTGAAGGACAACCAGCATTCAACAAAATAGAACATTCTTGAATGACAGGATCCACCTGCGCAGACTCTCCAAGTTCTTCAAGTGTCTCTTCAGGGGTTTCCATTCTAGGGAAGAGATTTTTTTCTTTTTTAACTTCACAATTTTCACGGTTTTGCTGATCACATTCTGCAATTTTGTGTTTCTCATCATCAAGTTTCTTTTTCTGCATCATTGTCTCTTCTTTGGTCAATGTTCTTTTGCATCGGGGACCTTCATGGTGAGAGGCCAGCTTGCAAAGGCAGGAGCTGTTTCTGTTGGTAACTGGGGCTTTGCCTCTCTTACGTAGCCACTTATTCATTTTCTCCCTTTTTTCATATAAACATTTCATCTGGTTGTGAGAGTATAGTTTACTTGAGTTTTCAGAAGTTGCAAATTTTACTGAACGTCGTTTAACTTTCTTCACATTTTCTTCATTTTGATAAGTGTCTTGCAATTTTGAGGAAATTTTTACAGTGTTCGGTGTCCCCAAGTTGGTAGATACTAATAATGTTTTTAACTCTTTTTGTAATGGGACTCCCTTCTTGGTATTATTAGAAGATTTGTAAATAGTCGGGCCAGGAACTGGTTTTTCCTTTGGTAAACTCTTCTTGAAATTAGGATCCAGTGTCTGACGTCTTGTGAAATTTGAATCTGTTCTGCTAGAAACATATCGAAATTTAGAAGTTGTCACTGATTTGGCAGCTTCATGAATGTTTTGTTTATTTTCTTTTGAGAATTTGTTTTGTGCATTGGATATTGTTTTCACATTCCTGATTGGTTTTATGATCTTTCTGTCAGAATTCAAATCTTTTAAGCCAGTTCTGGACTGAAGATATGGTGCAAGGGACAATCGACTCCTAGTATCTATGTGTGTTTTGTTTTCAAAAGAAGTCAAAGTGTGTCTCCTTAATTTTGTGACTCCAGAGAAGTTGGTCACATTTTTTAAGTTCATCGGCTGGGGTGTGGTTCCTATGATGCTCCAGCCCAAGTCTGTTTTAATGGCATAGGGTTCATGGTCACCTCCTGTGATGACTCTTCGTGGTGCTAATGCTCTAAAGCAGTCGTAGCCAATTAAAAGTCCAACGCCACAATCCATCATGGGAGGCATCTCTTGAGATATGTCCGCTAAGTGTTTCCATTTACTAGCTGTTTCACAAGTGGAAATATGTGCACGCTCAAGTGGGATGAACTCTCTTGTATAAGTGGGAGGCAATTCCACCCAAGTGTTTGAGGAGAATCCCCTAACTCTTAGCCCAGTAGCCCTCTGACTTGTCACAATAGAGTCCTTGCCCATCATTGTGGAGAGTTTCAACTTGACAGGTTCCATCTTCACTTTCATTTTTTCACACACTTCTTGATCTGCAAATGTGTGACTGCTTTGAGTGTCCAATAAGGCGTACACCAAAGTTTCAGTGCTACTAGTGTTGGGTGAAGAAATCCATACTGGCACTATCATTGAGGTGCTCTCACCTTCACCTCCATTTACACAGCAAGATGTACAAATCTTATCTTCCTCCTGTGAAGAACTGTTTGTTGAAGGATGGTCTTCATGTAAGGGGGTTGGATGACATCCCTGACATGAGGCACACACAGCTTTCCTTTGACACTCTCTAGAAATGTGTCCCTTACGTAAGCAGCCAAAGCATAGCCTATTGTCCATAACAAATCTTTTCTTCTCTTCTTTGGACTTCTCCGTTAGTTTGGGACATTCATATATGGAATGGTTATCACCACAATACATACATTTATGTGACCATACATCCTTCTTTCTAAGATTCCTTGACACTATCTCATCTTTCTCAGGCTTGGCTGAGGTATTTATATAAGTGGTAAGAGTGTTTGCCTTGGGATACTTGACGGGTGACCTTCCTTCAAGGGGCTTTAATGCAAGCAGTGAAGATACTGGGTTGCATGCTATGCGTGCTTCCTTCGCGACGAAGGAAGCAAATTCCTGGAAGGTTGGGTAGTCCTTGGCTTCATCTAGCTGTTCTGTAACGTATCGATTCCACCTTGATGTGATCCAATCAGGAAGTTTCCTCAACATCTTTTGGTTCTCCTCACAGTCGTTCAGTATCTGCAAACCCTTAATGTGGGGGATGGCATTGCTGCAGGTTTGTAGGAAATCACCATATTCCCTAAGTTTAATGTAGTCATGTGCACCAATCTTTGGCCACCTATTCAGTTTTTCCCTAATCGAGCGGTGTATGATGAAGGGATGACCATATCTAGTATTCAGCTTGTCCCATGCTTGTTGATAGGCCTCCTCATCTTTCCTGTAAAAGCTACCTTCCAAGGTGGATTTCGCCTCTACATCGATGTATCTTTGTAGATAAAAAAAGTTTATCTGCAGGGTCAGAGCACCGCCTTTCTACAAGTGCCTTAAAGCTGGTGCTCCATTCAATAAACTTTAAGGGGTCACCAAAAAATACTCTGGGCTCAGGAGTTGGAAGTCGCGTAAGGGCCATTGCCTCCTGCAAGGTCTGCACTAAAGATGCTTCCTCTTTCACAGTTCGACGCTCCTTATTTCCGATGAAAGGCATCTTCTCATCACATTGAGGAGTATGCCTTCCATTTCTTTCTCGTGCCTCTTCTTCAGAGTAGACTCGAAGCCTTGCCTCTATAACTTCAACTTCCTTTTGTTTCTCTAATCTTTTCAGTTCTTGACGATGAGCATCAATGACGGCTTCCATATTCATTTCAGCTCTTTTTGCCGCCAACTCTGCAGCTGATTCTGCTCTCTTAACCGAGATGTTGGAGGACTCTGAGAGGTGATTAGAGTGGCGGCTTAGTGCAGTTGTTGAAGATCCATATATGGATTCGGCATAGTCCTTGTTGAGTAGCAATCGTATTCTTGATTTTTCTAATTCAGCATCAAAATCTTCTTCATCTTCAACAAGACGTGTCCTCATTAATCCCAACAAATCCGCTGTAACAGCAATACATGCATCGATCTTTCTTCGAATTTCTTGACTTGGTGTTGCTTTATGACGTATATCATTGTATAACTTTTTCATATTAGCTTCTAGCTCTTCAATAGCGTCCATCATATCTTGCAACTCCTTCTCTGAACATTCATTCTTTAACCTTCCTCGAACACCTCTAACTTCAGTTTTCCATTTTCCATATGTCAAACTGAACCTTTTCTCTCTCTGAGATAATTCCTGTTCTTTCAGCTCTTTCATTTTAGCTGTTAATTGTCTCTCTCGTGATGACTTTCTAGTTTCCTCTGATTTTGACACAGCTACAACGCTTTGCATATTTCTTTCGTCTGCTACAACATCTGAATCTAAAACTTCTTGAGTAATTGACAAACCGTCGATCTGCTCAGTTATCTCCCTACCCTGAAACAAAAAATCACTTCGGACAGACATTCTCAGAAACACAATGTTAAAGGGGACAATGTTAAAGGATAATGAATTATGAAGATTGACAATTTATACATAAGTATCAATAATGACAACAAACCTTGCAATAAGTTAGGAGGAGATAAAACAGTACAAACAGAGTATAGAAAAACAGTTCAGAGCATAGAAAACTAGAGTTATATTTCGTTCCTTTTGTTTACAGAACCAACAGTGAATTTTGAGAGGTGTAACTTATGTAGTTAACCACCATCTGACCTGAAATGTGTCGTGCCGCGCCTCTGTGAAGTGGAGTAATGAAAACCTTTGGTGGATCATAACTTGGCCACGTTTTCACTGTAACTACACTGGTCAACAAAGTAAAGGTCCACGCTTCATACTGATGTTTTTCCATAACTTTATTCCAGAGT
Organism: Ascarosepion bandense; assembly: GCA_037127315.1. Lineage (NCBI taxonomy): Eukaryota > Metazoa > Mollusca > Cephalopoda > Sepiida > Sepiidae > Ascarosepion > Ascarosepion bandense. The sequence goes on along the minus strand of JBBBDQ010000139.1, from coordinate 1,552,388 downwards.
TTCGTAACACCGTGAAAACTACATAAAACAAACAGACAAGACAGTTACAAACAGCTTGAGGAAATAATAGATTTTAAATAAAGTAAGGGGAAACATGATAGAAAATCAATACGAATCACTTATTTTCGCGTTTAACAATGCTTAAAGTAACTTAATAATTACCGTGTTCGCCTGGTAGACCAGTTGTAGGTTCAAAACTTTGACGGTAGCACAGTGTCTGCCATGTGGCTTTTCTCTTAGTTTTGTCTCACTATTTATTTTGTAAAATACAAAATTATGGCACAAGGCCTAAGAGGGGAGGGAGAGAGGTTGGTTCTCGCTTAACTATCCTATACCTAGCTAAACACTATCACGACCCATTCATTCGTTACAATTTGCTCAGTCACCAAAAGAAGCTATCCATCTAGCCCCTATCCTTCATACACCACAATGCCAGAAACTTACAAGGGACACCTAAAAAGTGGGGAAATTAACCCATGACAATAAAAATGTATTTATGTACAATATAAAATAAGTGTACAATACATGTACAATATTATAAAATATTTAATGAAAAATGAAAGGATGGGAGGGGGATGAACCCAAAAATAAACTAAAAATACAACAAATTTTTAAACTAAAATAATATTCAATGTTAGTAAGAACCGTCCATCCCAGAAAAAGCCGAGTGGCCGCTGTATTCCGCCAAATGGCGAAATCAAGAAGCACACTCGCTAAGGGAGTGGGGAGGGGGGTCAAAAATTAGCGGAATGGGACAAGAAAAGGCTGAACCAGCCGAGATAAAAGGAGACCAAAACAAACTGGGGAGGTTGGGAATCTCGACATGGATCATAACAAAAGAGAAAGCCGGGTACAGGCCAGGAACACATTCATTCACTTTAACTAGGTACACAAAAAGACAACTAGCTTAACCAGGGGAGAGTTCCAGAGGAATCCACCCCGATGTAACCAGCAAATCTAAAAGAGAAAATCAAGATTAGCCCCATTCAAGCGAACCAGGCTCGCCACATTTACCCACCTTTTGCTGAAGTCTGTCGAAGTCAAACGTTTCCAATCAGTTCTAATCTTTATTTTGAGCTGATGCTCAAAATAACAGATCAGATCCTGATGTGAAAGACGCCGACCTCGCAAGACTTCCTCCATTCGCGTCGTCCAAATCACCATTCGAGCCGTGGCTAGCAGCGACAGAAACACCATACGCTTCATCCCAGAGAACGGTGGCGACACATTATCACAGGCGAATGCACGATCAATGAGCACAAGCTCTCGCGGCGCGATACGAGCAGTCAACTCGCCGACCCGGTCCCATAGAGGGCGAACGCGCGAACAATGGTAGAAGGCGTGCGAAGCCGTTTCTTCCAAGCCAAGGTTGCAGCGTTCACAATCTGGCAAATCCGCCAGGCCCCATATGAAGGCCGTGTCATTGAGAGGCAAGCGATTCCGAGCTAATCGCCAGGTGAGCGAAAACTCAGAGTTGTTGAGATAATCACTCCCTGGCGCCCAAGACCAGAACGAGCGAAACTCGTCCTCCGACAAGCGCAGCACATCACGTAATGAATCCTTTGCGACGCCCTCCACTAACCCACGATAGAAGACTCTCCTAGGCCGTGAAAGGTCACTGGACTGTGGAATGGCCCGCAGGGCCGCCAGACATTCGAGGAGAAAACTCGATCGCTCTCGAGGCTTACGGCACCGCCTCGAGATGGGGGGAGTGATAGTAAGGCTAGGGAACATGTCCCTCACTATCCCCCTAAGCAATGAGTCTTCGGAAATCGCTCGCCTGAGAAAAACCAACCTTGACGCAACCTTATGGCCCATCAGGTATGGCATTCCCAGACCCCCATGACACGGACGTTGGTAACAGACACGTTTGTCGACATAGTGTTTGCGTCCTCTCCATAAAATGAAGAATAGCAAACGCTCGATCGCCTTCCTATGCCGTTTACAAAGTGGAAGTACTGACAACTGGTAAAGGATAATGGGAAAGACGTATGTAGCACACGCCTCAGCCATACCCTTTAAGGACAAATTCCTTCGGCGCCAAGTCTTGGCCGACGCGCCTACCTTTGCCAGTACTTCAGACCAATTTTTCTCCAACTGTAGGTCGGGCCCGAACCACACTCCAAGAATGCAGACCGAGCCGTCCGTCCAGTCGAAGGGCCCCAGGAGGTTCAGACCCTTCCAGGCGCCTAACCGCAAGCCGGACGACTTGTTGCGGTTAATCTTGGCCCCTGTCACCTGTTCGTACCGTTCAAGCGCCTTCTGTACCACCTCGATGTCCCTGCGGGAGGACACGAAAGTAGTGACGTCATCGGCGTACGCGGAAACCCTGGCTCGAGCACCACCAGGGACAGCGATTCCACGTAGGGCCGGACTGCACGCCCTGTCCCTTAGCCGGCGAAGGAGGGGCTCCAACGCCAAAGCATAAAGTAGGGGCGACAGTGGACAACCCTGTCGGACCGACCTAGACAGCGCCAGAACGCCCGACAACTTTCCGTTCACCTGTACCACAGCCGTCGGGGATTGATACAGGAGGCTAATCCAGCGGCGGAAGTTGGTTTCGAATCCAGCTGCCTGCAGGACAGCCGCCAGGTAACGATGGTCAACCCTATCAAATGCCTTGGACTGATCTAAATGGATCAGCGCGGCTTCGTCGTCGTCTTTTATCCCCTCTATGATCGTGCGTATCAGATGCAGGTTGCTCTGAATTGTTCGGCCCTTCACAGCACAAGTCTGTTCAGGTCCCAACAGAGCCTCGGCAACTAATTGCAAACGATTTTGCAAGATCTTGGCCAAAATCTTTAACTCTGTGTTTAGCAGAGTTATGGGCCGGTAACCCTCTAGCTCCCTCCCTACATCCTTGCCTTTTCTCAACAGCGTGATCACACCCCTGGTGAACCGGTTGGGGATGGACCCCTGCCGGAACCAGTTGTTGAACACGACAGTCAAAATCGGGACAAAGATGTGCGACAGCCTCAAGTACAATTCATAGGGCAAACCATCGAGACCCGGCGATTTGCCACTGCCGACCTTCTTCAGCGCCGCGTAGACTTCGCCCTCCGTAATCTCTCCCTCGCAGCTAGCTGCATCAGCCGGCAAAAGCCGGGGGAAGTCAGCCAAATAGCTGCGTAACTCCTCATCACGGAGACCAGGCTCCTTGGTAAACAGGCTCTCGAAATGCCGCCGAAACGCCTCGCACATGTCGTCAGTCGACCGCAGAGTGTGTCCCACCGGGTTGCGAACCTCTCGAATGTACCGGTCGCCTCCGCGGCGAATTTCTTCCTTGCGCAGTTCTGCGCCCATGTTCACAGCTTCGGAAGACATCTTGCTTAACTTATGTCTAACTACCTGGCCCATGTAACGATCGCTATTCGACCGGTCCACGGCCTCCTTAGCTATGGCTATCTCTAGGGGATCCCCACCAGCCACCGCCCGGGAGTAATTAGCTCTAAGTGTCTTCACCTTGTCAGCCTTATCTAGTTTGAGCCGAATGCTGAACTGAGTGGCGAAAGACCTAATACTATCCTTAAGGTTCTCCCACCACTTATTCCCGATGACTCCCCCAGTTAACGCCCGCTGCACTAAGTTAATTAGCTGGCGCCGGAAGTCCCGCCTGTCCAGTAAGGACACGTTGAACTTCCAGTAACCAGCCATTCTAAGCCTATTTTCTAAATTTACCCGGGCATAAACGAGTTAGATTGTCCCACGTTCCACTGGCTAGGTTACTCGGACCACAAACTCGTTTGTGCCCGGGTAAATTTAGAATTGGAAGGTCAACTATTAGTCCACGTCCACATTCTCCCGCCCTTGTGATCGGCCCGGTATCTATCGACTAGACCGAAGTCCTCGATGAGATCAACCAAGCTACGATCACGTGCCTTCCCTCTAGCTCCCCGCCCTCTATCCAACTTGGGGTCCAGGGTGGCATTCCAGTCCCCCACTAAGACGAGTCGCTTGGAATCCACCAGGAAGGGCTCCAACCGCCGAAAAAACGAGACGCGCTCCTCCTGGTCGTTGGGCGCATAAACCGCAACCAGTCGAAACGCATTGCTTTTCACTGCAATATAGACCACGATCAGCCGGCCCTCGGCACCGACATGGACAAGATCCACCTTCGCGAACAGGGTACGCTTGACCAGCAAAGAAACTCCTCTGGCCAGCCGGTTCCCATATGCTGAATAGACGACAAAGTCGTTAGACAGCACACCGGCATCGACCTTGCAAACAAAGTGAGTCTCTTGGATCGCGGCGACATCCACGCCGAAGGACAAGAGGTCCCGAAGCAGGCGGGCAGCCTTACTCCGATCCCTCAGGCCCTTCACGTTCATACTGGCTAACTTAATTGACATCGTTTAGACCTGAAAAAGAAAGCAGAAAAATTACTTCTGGTCACATACAGGGCGAAAATCTATGGCAACAGGGACCCCGACGGATTGTCCCAGAGATCCAGTGCCAATATCGGACGTAATTCGTCCGTCCAGGACAATGCCGCCGACGTCCGTAGGGAACGTTAGTTTTATTGCCCTATATAAAGAAGGATGGAGGATAACAGGGACCCTCCCCGCACAAAAAGTAGAAAGTTTTTGCAAATATTTCGACCCAACCTGGGCCATTTTTATATTTGGAAAGGCCTCCACGGCCCCCTGTAGAAAGTCCCATACTTTAAGGTTTCCCCCGTTATTCCTTATTAAGGTCATTACTTTCCGTCTACCGAAGACAATTTAAAAAGTGGCTTTAGGAGGGTTTTTTTTCTGAGTGGAAAGGTCCCTCTCTAATGCCGGCTTGTCAATCTTGCAAATATCTTCCCTTTTAAAAGGGTTGACCTTTTTCTTTTTCTTTTCTTTGTTCTCTTTCGGGGTGGGTTGGCTATTGCTAGGGGATGGGGTTTCTGGTTGGGAAAGAAGATATTCAGGTTTCATAGGGGGCGTTTCTGATGGGAAAGAAAGTTGGGGGGAAGGAGTTACTGGTTGGGAAGCTGGTATGGGAGAGGGCGACGATGCATATCTTACTGGGGAGACAGAATGACACCTCCCCTTTATGGTTGTCTTTTTAACTGGTGATGTAGGGGCGGATTGGGCCCTGGCAGCAACCGTGACCCGTTCCGCCCTGCCGCGTTCTGTTTCTTTTATTCCTTTTTTAAAGGATACTTCCTCCTCCTCTTCCCTTCCTCTCTTTAAAGATGAGGCACGTGGAGGAGGCATCTCCTCCACCACCATCTGCTCTTCGGTGCTCGTTTCTTGTTGTAGTTGTTGCTGTGTTCCGTCCTTTTTAGTTGCTGATAGTTTCTTAATGGTATCCTTCTGAGAAGGAGAAGGAGAAGCACCCTTCTTCCCTTTCCTTACAACTTCAGTCCATTCTCCAGTTACTTGAGTTCGGGTCGGACTTTTTTTCAGGTTGTACATTTGTTTTGACCACCGGCGGTGTTGGTGTCTATTGCTCTATGTCAGATTTTTTGGAGGGGCACACTTTGGCCAAATGGCCCGCCGCTCCACATAGCCAACAATGCGGCTTGCGCCCCTCCACTACCACGAAAAGTTTTCGGCCCCTACATAGCAAGATGTCCGGTACACGGAGGAAATTTGGTCTGTCTACGACTATATGCACCGGGACATCTTCCGTGGGTACGCCCGCTTTACTGCTAACTCGAGCCACATCGTCCACCGCTCCAAACTGGGCAAAGAATGCCTCAATGTGATCGTCCGATATTTCCAGTGGAACCCCGTGTATGGTAATACGGGTCTTTCGCGTCCCCATATATTCCGCCTGGAGCCTGATTCCTTTCGCCATTAAAGTCGTTCCTGCCAATTTCTTGGCTTCCTCCTCCGAACTCAACAGACTGTCCCACATAGCCCGGGACCGACGTGCTAACACTTTTGGGGAGACATTAATGCTTTTAAGCACATCCTCCATGCTCTCCCTGCTGACCCCAATAAACTTTCGTGTTTTGGGGTCCGAGGTCAACAGGGAGATTGTTCGTGCTGAAATAACACTCACAACTTCCGGGATAACGATCAGCTCGTTCCCGGAAATAAAGTTTTTAAATTTATCCTGCAAGCCTTGGTAGTATTTGGCGTCTTTTTTTGCAGGAACGTTGTTCCATGCCGACGGTGGAGAAGTTACCGTCGGCATTCCCGCCGAAGAAGCAGACGGTTGGGGAGACAAAGCCATCATTGACTTGCCCCCCCCTCAAAAACACAAAATTTTTCACAAAAAGTTCAGGCAAACACGCGCGACAAAGACAAAATAACTGGTAACGAAACAGGTACTCACAATTGACAAAAATCCGAGTAACAAATCCGTTTAACAAAAAATCCAACTTGTAATAAGTCAAAAAAGCGGCTGCTCGGCAGACTCCCCCCCCCACATATAAACACAAATACCAAATGGGTCTGTTTTTCTCAGATAAGGTATTGTAATTATTTATGCTATTTACATTGTTCAAACTTTTATCCTCATCTTTGTTGCTATATTCATGGTGTTTTGGCTGTTGTATGCTCTGGCCTTCATCAGATAAGAATTCAATGCAGTGAAGGTTTGCCAAGTACAAAAATTGAAAAGATTAAAAGATCAAAAGGTGACACACAAGGTCCATCAATCCCCAGTGAAAGCAGTAATCAACATCAACCAATATCAGCTGAGTGTCTCTGAAGAGTTAGTAGTGAACAAGGATCTCAACTTTGCAACAACCTTCAGGTAAATTCTATACTTGGACATCATTGCCCGAATTGAGAAAATAGCCTTGAACATTCCTCAGGCTCAAGCAGATGAACTAATATAGAAAGTGAGACAGATACTGGACAAAGCCAAGCTGTTCAAATAAAAAATCATGAAACTGGAGAGGCTGTCAATCAAAAAGCTACAGAGGAATGACATCATCGTCATACTACCAACTAAAAACAAGGCAGTCATGGACAAAATAGAATATCATGGAAAAACTAATTAGAAATGGTAGCTATAGTGTTGTGGTTATTACCCACATAAGATAATGGACTCGTCATAGGACTATATGTAGCCGAGGGTTATTAACGCTCGGGGTGTTGCTTCGATTCCGTGTCATTGAGTAGTAGCCTTTTTGTACGAAAAGTTGCACTTGGAATATTTTACGTGAAATCTTTGTTACACGTGAGTACGTCGTTTTGTTAACAGTGTTTATTTGGCTTTGTTGCTCGTCTGTGTTTATTTCTGGACTGTTTTGAAAAAATTGTTTTGTGTTATGAGGGACGGGGGTAAGTCCAATTATGGCTTCAGCTCCCCAACCGTCTACTTCATCGGCGGGTATGCCAACGGTGACTTCTCCACCGTCGGCATGGAACAACGTTCCTGAAAAAAAAAAAAAAGACGCCGAATATTACCAAAATTTGCAGGAAAAATTCAAAGATTTTATTTCGGGGAATGAGCTAATCGTTATCCCTTAAGTTGTGAATGTGATTGCAGCTAGAACGATCTCCCTGTTGACCTCGGACCACAAAACTGGGAAGTTTATTGGGGTCAGCAGGGAAAGTATGGAGGAAGCGCTCAAAAGCATCAATGTCACCCCAAAGGTGTTAGCACGTCGGTCCCGAGCTATGTGGGACATTCTTCTGAGTACGGAAGAAGAAGCCAAAAACAGAAACAACATTGATGGCAAAGGGAATCAGGCTCCAAACGGAGTATATGGGGACCCGAAAGACTCGTATTACCATTCACTTTTTGTGGTAGTGGAGGGGCGCAAGCCGCATTGTTGGCGATGTAGAGCGGCGGGTCATTTGGCCAATGTGTGTCCCTCAAGAAAATCGAACTTAGAGCAACAGACACCATCATCTCCAGTGACACCGGCAACACCACCGGTGGTTAAAACCAATGTACCACCAGGAAAAAAGTCGAACAGACACCAGTAACTGGAGAATGGACTGAAGTTGTAAGGAGAGGGAGGAAGATTGCTTCTCCTCCTCCACAACAGAAGTTGCCATCTCCTGCCAAAAAGAAGCCTCAGAAAGAGGCAAAACAAGAACAACAACAGCAACGACTGGAGCAGCTTCCACAGCCGGAACAACAACAACAGCAGATGGACTTCAAAGAGATGCCTCCGCCAAGATCTTCGTCTTTAAAGAGAGGAAAGGAGGAGGAAGAAGAAATCGTCCAGAAGAAAGGAAAGGTGGAGATGGATGAACGCGACAGGAAGAAACGTGTGGTTCACAAGGCTCAGTCCGACTCTGCATCTCCAACCAGAAATACCAATATAACAGAAAGGAGTCATTCCGCCTCCCCAACTAGACCCTTTTCTAGGACCTACCTCACACCTTTCACCCCAACAGAAAAATCATCTTCCCAACCCTCTTCCCAAACAGAAACAACTCCCTCCCAACCAGAAACCCCCATCCCCTAAAGATGTTCAGCCAGACCCTAAAATGGAAAATTTCAAAAAGAAAAAAAAAGAACCCATCCAAGAGAGTGGACACATTTGTAGGGTTGATAGGCTGGCCTTGGAAAGGGACCACTTATCCCAAAAAAGAACCTTCCTAAGGCCACTATTTAAGTTGACTTCGATCGACGGAAAGTCGGTCGAGGACCCAACCAATTTCCCACAAGCCCCCGGAGTCTTGACACTCATAAGGAATACCGGGGGCAATCTTAGGATTTGGGACTTCGTCCAGGGAGCCGTGGAGAAGTTCCCCAAAATAAAAATAACACAAACAGGGACAAAATACATTCTCATTTTTGTTCTTAGAGGGTCCCTATCATCCTCCACCCCTTATTATATAGGGCTGCAAAGCTAACGTTTCTCACGGACATTGACGGAACTGTCCTGGACGAACGAATTACGTCCGATATTGGTACAGGAAGCCTAGGACAATCCATCGACGTCCCTACTGCCATAGATTTCCGTCCTGTATGTGACCAGAAGTAATTTTTTGCTTTCTCTTTACAGGTTTAAAAGATGTCAATTAAGTTAGCCAGTTTGAATGCAAAGGGCCTTAGGGATAAGAATAAGGCTGCCCACCTGCTTTGGGATCTCTTGTCCTTCGATGTGGCTGTCGCCGCGATCCAAGAGACTCACTTTGTTTGCAAGGCCGATACTTGTGTGCTGTCTAACGACTTTGTCGTCTATTCAGCAGATGGGGACCGGATGGCCAGAGGAGTTTCTTTGCTGGTTAAGCGTACCTTGGACGCGAAGGTGGATCTTGTCCATGTCGATGCCGAGGGCCGGCTGATCGTGGCCGATATTGCAGTGAAAAGCAATGCGTTTCGACTGGTTGCGGTTTATGCGCCCAACGATCGGGAGGAGCGCATCTCGTTTTTTCGGCGGTTGGAACCCTTCCTGGTGGATTCAACGCGACTCTTCTTAGTGGGTGACTGGAAGGCACGTGATAGTAGCTTGGTCGATCTCATCGAGGATTTCGGTCTTGTCGATAGATAACGGTGTGGGATGATGTGGACGTGGGCTAATAGTTGGCCTTCTACCAAAGTAGCTAGCTACCTGGATAGAATGTTAGTTCTTGAAGCCGACATAGATCTTTTAGATTGTCCCACGTTCCACTGGTTAGGCTACTCGGATCACAAACTCGTTTGTGCCTGGGTAGATTTTGAAAATAGGCTTAGAATGGCTGGTTACTGGAAGTTCAATGTGTCCTTACTGGACAGGTGGGACTTCCGGCGCCAGCTAATTAACTTAGTGCAGCGGGCGTTAACTGGGGGAGTCATCGGGAATAAGTGGTGGGAGAATCTTAAGAATAGTATTAGGTCTTTCACTACCAAGTTCAGCAAACGGCTCAAACTAGATAAGGCTGACAAGGTGAAGACACTTAGAGCTAATTACTCCCTGGCGGAGGCTGGTGGGGATCCCTTAGAGATAGCCATAACTAAGGAGGCCCTGGCGCAGTAGACTAGCGATCGTTACATTGGTCAGGTAATTAGACATAGATTAAGCAAGATGTCTTCCGATGCGGTGAACATGGGCGCAGAATTGCGCAAGGAAGAGATTCGCTGAGGCGTCGACCAGTACATTAGAGAGGTTCGCAACCCGGATGGACATACTCTTCGGTCGACTGATGACATGTGTGAGGCCTTTCGGCGGCATTTCGGCGGCATTTCGCGATCCTGTTTACCAAGGAGCCTGGTCTCCGTGATGAGGAGTTTCGCAGCTATTTACCTGACTTCCACTGGATTGTGCCGGCTGATTCAGCTAGCTGCGAGGGAGAGATTACGGAGGGCGAAGTCTACGCGGCTTTGCAGAAGGTCGGCAGAGGTAAATCGCCGGGTCTCGATGGTTTGCCCTATGAATTGTACTTGAGGCTGTCGCACATCTTTGTCCCGATTTTGACTGTCAACTGGTTCCGGCAGGGGTCCAGCCCAACCGGTTCACCAGGGGTGTGATCACGCCGTTGAGAAAAGGCAAGGATGTGAGGAAAGTGTTAGAGGATTACCGGCCCATAACTCTGCTAAACACAGAGTTAAAGATTTTGGCCAAGATTTTGCAAAATCGTTTGCAATTAGTTGTCGTGTCTCTGTTGGGATTTGGGCAGATTTGTGCTGTGAATGGCCGAACAATTCAGAGCAACCTGCATCTGATACGCACGATCATAGAGGGGATAAAAGACGACGAAGAAACCGCGCTGATCAATTTGGATCAGTCAAGACATTTGATAGGGTTGCCCATCTTTACTTGGCGGGTGTGCTGCAGGCCGCTGGATTCGAAACCAACTTTCGCCGCTGGAATAGCCTCCTGTATCAATCCCCCATGGGTGTGGCACAGGTGAACGGAAAGTTGTCGGGCGTTCTGGCGCTGTCTAGGTCGGTCCGACAGGGTTGTCCACTATCGCTACTACTTTATGCTTTTCCGTTGGAGCCCCTCCTTCGCAGGCTAAGGGACAGGGCGTGCAGTCCGGCCCTACGTCTGTGGCACAGGTGAACGGAAAGTTGTCGGGCGTCCTGGCGCTGTCTAGGTCCGTCCGACAGGGTTGTCCACTGTCGCTCCTACTTTATGCTTTTCCGTTGGAGCCCCTCCTTCGCAGGCTAAGGGACAGTGCGTGCAGTCCGGCCCTACGTGGAATCGCTGTCCCTGGTGGTGATCAAGCCAGGGTTCCCGCGTACGCCAACTTCCAGTTGGAGAAAAATTGGTCAGAAGTGCTGGCAAAGGTCAGCGCGTCGGTCGAGATTTGGCGTCGAAGGAATTTGTCCTTAAAGGGTTTGGTTGAGGCATGTGTTACATACGTTTTTCACATGAACTTTTACCGGTTGTCAATACTTCCACTTTGTAAATGGCGTATAAAGGCAATTGAGCGTTTGCTATTCTCCCTTCTGTGGAGAGGACGCAAATACTACGTCGACAAACGTGTATGTTACCAACGTCCGTGTCATGGGGGTCTGGGAATGCCGTACCTGATGGGTCACAAGGTTGCGTCAAGGTTGGTTTTTCTCAGTCGAGCGATTTTGGAAGACTCATTGATGGCGGGGATAGTGAGGGACATGTTTCCTAGACTTACTATCACTCCCCACCCACCATCTCGAGGCGGTGCCGTAAGCCTCCGGAGCGATCGAGTTTTCTCCTCGAATGTCTGGCGGCCTTGCAGGCTATTCCACGGTCCAGTGACCTTTCACAGCCTAGGAGAGTCTTCTATCGTGGGTTAGTGGGGGGCGTCGCGAAGGATTCATTACGTGATATGTTCCGTTTGTCGGAAAATGAGTTTCGCTCGTTCTGGTTTTGGGCGTCGAGTACCAATTATCTCAGCAACGCTGAGTTTTTGCTCACCTGGCGATTGGCTCGGAATCGTTTGCCTCTCAATGACATGTCCTTCATATGGGGCCTGGCGGATTTGCCAGATTGTGAACGCTGCAACCTTGGCTTGGAAGAAACGGCTTCGCACCTCTTCTACCATTGTTCGCCCTCTATGGGACCGTGTCGGCGAGTTGACTACTCGTATCGCGCCGCGAGAGCTCGTGCTCATTATAGTGCATTTGCCTGCGACAATGTGTCGCTCCCGTTTTCTGGGATGAAGCGTATGGTGTTTCTGCCGCTGCTAGCCACGTCTCGAATGGTGATTTGGACGACGCGAACGGAGGAAGTCTTACGACGTCAGCGTCTTTCACATCAGGATCTGATCCGATATTTTGAGCTGATGCTCAAAATAAGGATTAGAATTGATTGGAAACGTTTGACTTCGACAGACTTTAGCAAAAGTTGGGTAAATGTGGCGAGCCTGTTTCGCGTGAACGGGGCTAGCCTTTATTTTCTCTTTTAGAAAACATCGGGGTGGATTCCTTTGAAACCTCCCCTGGTTAAGGTAGCTTTCTTTTGTGTACCTAGTTAAAGTGAATGAATGTGTTCCTAGCCTGTATCCGTCCTTCACTTTTGTTATGATCCAAGTCGAGATTCCCAACCTCACCAGTTTGTTTTGGCCTCCTTTATCTCTGCTGGTTCAGCTTTTGATTGTCCCTTTCCATTAATTATTTTACCCCCCCCCCCCAATCCCTTAGCGAGTGTGCTTTTTGATTTCGCCGGTTGGCGGAATACAGCGGCCACTCTTTTTTTTTTTTTGGATGGACGGGTCTTACTAACATTGTTTATTATTTTAGTTAAAAAATTTGTTGTATTTTTAGTTTGTTTTTGGGTTCGCCCCCTTCCATCATTTTATCTTTCATGAAATATTTTAAATTATATATTTTATTGTATATAAATGTATTTTTATTGTCATGGGTTTTCTCCCATTTTTAGGTGTCCCTTGTAAATTTGTGGTGTATGAAGGATTGGGATGTGATGGATGGGTTCTTTTGGTGAATGTGTAAATTGCAATGTGCGATTGGGTCGTGATAGTGTTTAGCTATGTATAGGATAGATAAGTGAGTACCACTCTTTACCCCGCCCCTTTTCGGGCTGGTGCCACAATTGTATTTTAATGCAGTAAATAGTGCTGCTGAAACTCTGTGGAGACTCTAGTAGCGTTCACTGACTGACTTACAGTACAGTATTCTCTTTTGGCTTTTCTATGTGTATATCTTGTATCGTTGTATTGTTTTGTCTAATATATGTCTAAAACTACATTGGCGTTTGTCTTATTATTGATGGTCCTAATTTAGGTCCACATCAACTGGCGACGAAGTATTCGAACTCACACGGAAAAGAAACATTTCTACACAGGAAAACTTTCATACGTCTATCGCCACATCAACTGGCTATTCGAACTTCACACGGAAAAACAAATTTTTCTCACGGCACATTGACTAACGACGAAGTATTCAAAATCGTACGGGAAAGAATTTTTTTTCTATCGCCACATTAACTGGCGTCAAGATATTCGAATTCATACAGGAAAAAAGAAAACTTTTATACCACTATCGCCATAATAACCGGCGACGGACTCCTAAGAATTCGACAGAAAAAAAAACTTCTATTTATCAGAACATTCAAAGTGACTCTGCCCACACATACAGTTGGTCATATACTTGAGTATCTGGAAAAATATACCCACAGCGGAACTTGTTACGGGAAAAATCTGTAAGTAAATTCATTCTATTTTTCACATACGTCCTTCTTCACGGAAAAAAATGGAAGAATTATCTAAAGTATTGCTTCAATTAATGCAAAAAATCGACGAACGTTTATTATTACAACAGCAAAAAACCGACGAAAGGTTACCGTCACTTCAACAAAGAATCGACGAACAATAACAACAACAACAACAACAAGAGTTACTTATCAAAGTATTACAAGGCAAACATTCTGAGAACGACACTGCGTTTTCCCAAAGTACCATATGGAGTACCATGGAAATATTCGAATACATGCCCGATAACGAAAAAACTTTCGACGGTTATTATAAGCGGTATGAAGATTTATTCAACGTTGACTGCAGTAACTGGTCGAACGCGAAGAAAGTGCGTTTATTGTTACAAAAATTGGGTACAGCAAAACACAGCAGGTTTGTTGATTTTATCCTCCCCAGAAAAACGACAGACTTAGAATTCTCGGAGACTGTTAAACTACTATCGGAACTATTCGGGCCAAATACCTCACTGTTTCAGAAAAGGTGGAAATGCCTGAATCTAGTTAAGGAAGAACAGATTATCTAACTTTTGCTGCCACAGTGAATAAACACTGTAATGACTTTAAGTTGGCGGAATTATCTGCCGATAACTGCAAATGTCTTGTTTTTGCTCAAGGTCTGATCTCAGCTGGAGATTCAGAAATAAGACGTCGGGTATTGACCAAATTGAATAATGAACCAGAGTTAACACTACAAAAACTGGCAGAGGACTGTCAGAGAGTCATATCTATAAAGAGTGACTCGAAAAGCATAGAAGAGTCATAGTTAGCCATATTAAAAAAATTAAAACTCGACAAAAACGCTACACCCCAGAAAGAGAGAATAAAAAAGATTTCGACAAATATACGAAAAGACATGAAAATTCCCCCCACCACCACTAGGGCCGTGCTACATTTGCGGTAAACTGCATTGGGTGAGATTTTGTCCATCCAAAAAGAAGAAAACCTGTCAAAACTGCGGGTAGGTTGGACACTTTACGTCAAGTTGCTGGTATGTAAGAAAATCAAGAAGAACAAGAAATAGAGTTAGACAGACACAATCTAACGATAATGAAGATGGCAAATTATGGAAATAACGTAACAGTGAAAATTTTAAATAGAACAGTCAAACTTCAGTTAGATAGCGGGTCTGGCTTGACAATCATTAACGTACATACATGGCGGCGGCTGAAAAAAACCGACCTTATTAAAATCCCAAAAACAGCGCGATCAGTGACAGGAGAAAAATTAAACATTCTGAGTGAAGTATTCTTTACAGTTACCTTGAACGGAATGACTAAAAAACTTAAAGCATATGTAATGAAGAATACAGTAAATTTATTCAGCACAGATTGAGAAATTTAATCTGTGGGATTGTTCGTTAAGTATGTTCTGTCGAAAAGCTGAGTCTACTACTATATCAAGGAGCAAAGAACTAAAATTTGAATTAAAAGAAAAATGTCTGGAAAATACTTCCGAAAATTTTTTCAGTAGGTTTGGGAAAATGGACAAAAATCAAGGCTCAGTTGCAATTAAAGGATAATGCGAAACCCGTGTTCAGAAAAAAAAAGGAATGTTCCATTTGCAGCAACTAAACAAATAGATAAAGAACTGGGTAGATTGGTGGATTAAAAAATCGTATCTAAAATCGACTTTTAGAGTGAGCAGCACCAGTAGTATATGTGAAGAAAAAAACGAACCAAATCATGGTATGTGCTGATTTTTCAGCAGGATTAAATTCATCACTCAAGGAGCACCATAATCCGTTACTGAGCCCCGAGGAGATATTTAATAAGCTGAAAGGAGGAAAGATTTTCTCTAAAATTGACTTGTCTGATGCGTATTTGCAAATTGAAGTCGACGAGTAGTGCTCGAAATTATTGTGTATTAATACACATAGAGGCTTGTATAAGTTCAACAGATTAGCCTTTGGTATCAAGGTCGTCCCTGCCATTTTCCAACAGATTATGGATACTATGCTAGGTGACCTCGATTATGCAACCGCTTATCTTGATGATATATTAGTCAGGGGTGAATCAATAGAAGACCACAAAATGCATGTCAAAAACGTATTCAGCAAAATTAAAGAATACGGATTTAAGGTAAAAGAAGCCAAATGTGAATTTTTTTCTACCCCAAATCAAATATCTGGGTTATATCATCGACAAGGAAGGACCACGTCCAGACCCGGAAAGGGCCACAGCCATCAGAGATATGCTGGTCCCGGATAATATACAATTACTACAAAGCTTCTTAGGCTTGGCGAATTTCTACCAAGTTTTCATAAAAAATATGCATAACCTTAGAGCACCGCTAAACGATCTTCTTAAAAAGAATAAAAGTTGGATTTGGACGCAGGAATGCCAGTCAGCATTTGACGAGATTAAGAAAACCCTGATCTCAGATCTCTCCCTAACCCACTACAACCCAAAGTTGAATATAATAGTAGCAAGCGATGCCAGTTCCTATGGCATTGGCGCATGTATTTTACACAAATTCCCGGATGGAACAAGGAAGCCAATAGCCCACGCGTCTCGATCCCTGCGGAGAAGCAATATTCTCAAATCGAGAAGGAAGTGTTGAGCATAATTTTTGCGATTACGAAATTTCAAAGGTATATGCAAGGCAAAAAATTCGTCTTACAAGCGGACCATAAACCTCTGTTAGCGATATTTGGTAACAAGAAAGACTTACCGGTGTATACCGCAAATCTGTTGGGGAACGATTCTACTAAAGTATAATTTTGAAATAGAATACCTTTCATCAAAAAATATTTGCCACGCAGATGGTTTGTCAAGACTGGTCCCCCAAAACAAAGAAGTTTTTGAAGATTCAGTCATAGCAACACTTAGAACAGACTGTGAAATTAAGAGCATGATCGCGAATACGGTAAGAGAGCTACCAGTCTCACTGACGGATATAAAAAGGGAAGATCTCATGAATGAATTTATCACATTAACAAAAAATAAAATAAATATGAAAGATTCAAGTGTGCCTGAAGTTTTTTTGTCTGTGCGACGAAGTGTTACTTTATAATGAGTGGGTGGTGATACCCAAAACTTTGCAGAGAAAAATCTTACAAGGTTTTCATTCGTGGCACCCAGGGAAAAATAGAATGAAAAGCTTGATGCGAGGGTACGTCTACTGGACCAACATGGACAGGGATATTACCGACACTATCGACTCGTGTAATGAGTGCGCATTCGCCGCGAAATCCTCACCAATAACATGCAAACCTTGGCCTAAAACAGATCAACCTTGGCAACGAATGAAAAAAAAAATTTCTTTTATGCAGAATAAAAAGATTTAATAATCTTTTAAGCAGAGTAAAGAATTAATTATAAAAAAATTCTCTGTGGTTTTAGGAATTACTGTTACATTTATCGAAGTAAAAATTATAAATTCCGAGAGTCCAATAAAAAAAAAATCTTTATTAATCTTAAAAGAACAATAATATACAATAGATTGTCTGCATAAAAGGTCCTTTAAGCTAGTACGATAAACGTTGTAACAGATTTTTACAAATGTTCACGAAAAAATGAATATTATAATTAGTTAAGAAGAAAGACTTACTGAAAAGTTGTAAGTTATCTCCCTTTGACTGGTTGAAAAACAACAATTAAAATCTTTTCTGTTAAGTAGACTAAAACGTAAACAAATTACATTGTCTTTTACTTATCAAAAAGACAGTATTATTAAAAGCTCAATATTTAATTTTGAGCTATATAATATTAAAGATTTTACACATAGTAAAAACTTTACTGATGTTGTTCCTAAAATAATATATACGTAAACAAAGGGTTATATTCACCCTATTATTTAAAATATTTAAGTGACTTTTATATTATAGGCTGAAAGTCTACAGAGCCATTTACATTCAAGTTATGAAAACAATAATTCTAACTTGAAATAAATTACATATTAACACAGTTAATATATATAAATATTGAGGGCATTTGTAATACGCCTATAGCGATTTACATACAATTCAGCCTCTTTTAAGTTGTGAAAATAATATTTTCGCATCTTAGAAAATTACGATATCATTCGGAATATCCAAAGAGATCGGAGAAAATCTGAAATACGTCTGTTAGCTTGTGGCACTCAGATTATTCTAATTTTATTTTGACAAGCTGACTTTTACAAAAAATTTAGCAGATGCTAAATTTTTCTGCATTGCGACAGACTTTGAAATAAGTACATATGTCCACGGAAGCATTCAATTCCAACGACATATTCAAATTTGTACTTAAGACCAAAAAACACCCATATTCCAAATAAAGAACTTTTGGAATAAATCCTAAAACCATCAGGATTAAGCGTTTATATAATTTAAATACAAAAATTTCACTTTAATAATAGTGACAAATGCTTATAATTGAAAAAAATTCAACCGTGAAAATATCTTTCAATAAAATATTAAAAAAATAATTATCATTCAGTTGAAATACAGAAAAATAATTTTTACACGGATTCACATTGACTTTGCAGGTCCAGTTGAAAAGCAGTACTATCTCATAGTAGTCGACAGTCACACAAAATGGCCGGAGGTCCTATGTTGCAAAAGGCCAATGAAGGAATGTACTATAGCATTCATCCATGAACGCTTTGCACGGTTGGGGTAGTGGACATGATAGTCACAGACAATGAGACACAGTTCACGTCTGGTGAATTTAAACAGTTCTGTGAATCATTCCAGGTTAACCATATAACGACCCCCCAGTACCATCCGCGGTCAAACAGTCAAGCAGAGAGATTCATAAATACCATCAAGCGAGCCCTTAAAAAAGAGCAAGGTACCCTAACAGACAAGGCATTGCAACAGTTCCTCCAAGTGTATCGAATTACACCAAATTCTAATACATTGTGTATATAATTCAAGGACCAAAAAACATACATAAACGTCATCAAAACCAGATGAGGAAATGTCGTGTAAACAACACAGAGGAGTCATCACCTGTCATCAAAGAACAAATTGACGTTATTTATGAGAACTTTGATCTTGAAACTCCCCAGGTTTCGCCTGAAAAAAGGAGGTCCAACAGAAAAAGGATGTTTACTGTGTATTGACCCCAAGAGAAAGAAGTATGGAACAGTTTTCCAGGGAGAAAACTTTTGGAATGGGGGTGTTATGGGGTATTACCCACATAAGATGATGGACTCATCATAGGACTACATGTAGCCAAGGGTTATTAATGCTCGGTGTGTTGCTGAGACTCTGTGGAGACTCTAGTAGCGTTCACTGACTAACTTACAGTACAGTATTCTCTTTTGGCTTTTCTATGTGTATATCTTGTATTGTTTTGTCTAATATATGTCTAAACCTAGGTTTGTCTTATTATTGATGGTCACTAATTTAGGTCCACATCATATAGTAGAGTAAAGAAAGATCCAATGATGAAAACAGAATGACAACTTTTGCAGATCCTACTCAAAAACAAAGACCACTTGCAACCTAAAACATATGAACAGTTGTCTCAATGTTATAGCAAGGTAATTCACATATAAGATCTCCCCAAAATTCAAAGATGATATTCTGCTCAGGCTAATTGTTAGCTTCCAAAGCTCTGTGTGCATCACTTCCTTGTGAATATAACTGACCAATTAATAGGAAAGTTCCCACCATATGTCTAAAATTTCACTCACTTCTTGGAAATAATCAAAGATGCTTCCATCCAATCAAGCCAGATGGTGAGCATAGATGTGGTAAGTTTGTTTAAGAAAGTGCCCACAGAGGAGGTCAAGGACAGATTGGCCTCAGATTTATTCCTAAGAAAATGTACTAGTATACCAATAGCTAACCTGGTGAAGATGCTGACTTTATGTACACAAGCAACACACTTTGGAATGGGATCAGATATATATTGGCAGGATGAATGTTTAATAATGGGCTCATCATTACCACCAGCAATGGCTAACATCTATATGGAATACTTGAGAAAATTACATTAAAATCCACATCACTAAAGCCAACCCTATGGCTAATCATCTGCTGCCTACAATGTTAGGCAAAAGTCAAAAGTAGCAACTGAGAGACTTATGAACAAGAAATGGTTAGTATAACCAGTACTTTACAACATAAAAACAACTCTGGGTATATGGCAGCAGCTCTAACAAACTGGGATGGAAGGATCCAAAACTTTAACAACACTCAGAAAACAGCCTCGGTCTGCTTACCCTATTTGAAGGGATTATCACAAAAAATGCAAACATTTGTGGTCCATCAGGACAACCTTCAAAAGTGGGTCAACACTTTGCAGACACCACTTCTGAGCAAGACCTTCTATAAAGGACAACATGATTAAGGACTGTGTGTATGCCAACTCGGGTAGCTGTAGCAAGAAATATAAAAGAGAAATGGGTTTTCCTCTTAAGATAAGACTTCAAGAACACCACAAAACCAGCATGCTAAAGGAAATAGAAAAATCAGGCATAGCTGATCACATATGAAGGGAAGAGGGTGATCACCACCCCCTGTTGTATCAAGCTGAAATAATAGACTACTGGAAAATATGAAAACTTAAGAAATCAGTGCATATGTTAGGCCAAAAAAAATCTCCTAAGTTGACCAAGCATAGAAACGAATAAAAAATGGAACCAGAGTGCGAGAGAAAAGTAAAAACAAACAATGAAATATGAGCTCTGGTACAGAATGATTACTGAGACATTAGATTTATATGTGGATAAAAGTATTGGTTGAATCCAGTGACTTGACCCTAAAAGTTTTGAGTTCATTGAGGCTACAAAACTTTGAGAGTTGAGTTTAAAGGCATGACTTTTGGAACTAGTACAATCTACTCCGATGTGAACAAAATAAAGGGTTCTGTTTGAATTTCCAATCATTTGAATAAAGTTGGAGTGTACAATGGCTGAAACATCGTGAATATGGCAACAACAATGAAGACAACAGTTCAAACAATGTAAATAGTGTAAACAAATATCAAAATACATATCAGTAGTAATATTATCTTGAATTTTATCTATAGAGGAAGTACTGTCAGTTATTAATATCTGACCATTATTTCTTTCAGTTGTTTTCTATCATAACTAGTTAGACCATCATTTATGGGATTACCCTATGTTGTATGCTAAAGAACTTTTAATGCCTGCTAAGTGATGTTGCATAAAGCAGTATAAAAGGAAATAACACAAAACCTCTTTTTCTCTTCAACCACAGCGTGCCAGTGAGAAAAAATATATCTCTTCTTCCTCTCCAGGAGGCTTCTTAGTTTCCAATGAGCCATGTGTTTAATGCTTTTTAGTTTGAAAAAAAGAAAAGAATCTCATGATATATATTACAAAATAATAACTGGCAAACTAATATCATTACAAACTGATGCCTCTCATAAAACATTCTACATGTTTTCTTCTTCTTCATGTGCAGTGTCTCTTCAGGACATAGACACTCATGGATTTCTACTTGTTACTCTCAAGATTTTTTCTCTTGGTATCTCTTCCAAACCCTGCTCCACCATCCATTTACTCAGGCCTATCAAGTATGTCTCACGCTGCTTTCCCCCGTCTCTCCTTCCCTCTATCCAACCTGTGAGTATTAAATTCTCTAGGCCCTCCTTCCTCACTACATGCCCCAGGAACCTCATTTGTCTGTTGCTGATGTTAAGTATAAGTTTTTTTTTGTTTGCATCCTTTCTAAAACCTCATCACTGAACATGTGCTCTGTCCTTGGTAGCCTCAGCATCCTTCTGTAAAACCACATTTTTGCTGCCCCAAGCCTTTTCTTCATCCTTGATGAGATTGTCCAACATTCACTTCCATACAGAAAACAGATATCATACAGAAATCCAGCACTCTTTTCTTTGTTTCCAATGAGATTTTCCAGTCTTTCAGTACTCTGGTTAACTTCTGAAATGCGTCTTTGGCCATGTCAATGTGTCATTGGGTCTCCTTGTTGCACTTTTCATCCTCAAAACACTTCCCAGGTATTTGAATTTTTTTACTTGTTTTATTTTAGCTTCTCTGACTCGTAGTTGGCATATTGGGCTCCTCTTTTTGCTGATGACCATACATTCAGTTTTCTTGAGGTTTATGATCAGTTCTTTCTTTTCACTTTCTTTTCCTACCTTCTATAGGAGGTCCTGCATTTTCTTTTCCATATCTGCTATCAGCACTGTGTCATCTGTGTATCTTACATTGTTGAGATTATGACTGCCAATAACAAATCCTGGCAAGGCTTTTATTTCTCTCATAATTGCTTGTCTGTACAGGTTAAACAGATCTGGTGAGAAAACACATCCTTGTCTTATGCTCCTTTCTATTTTTGTATACCTGCTAAATTCATTTTCTGTCTGTATGCAAGCAGTTTGCTGCCAATATTAATTCTTGATTATCCTAACGACTTTTCCGAAAATGTCGAGGTTGTTGAGCATCTCTAATTTTTTGTAATCAGTTTTCCCCAATTTAGGTAATAAAGACATTAAGTTTACTGAATATTACTGGAAATGGGGGAAAAGTAGTATTAAAAGAGAGAAAAATAAAAGAATGAAGATTAAAAAACAGAAGATAACAATTGACTTTATATTTAAATTTTTGAAAATCAAAGTTGAATGAAAAGCAAGAAGACAGAAGAGATTTCCACAAGTGAGATGTATGACAGAAGAAACTTACCATAAAATTTAAAGTCACATTTAGCCATTTCCACTTGTAAAATGATGAGACCTTGCTGCCAATCTAGTCCTGTGCTTAAATTCATAAAGTCTATGTACTATAGAGGGAAGTTCATCGGAACAACTGCCTTAAATGCATTTAGAGAAAAGACACAGGGTAACTATGTTATAGTAGTTGAAAAGTGACTGAAGTCAAGATTCCCGGTCAAGACTAATAATATTGCAAATTCTTTGTATTTCATCAAGAATCTTTAAATACTTAGCAGAAGCAGCAGACCATATGTGATAGCAATACCAAAGCAAGGATGAATGGTAAACTTACAAATATGTAAGATCGATTCTGCCAAGAAAAATTGTTTAGCATGATATAGGGAACCAAAAATTAACTTTTGACAAGATTTGAACTCATAGCCTCTATATCTAAAGAAATCTGTTATAGTATGATTAAAACTATAATGCTAGAACTATTAAAGATTGTAAAAAAATTTAAACATACATTTTAGATTTTATACAACTCAATGTTTTCATGATGGCATTGATATTAATGTAAATTCATTAAAATTTTAGTATATAATTCCACTCATTTTATTTTTGCTCATTATGTTTTTAGTAAATTTAGGCACTTCTTTACTTTAGTTTGTATATAAAGATTTTATATTTGGTCATTTTATGTTTGTTTGTTTTTTTTGTTAACTTATTTAAAAAGATCTGAGATTTTATATGTGAGTAGCTAATTGCGACAAGAAGTGGGTTTAAAATTCTGGCTAGTTTATGTGGGGCACTATCTATTCCTGATATAATGGGTTCCATCAGAATATCTGTTTATTTTTATAATCATTTCACCACAAGCAAGGCAGTATCACCACTTGTGCACAGGGAATTACTGTGAAAGGAAAAGAAAGAAAAAGAAAGAGGAAACAAGTTACCAGGGATATGGAAGAAAGGATAAGAAAAGGATGGGAATCAAGAAGATAGAAAATTGCAATTGACGTTTCACTTAAAATCTTTGGAGATTGTAGCTATCAGGGAAGCAAGTATATAGAAGGGATTTCCACAGGAGAGAAGTATAAGAAAATAAACTGATTGAGTAGAAGTGGCCTTTACATTTGACTATTTTGACAGTAAAAGGGTGGGACCTAAATGTCAGTCTAGTAACATGAGTAAATTCATGTGGTCAGAGCACCAGGGAAAAAAGCCCGTCAGAGCAGAAACTATGAAAATATTTGAAGAAAAGACAGAAGGAAGCCACATTCCATTGGTGAGAAAGTGATTGAAGTTGAGCTGTCATATCAGGATCAATTACATTACAGATCCTCCTTTGGATTTTGTTGAGAACCCCTAGAAGAATAACAGGAGCATCCACCCAGATATGGCAACAGTATTCAATGCATGAACAGATTTATAAATGTGCAAATGTTTGGAATCCATAGACTAGGGAGGTATATTTATTAGGATTCTTATATTTTTTTAACCTATTTTGTGTTTATTATGTAGTTGGTTTCTGTAGAATAGTTTAATATGAAGTTTTGCATTGTTATTTTTCAGTATTTCTCATTTTTATTAAGGTTAAGTGAATGTTTATCAATTATGTGGTTAGGGAAATCAATGTTAATGTTTTGTTTTTGAGTTCATTAGAATATTGTACATGTAGAGACTTTTAAATGGGCTCTTATCTGCTAAATTATCGATAACAGCTATGTTACATCTTTGTGGACATTTACTGTTGAAGTTAATTGAATGGGTTTTAGCTGCTTATATTTCATAGGCAAATTTTAAAGTTTTCATTATTCAAATCAAATTAATATGTACAAAAAAGTAAGTGTTTACTTCATATGTGAAATTAGGATTGAGTTATTTTTAATGGTTTTAAAACTCAATCTTCGTGAGTACAAATATATTGTTAATATGTATGTAAATCTATAATTGAATAAGTAAACATTAATGGACAATTAGAAAAAGAAATAATTTATTCTTTGTGTAATATAACAATCTGGCCCCACCCGAGGAAGGCTGATGCAAGCGAGGGTGTTTCCGGTCGTTGAAAGGAACGGATGTCGTTTGACCTTATTTCCGGCAGCAGCGGAAATAACTACAGAGGCAAACAGAACAGGTGTCTCTGAGAATTACGTAGGCGTGCGTGGGCGAGGCAAAACCGGAAGAAAAAGTCCCGGTTCTGGAAGATCATAAAAAGACCTCGGCACACGGATTCGCCAGTAGAGGAGCAACAGAGATCGGCCGGTGAAGAGAGACCCAACAGATAAGACTATACTCCCGTCAACCCATTAGAAGCGCGCTCTCTCAATTCTCTGTTCCCTATTCTACACGGTTCATCGTCATTAATAAAAATATAACTTTATATTTTTATATATATGCGTGTTTGTTGTTTGTCGATATATAACAGACGCATAATTGGTGCCTAGTGACTTGCTGTTTTGAGACAACAAAACAGTTAGATGCGAGCTGGTTGCCACGGCGACGATTGAAATTCAACGGACTTAAAACTACCAGATAGAAAGAAAAAAGAAGACGAAAATAGAAGCAGCCGCACGACTATAGACATCAACCAAGGTAGGTGACTCTTTGATTTGATAGTGTGTGTGTTCTGCTCTTGTTTATAATAAGTCTAGTTAGAAAAAAAAAAAATGGAACAGCATACTTTTGCCGATCTGACCCTAGAATTGAGACATGTGGATTGTTCGGTGTCGAACACATTAAGGGTAGAACGGAGGGGTGCAGGACTACATGCAGAGAGTAGTACGCCTAGCGGAGAGCGCATAGGTTGGGGTTGACGGGAGGAATAAAGTTGAGATATTTACCTATCTGTAAGTATAAAACATCTGAGTTAATGATTTATTTTTTTGTTAATATTTTACCATATATGTGAAGTGAGTTTACTGGTATGTTGCTTAATTAATCTTACTTTTATTGAGTAAGTGAAATGTAAAATCATGTAAAGGAAGTTTCTTCTACTCTTTAAAGTGGATAATTGGATTAACTTGTTGATAACAATGTTTTCTTTGGTTTGTGCAGTGTTAGGTTTTCTTTTTTTTTTGGATTTCTTTTCAATGACTGTACACTACAAAATGATTTACATTTCTATGTTTGTGAATTATGCTTTTGTGCAGGTTCCCATCAATTCAACATCCTCTGTGAATTTTCATTTATGTGACTTGGGAAATATCTTTTGAAGATATATTAATTTCTGAAAACTTTATATTGACACGGATAGACCTGCAGATTCCACAGTTGATCGGAACAAAAAGAAAGAACAACTGAAAAGTCTTGTAGACTTATTGGCTGATATGTTATAGGATTGGGAAAGAAGCAGTGGGAGGATTAACGATAGTTTAAGTGAAATAGTTAGGAAGATACAAACGTGGAAAATTATTAATAGTATCTAAAGCATAAAGTAAATTATACGTCTCTGGTTCAGTGGTTTGGTCCCCAATTACGCAGAAATTTCCCAATTTTTCAGTGGACACCATGCCGGTAGAATTGCGCGATATGGAGGAGATTCCTATCCGCAAACTAGTAAATACCTTGGAACAGATAGATATGGAAAGATTTAGTGAAGGATATGAAGAACTCCCGAAGAAGTTGACGATAGGAGTCATTGCTGGCATAGTCGGCGTTATGATAATCCTTGGAATAATAGCTAGGAAGCGGATTTTTAAGTGTGAAAGAAGCAACAGTGCTTCGGGAAAGGAAAGGGAGTTATCCGTTGTGAATAGTACTCCGGGGTCAACGGGTGTTCAACACTCAAATGTCTCTGCGTTAAACAGAGAGATGTCAACAAATCAGATATGCTTGGATTCGAATCCAGAGGAAGTAGTTCAAGGAATAGAAAACATTGTACAAACTAAGGAACTACGAGTCACGGGTCCATTTTTTTAGACTAAATTAATATAGATGAAACCTCTAATCCTCCACAAGTAAATTGCATGCGGATTAACGTTGGAATCAGGGTAATTTTCTTCATTTTCTATTGAACATTTCTCGGTCAGACTATGAATGATATGTACTGCAGATAATGGCCATTTTTCTGTGTTCAAACATAGTATGTTTGAAATTAAATTAAATTAAATGAAGTTACATGTGTAACAATAAACTCGAGCAGAAACACGCATGGTGTTGGTCAAAGGTCATTTACTCGATGTCAGTTTAGAAACTGGGGCGCGGTTACCGCCTATGATCATGTGGTCGTGCATCGAGGCGTCTACGCTTATGGACAGAGTCGAGAAAGAAAATGAACATTTTTAAGAACTTTGCCCAATTCTGTGAAAATGGATATTAAAAAAACAAAAAAACAAAAAAAAAAACAATGAAACATCGAGCTGGTAGAACAATTTTCACGATGGACACGAACATTGTTGGGTTGCCGATGTAGGCTCCCCTATATATTTTTTTGTTGTTTTTTTTTTGTTTCGGCATGCACATGTTTTGTTGTTTTGGCGTGCACATGTTTTATACAATTGTCGGGCTTGTGTGGCATGGGGAGGAGTGTGAGGGTGTTGCGCTTAAAATGTTCTTAGGTGAACATTTTGGAAAATGGGAGGGCGAGGAATGTAATATAACAATCTGGCCCCACCCGAGGAAGGCTGATGCAAGCGAGGGTGTTTCCGGTCGTTGAAAGGAACGGATGTCGTTTGACCTTATTTCCGGCAGCAGCGGAAATAACTACAGAGGCAAACAGAACAGGTGTCTCTGAGAATTACGTAGGCGTGCGTGGGCGAGGCAAAACCGGAAGAAAAAGTCCCGGTTCTGGAAGATTATAAAAAGACCTCGGCACACGGATTCGCCAGTAGAGGAGCAACAGAGATCGGCCGGTGAAGAGAGACACAACAGATAAGACTACACTCCCGTCAACCCATTAGAAGCGCGCTCCCTCACCCTTTCCGTTCTCTATTCCACACAGTTCGTCGATACTAATAAAAATATAACCTTATATTTTTATATATGCGTGTTTGTTGTTTTGTCGTCATACGGCGATATATAACATTTGTTTATTAGAAAAATATTTGAAAATATTTTTCATATTTACTTCCTTTAACTGCAGAAAAGTTAATATCAATAAAGTTTAAAATTCAGTTTTTAGATCTGTTATTTTTACTCTACCATACCAAGTAAAGTTTAATCTGGGAAAGTTTGAGAGGGCAAAAAATTGTACTTAAAATATATTCAACTCATCCAGAAAGTAAAAAAGAAAAATAAAGCTCCTAAGGTGTAAGCATAAATTTTTTTACTCCAGGATTAGTTGGGGATTTAAAATCTTTTAAACACCTTGTTTATTCTAATAAAAACAGTTTTGTACAAGAAGAGAGAAACAGGAATATTTCTTACTGACTGTTTTTTTTTTTTACATTGATAGACTGTTACATGTAATTCCTGCTTTGACTAACATATGAGCTGACTATTTGATACTGTCCGTTTATGCCTGGCACATGGACATAGTAATAGACACAAAATGCATGCAAATATTTAAGAAAAATGTTCACCTCTATTTGAAAATATGATATTTGAAGAGTATACTATTACAAATAACTTTATAACTATACTTAACAGATGATACTTTGCAGATTTGATATGTTAAATTCTAAGTTGGTATCCACACAGTAAGGATGTATCGATGTGTCTTTTACAGACAAACGGTTTTATTGAAAAATCTCTTTTATTGAAAAATTATTTTTATTTTGTTTGAAACTAATTAACAAAATATGTTCTAATAATATGTCTGTTACAATCAATTTAATTAGTTTAACAAAATTTGAATTTATATAAATTTTTAAACTGAAACATTTTCATCACAAAAACTACAAATTCAGCATTTTGGAATTTTAATCTGGAAAGTCATTTCTTTCTCTCAAATTATGGAAAACCTTAAGTCATTCTTTTCTAGAGCATTTTGAATAAATTATTTATTGAAAGAATTCTCTGGGGAGGTGAAGGGCTAAGTCTGCAAGTATTTCCTCACTAACATTTTATATGGGAATTCCATTTCCTTTGGATTTCCATAGAATGCAATTTTGGTAAAAGTATTAGATTTCTAGGAATTCAGGTTCTATATGTTTAGTTCTGTCAACATTATTTAAACACAGACATACATACATACATACATACATACATACATACATATGCACAAACATAGGTGCTATACATGTTCATACACATTTAATCATACATACATATTCTTTTACATTTCAAACATACGCACCGTAATGGGGGCGCTAGAGGGTGTCATCAGTGATCACTAGGGGGTTTCGGGTCTTTCAACATCATACCCCCCCCTCACCGCGCTGACCCGACCATATATAACATATATATATTACATATATATCATACATATACAAGCACATTTAATTATATGCACACTCATATATACCCAATCATTCTCTCTCTTCCACATCACACACACACACACACACACACACACACAATGTTTAGCTTAAATCATAGAGTGTATATATATTGAAAAATCTATTAGTAGGGATACCACTGTTAAAGGAAATTTTTTAAAAATATAACTCAGGAGAAATAAGTTCTTTAACATTTCTTTTTAAATAACAAATAAAAGAAGATTGTGCACACTGAAAATGTAGATGTTATGAAAAATATATTCTGATGCTAAAAAGATTACACTCCTTTAGCTCCTGGATTAGTGCTTCTTTTGTTGGGTATCAATATGAAAATGTTCAGTATATTAACCCTAGAACAAACAACATAGATCTATCCAAGAAAATAAGAAGGATGAAAAAGTTGAAAACAACAACATTGAGAGAATATCCTTGTACCTTATTTATGGGTAAGGCAATACTGAGCCTCAGTGAGAAGTCACTTAAAGTCTGTTAGGATTATGGATATCTTAGACATGGATCTATTCTTTCTCATGTCAATCCCAGTTAGAATAATTGCCACAATGGTATGTGAGAGAAGTTAATTAAAAGCCATGTATATTCCCTTATAAAAACTTAGAATGTAGATTTCTACAAAGCATGATGGACATCCTAACTTTTAGCTGAAGCCAGGTAGAAGGAATTTCAAATAGCTGAAGAGTTGAGGAATTTAGGTGAGTTACATACTATGAACTATCAAATTATGAACTATCAGATTGTGAACGCTGCAAGGTTAGCTTGGAAGAAACGGCTTCACATGCCTTCTACCATTGTTCGCAGGTTCGCCCTCTATGGGACCGTGTCAGCGAGTTGACTACACGTGTTGCGCCGCGAGAGCTCATGCTCATTATAGTGCATTTGCCTGTGACAATGTGTCGCCCCCATTTTCTGGGATGAAGCGTATGGTGTTTCTGTTGCTGCTACCCATGGCTCGAATAGTGTTTTGGACGATGCGAACGGAGGAAGTCTTGCGAGGTCAGCATCTTTCACATCAGGATCTGATCTGATATTTTGAGCATCAACTCAAAATAAGGTTTAGAACTGATTGGAAACATTTGACTTCGACAGACTTCAGCAAAGGTTGGGTAAATGTGGCTAGCCTGGTTTGCATGAACAGAGCTAGCCTTGATTTTCTCTTTCAGATCTGCTGGTTACATTAGGGTAGATTCCTTTGGAACCCTCTCTTGGTTAAGGTAGCTTTCTTTTGTGTACCTAGTTAATGTGAATGAATGTGTTCCTAGCCTGTACCCGGTTTCCTGTTTTGTTATGATCCAAGTCGAGATTCGCAACCTCCCCAGTTTGTTTTGGCCTCCTTTTAGCTCAGCTGGTTCAGCCTTTGATTGTCACATTCTATTAATTATTTTACCCCCCCCCCCAACACCTCCTTCTTGATTTTGCCATTTGGCGGAATACAGCAGCCACTCTTTTTCTGGGTCTTACTAACATTGTTTATTATTTTAGTTCAAAAAATTTGTTGTATTTTTAGTTTTTTTTTTTGGGGGGGGGGGGGTTCTTCCCCCTCCCATCATTTCATCTTTCATTAAATGTTTAAATATATATTATATTGTATATAAATGCATTTTTATTGTCATGGGTTTGTTTCCCCTTTTTAGGTGCCCCTTGTAAATTTGTGGTATTTTGGTGTATGAAGGATTGGGAGGTGATGGATGGGTTCTTTTAGTGAATGTGTAAATTGTAATGTGTGATTGGGTCGTGATAGGTATAGGTAGTTAAGTGAGTACCACACTCTACCCCTACCCTTTTTGGCTTTGTGCCATAATTTTTGTTATTTCACAAAAAGAAATATTGGAAGGTCTTATACGAAGGGATTCACTATTTGATAAGCTATTCCACTCCAACCCATTGCTTGCCTATATTTTTATTATTGTTAATTGTACCTCAGTACAATAAATCTGTTATACCTTATCCCTGGTGTTGAGTACCATTCTTCAACTGAGCTATTTGCACTGTTTTCTGTTTTGGGATATATCAATTTGTCAACGAAGATGACTGTTGCCCAATACCAGATTGGCGAACTAGGAAAACTATCACCGGATATCAATTGGCAACAGAAAAAAGTGAATTCACACGCAAATTTCAGTTGCCGAATAAGGATTAGAATTCCTAAGAAAATACAACCGTATTAAATGAGGAGGTGTAAAATATGAGCGCTAAAGAAAATATTTCAGCTGAGAATTTAAGTAAGAACCTGCAGCAGTGACGACCATATATTAAAAAAAAATAAGTTAAGGTAAGAATTATTTTTTGTACCCCTTCATAAAAAAAAACTGTTTTTTTTTCTTGCCAAATTTTTAACTTATTGGTCAATTGTATGGTTGAATTTTTATTTTTCCATAAACATATTTTTGTTGTATATGGAACATGGAGCAATTAGCAGAATTTACGAAGACGCTAGGCGTAGCGGTTCAACAACTAATACAACAACAGCAAAGTCAACAAAAACAACAAACAGATCTTCAACAACAAATTATAAAACAAGATGTTTTGCAAAAAATATTATTAAAGCTAGGCAAACCAAAGGAAGGTTCCAGAATTTTCTCTGCGGAGGGTATATCAAACTCTCTTTCAGAATTTTTGTACAAACCTGAGGAAGGAATAACTTTTCCTGTGTACTTTAAAAGGTACGAGACAATTTTTTCAAAAAGGTGCAAACAATTATACTTTTGTTACAAAAAATCAGTGCTCAGGAAAATACGAAGTACACAAACTTCATTTTACGAAAGAAACCAGAAGAGATTTTGTTTGACGAAACTGTTGAAATATTATCGAAAGTATTTGGCGAATGGGACAGTTTGTTTCATACACGGTATAAATGCTTAAATATCGTGAAAGAAGAGGACGAAGATTTTGTTTCATACGCTGGGAAAGTTAACTCCCAGTGTGAACGTTTCAACATATTGTGGGGGATTTGGTATTTGCTGGGTTGTATGTTGATCATTTCCCCCACAAATACAACACTCAATTTGCAATCGCGCAAAGTGAGGGAATAATTTACAACGGACATTCAACAACAAACAATTTATTACGTGACAAAATAAAATGGTATGTAGAAACCAACAAAATACATGATTCTAAAATTGCCTTTTTGAGAAATATAAACTTGGCAAGAAGTTAATTTTTGTCCAAAAACGTATATATGTTTGCATTGGCAAAGTCTGTAAATTTTTCCTACTTACATTCAGTTGGCGACAACGTGTCGCGTTGGTCAAAAAAAATTCGTCGGCTTTTCTTTTTAAGGTCCTTGGAGCGAGGTCACGAACTTTTGGCATGGAAGAAAGGACATGGCCGGCAAAGTATACGGTGTCATGCGGACTTAATGGCCTGCTGGGTGACTGCTTGATGACTGACTTTTCTTTCTAACTGTTGTATTATATACATTAATAGGGGATCAACTAATCTTCCTAACATTAGGGTGTGAAAACATTTACTGACCAATCAGATTTATTATTTTACTATTTTGTTTTGGGGCCTAAATATTTTTGTGTAAATTTACTTCCAAGCCTATTTTTCTAGAATGTTCTTATTCTAAGTTTTTAGCTGATTGGTTGAGAAATATAAAAATGTAATCTAAATTCTACTGCTGTTTTGATCCAGTTTATCTAGAATGTTCTATTGTGATTGTGTGCTTATTTTAATAAAAAAATTATGTATCCCATAATATTTTCCTTGATGTCTTTAAATCAAGGAAGATATGTTCAAATGCCTAATTTTTGTGCAATTTTTAACAGTGCCTAAGGACAAGGTAGTTCGTTCAAAGATTTTAGCGATGTTGGAGCATGATACGAACATAATATAGAAATTATTACGAACTCGCCAACTGGGTGCCCCATGATTGGATGAAAAACAACCAATCATGGGCTACCTTTTTAGATTTTCATGAGCGGGTTTTACAAACTCCCTTCCTCTTTTTGCTTACAGACAAGACGTCCCCGTCTGCTCTCCGTCATCTAGACCCAGGATACCTGAGGGGATTTGATGTCAACTGAAGCACAGAAGTCATGGCTCTATTTCTTTAACCCAGCCATAATGACACAGGAAATATAAATTGTTAAAAGGACGCATCTTTCAGATAAGTTCTGCAAACCCAACTGTTTACAAGAGACTATCCTTTTCTCTCTTTTCCTGTAAATACAAGTTTATAACATTTTCATCTGTGTTTGTGTTTCTTTCTTCGCATCAGCGTCACAATATTGTTACCAATTAAAATTGGGAAATTCCCAATAATTTGCAAACAGTTGAAAATAACGTTTCACGCTGAGAAAGTAATAACCACGTGAAATAATTTAACATGAAATAGATTTGTGTAAATTAATATCAAAACATGACGTCGCTTGAGGAAAGGGTATACGCACACATCCCATTTTGGTGTTTACTACTAGGGTTTATAGAGGTCAAGTTTCGTCTATCTCTTTTATTTCCTTTGTTTTAATTTGTTTGTGTTGATATCGTTCGCACAACAGGGTGAATGACTTTAAGTAGATTAAGGGTGTTAGAGCCTTAATTTTTAATAGGGATTCCTTTAAAAGGAAAATAATTCCTGCCATTGAATTAATGTCAGCAGAAGCATCCTTAAATAAGACTTGCTTTAAGAAACAAGAAAGTCTTATAAATAAATGGTTGACAGAGGTCGATGCAATTAACACAAAAATAAGTGAAGCTTGTGAAAAGACCGATATCAATTTAGAAAAACACGGTATGTTGGAAGACGAACAGTTAGAGGCAGTGTTCGTTTACAACATATTCAAAAGACTCACAGGACTGGAAGAGAACATTTCTAGTTCCAATGCAGAACCCACCCCAGTTCAAAATCCACAAGTGTCACTCACAGCCTCATGCGTTTTAGCCCCAAGGTTGCAGTGTGTTAAATTCAGTGGAATACAAGCTGGTAAATTTGAATTTAAAAATTTTCTGGTTCAATTTGAAAAGTGTGTGGATGCTGTACACTAAAAAAAAAGCCAAGCTGTCATTTCGAAAAAGTTTTTTAACTGGATACACGTCTCAGTTAGTGTCTCGTCTTTCGCTAGAAGATGAAAACTTTGAAGTGGCCATTAATTTGTTGAGAAAGGAATTTTTGGATATTCCTCTCATTATTGATGAAATTTTTAAACAATTGCTGGGCAGTAGCCCTGATTATGACCCAGAGTTTGTCAACATAAAAAGATTTTTGTCAGAAATTAAAGCTGATCTATCCGAATTAAAAACCTTGTATAATTTGAATT
The DNA here is from genome assembly GCA_037127315.1 of Ascarosepion bandense. Taxonomy (NCBI): domain Eukaryota; kingdom Metazoa; phylum Mollusca; class Cephalopoda; order Sepiida; family Sepiidae; genus Ascarosepion; species Ascarosepion bandense. The sequence goes on along the minus strand of JBBBDQ010000139.1, from coordinate 1,518,637 downwards.
TTTTGAAGAAAACACTCCAGGCTATGAACTAATTAGCCATATAATTTTTTCAAAATTACCGAATGGACAGGCAGAAAGGTTTGTCGACACGTTTAAAAGAGCTATGAGAAAAGCTAATGGGATCAACACCGAAGACAAGAATATTCAAACATTTCTGATGGTTTATAGAATTACGCCGAATCAGAACTTTAATGGAAATGTGTTGCCTGCTGAGGTCATGTACACGAGAAAGATTCGATCAATATTTAATAGGCTGTTACCAAAGAAAAAGAAAATTTTTATAAAACCAAACTCTGATGTTAAATCTTTCAAAGAAGGTGACAAGGTCTTCTTTAAGAACTATCGGACTGGAAAGTGCTTTTGGGAAGATGGTTTGGCAATTAGAAGAATCGGGAGAGTCATTTACATAATTAAAGGAGAGAAGTTTGTCTGTAAAAGACACATCAATACATCGAAACCGTTACATATGACCAAGAGATACCAAGAGATACATCGAAACCGTTACAAATGACCAAGAGATACCAATGGAGGTAGTATATAACACATTCCAGATTCAACCACCCACTAACAATGGCGTACCTATGGAAGTAACACCAACACAAACAACTACTGATTCTACTAAAAGTGAAGACACAGGGACTGACAGGAGAAGAAGTAGCAGAAAAAGGAAAAGGACTAAACGGCCATCTCCGGGTCCTAAGAGAAAAAGATATTAAGAGCAAAATTCTAGGAAGAATTTTTTTGGGGGTAAGGTGTTATAGTGGAACATCCTGTCATCCCCCGAGAATAGAATGCTCTACCTGATAAAAGATGGTAATGAATGGTCTGAAGGAGGAAGGTCTTAGGCGAAGGCATTCACTATTCGATAGTCTATTCCGCTCCAAACCGTTGCTTGCCTATATGTGTATTATTGTTAATTGTACTTTATACAATAAATCTGTTATACCTTATTACTGGGGTTGAGTACCATTCTTCAACTGATCTATTTACACTGTATTCCTTTTCGGGATATATCAACATTAAAAATATTTCAGCAGAATTCAATATAAAAATATGTATTTTTAGGTACTTAGCTTCAACAGTAGAAACTCTTTGCTGTCATTGATTGTCATTAAAGGCTAATAATATATTGGCATGAAATGGACATCTGTAAAGCACAATCTCTGCTTTCTCTCTCTCTCTCTCTCTCTCTCTCTCTTTCTCTCTCTGATGCTGACTGACTTCCTTGTCATGATTCATTTTTTTAAAATTGCAGCAGACATGGCTCGTACCCCGATGGAAAATCACATCTTGTGCAGAAATATATATATATATATATAAAAATTAACCAATCAGATTGTAAGTTTGTAAGAAAATAAAGAAAGCTTGTTGGAGCCTCTTTCTACCAAAAATGCACAAGATTTGATTAAGGTAATTAAAGCGATAAGTAAATTGTCGTTAAACCGTGATCTGTAAATTGTCTTATGATAGCTAAGTGGTAATTTTTTTATCCAATCATGTTACGAGTTTGCAAATCAAGAAAAAGAGAGTTATTTTTATTTCATATCCACCAAAGATTCACAAGGATTGCAATTCCTCTTTATTTATGCCGTGCTTCCAAATGGATGAAGGTCATTTCTCCTTCCTTCTCCTCTCTTAGTTTTCAATCTTAGTCTGTCCTCACATGGTGGCTCAGCTGTTTTTATGACAAATTTAATTCTTAAATTGTGTGAGCAAATGGCGGGCTTTATTGTAATCATTAATTTTTAATTATCTCAATTTTCAGTAATGAATATAATTTTTCAGGTTTGGGTTTTATTTATTCACATCAACCTCAACCAGTCATTTTGTTGACCTGTCATCAGCAAGTTTTTTTCCATAACCTTCAGTTTACTCACGCAGATGAACCTTAACGGTTTGATTCTCATTTAAATTATTCAGGCAACAGATAAAGTTCTTTCTTGATTTGTTTACATTTCCACAATTATATTCTTGGTGGTCTCTTAGGCTACCAACCAGTACTTCCACTCTTGTTGGTGGGTATAATTCAACTTTCTCAATTCTGATTTCGATTCTTATTAAGAATAATCATTTCCCAAATCTATTTTTCTTATATACCAGATTCTCGATAGAAAAAGGAAAGAAAGAGAAAGAAAAGATTTCCATCTCCCCTCCTCCCATTTGATATTCCTAGCTAACATTTTACATAACCCATTTAATTCCACCAGAGTCACATATTGTCATACTGTGGCCTTAATTGTTTGATGGTGTCTTCCTACAATTCCATTGCTACTGCTCTTTTATCCTGGTCTGAAAAGAAACTACAACTCACTTATCAGGCATCTTTCAAGGTTACAGAACAAAATGTGGTGCTGTTGTCCATTAACATTTCATTTGCTGGACATTTTTTAGTAATATCTCTTCCAACATCTTTGAAATTTCAGTTGCATTTTCTGAATAAATTTTCCACCAGATTCACTCAGTCTCACAGTCAATCATAGTCAAGTACAGTTTCTGCCAATAATGGTTTAATTCAACAGCACCAATTTTTCTCCAAATGAAGGTTTGTATAAACTTGAAGAAGGATCCATTGACTGACACATTTTATACTTTTACTTTCTACCATGCATTTAACATCATTTCTAGTAACATGGGGGTCCACTTTCCTGGCCAGGAACAGGGTACTCTCTACTCCAGAATGGTGTATATCATGCAGTCTTTTTAACTCCTCATTTTCTTGGTGACATACAGCAGCAATTGTATTTACAGTCTCATCATGCATCTTGAGCCATTTTTGCCTCACCTTTGTAGTCTTGTCTACACTGTTCCTCTTTGATCGCACATTACTTGTCCTTGAAGATCAAACTCATTAGTTAGGGATGCTTAAGTAACTCTTTGATCAGTCACTTAATCGTTCCTAACTAACACTTTATGATCATCTCTGCAGCACACTTTCCTCTTCTCCATAAGTTCAGATTTCATCCAAGTAAGCACAGTAACAGTCTTCACCTAAATTTTTTTATAATCGCCACTTCAAAGCTAAATTGATGCCTTTGGTAACTGTTTCCAGCTGGCCACATTGATATGGGTAATAACATATTTCTTTCATAGCCAGGCAGCATCTTGTACAGTGACACTTCCAACTTCCAATGCTATACTGCTGGCATCACACCATACCATCACATTTGGACATGTGACAATTATCTTTCATCGGGTTCTTTTTCTTCACCTTTGCAACAAGCTTCATCATGTCTCACTACTCATCTTGTCTTCCAAATTCATTCCACCTGCCTTCCTCTTTATATAGCGACATGCAGTTTACAACCATCTGGCAACAGGGTATGGACCAACTAACTTCTCACATATTGAGAAAAATTTTCTTCTTTCTAGTTCATCTTTGACATCAAGAATTTCCTTTTTTTTTTCTGAAATACCAATTATCCTTTTCCATCTTTGATCAGTTAGAGCCCTAACATCATCCCAATTGAAAATGTAGAGGATGTAATAAAAAGAATGCATGACTGTGCATTGTGAAATGACAGCTACATTTGAAATTAGAAGCATGGTGACCTGGATATGTATGAGATGTTGAAAATCATGTACACAAATGTCCAAAATGTACTGTAATAAAAACATTTTGCTGGTACAAAGTACACAAATATAAAGTTTGACTTCAATAGTGTGGTATTGTACTTTACTTTGATTTACTTTTGTTCTGGCTGGCCTGAAGTTCACATTACAATAGAAAAAATAGTACAATAAGGCAAATATTAAGGTAATATTTACTAGGAATGAAATACCAAAAACATTAATGTCAGATAATGCCCCTGGATTTTGTGATAAAAGTCTGTGTTTTTGGTTAAGGAAAATTGGATGCATCCTACTATATCATCTTCAATCAAATCAACAAATGATGAGCTTTATTTTAAAATAAATACGGTATTTATTATTTAGCTTATTTAATAAAAAAAGGAAAGTTTTATATTAGATTTAAATTCTACATTTATATTGTTTGATGTAGCCGTTTCATTCTGTTAGAAACAAATTTTCTGATTCTTAAAATTTTCATGTTGATGATAATTTATTATCATCCATTGAATGTGTTAAAAAATTAAATAGTTCCCACTGAATATCTAAAAAATCTTCACTGAACAATTTTAAAACAAAGAGTATGGAACAGATTAAAAAAACACGCTTGCTGATAAAAATTTTATTAAAAACAGAAGATTTTGTTGATAATTACTTTATTAAAATCAATCATACTTCTTTTCATTAATCCAATATTTATGACTTACAAGCATGTTTCTTTGAATTATTAATACTTTCTTTCTTTATTAATATCTAAAAATGCTATACTGTCAAAGAAAAATATTCTTATCCTTCTAATATTAATTTTAACTAATATCCTTATCTTTGTTTTATTACATTATTTCAGCTAACGTGTTCTCAATGTTTTTTTTTTTCAGGAATATATTGTAGTTGGTAATCTCTGTGTGTGAATTTGTGTATATATATATATATATATAGAGAGAGAGAGAGCACGAGAGAGAGAGTCATTCAAATTTTGATACCATTTTAACTGAAGCAATTCATAAATACTGGTGTTAGAGATGGGTGTTCAAATCTCATTGCACTCTGCCAGTTTTAATGAAAGGAGTTACCAATTGTAACAACATGTGCTAGAATATTCAAACAAATTGTATGGACTAAAATACCAGTACATGGATTGTTGTTTGTTTTTTATGCTGTACATATAGGAAACATTAACAACTGCAAAACTAAAGAGATGAATAGATGGGTAACATTTAAAAAAATACTAGATGCAACATTCACATGGGCTTGCTAAAATGCTGAAATATGAACAACAAAAATGAGGATATTGGTCCAAGTAACTTGTAGAATAATGACATTTTTATAATTTATTCAACCAGAAACATGGAGTGTAGAAAACATACATGAAGAAGGATTAAACATTTTGGAAAAAATGAAAATGAAAGGAGCATATTCTCCCCTCACCAAAACAAGAGTAAATAGTCACTTTTGGATATGAGGATTATCAAATTTTTAAAGCTTAAGAGAAAAACAAGTCAAGATATCAACAAAAACAAAAGCAGACCAACACCTTTGGCTCTATTTTTGTGTGTCTCTGAATGGTGGTGGAAGAGAGGAAAAATGCAGTGGTGACCAAAATACAGAGTCAGAAAAATGCAAACTTTAAAGAAGGAGGCTTTTATAAAATGAAAAAGAGGGTTTTTAAATATTTGACGATAGAGAATCACTCATGTGTCAATGGTATTTACTCTTGGTAAAATCTGTTATGTCAGAACAATTTCACATATTTGTGGCAAGTAGTATCTTTATATATTTTGTTGCTTTTCATTACATTGTTCTAAGCCAATATATTCTTTGGGTTACAATTTAAATCATTAAATTTGGAACAATATAGCACTTTAGAAAAAGAATCAAACTTATAGTTCACACCAGAGTAACTTGCTAGATCATGAAACCATGCCTATACCATTTATTCAATGAAGTTTCTAAGAGCCACTTAAAGTTATCTGTTAATGTATAATTATTACATGCCATTTTGTTGCCCATTATCAGAACACATTTTCAAATTGTTTTATGTTGTATTAATTCTGTTAACTTTGTTAGTTCTATTTAAATTATCTATCTCAGCTCATATTAATCTATAAAAATTCTTCCTTTTATATGAGCTAGATTCGTAATAAACTGATATTTATGCCTAATTATACATCCATTTCTCTATCAAAATGGATAGCAATCTATTTCTATTATATATATATATATATATATATATATATATATATAATATTGCAACTTATCTATCTGCACTTTCAAATCCTTTCTCTCTATCAAACAGTCATGATCATACTCACTGTGTTTTTCATTCAGTCTATTTCAATAAAAAATCTCCTACTTGAACATCACTTCCCTCTACCTTCAGCCTCTCCTTTCCACCTACATGTTCCTCTTCCATTCCTGTCTTCAGTACAAGACAAGCCCCGAAGCTTTCTGTGTCAATACATTTTGTTCTGAGTCATTCAAAAGCCTTATTGATAACAAGAGATACATTTCATGATAGCTGTGCAAATTCTTTCCCATTATCCATTTTTCCCACAAATATGTGCACATGCATACACATACATGTGCACTTAGATAGAAATATATGCATGTTCTCACTATCATGTGCTTACACCACATGTACAACACCTTAATTTAAGTTCTTATAAAATGATTTTTTACTCCTGTATATAATGCAATTCCCACACTTAGACAAACTATAGATTTCATACCCTACAGAAAAGAAATGTATCATCAAAAAGAAATAGTCACATATATTGAGTGAGATACTTCTTTCTAAAACCAGAGCTTTTCTTTATAACAGGTAATTTCACTGAAAGTATACATATTTATTATATTACATATTTATTATATTGCATATTTATAGTTACATTTGTAACCTTCAAATATTTCTGACTTTCTCTTAATATTGTATATTAATTTGTTCATTCATTTATTATGATTATCTCTGCAAGTCATAACTGAGGAGAAAAAAAGTTAAAAAGATTGAATCATATTAATCATTCAAATAGGGAGGGTTTGCTGACATTAAAATAAACATTTAAAAGACACTGACCACTGGCAGATATGCAAATATCTCAGGCACAAGGTAATTCTTATGTATTTAAAATGATAATTGGAGTAGATAGACTAAACTATCGCCCGGTTCACACTCCTCCCACGTCTTTTGAACAGGTGAAGAGGCTCATCCCTTGTTCCCTGTTTAGGACGTGGTTTCCGGCTTTCTCTTTTCAAATCTTTTTACTCTTATGTAGCCCCCTGCGCATCAGTGGCATTATCGCCTTGCTCAGGGTGATATGATTAAAAAAAAAAAAAAAAAAAATCAACTTCTGTAGCATTTAATCTTTCCTCCACCAAAAGACCCCTGACATCCTATCGCTTTATGAGACTAATCTCAATCCCTCAATTCCCTCATCTGACTTCTTGATCACTGGCTACCTTCCCCTCTTAAGGAAGGACTCAACTGTCCATATGTATGGGCTGAGGGATTTATGTCAATGAACATGTCCCTCTAGCTAGAGTGACATCTCATGAATCTCCTGAACACCTATACATGTGACTTCGGCTGTCACTTCTCAAATTGGTTAGCTATCTTTTCTTTCTGTACCATTCTCCCTCCTCTCTTGCCTGCTCTCTGCTAGACAGCATCTTTGACAATATAGATAGGGCTACTTCCTCCCACCCATTCGCTAACATATTTGTGTTCGGAGATCTTAACGCCCATCATACCAAGTGGCTAAAAAACTCTGTCACTGACTTAGCTGGCATTCACGCCATGAACTTTGCTACTTCTCACTCCTTTACACAAGTGGTGGATTTCCTCATGTGCTTTCCCAGTATCCCTTCAGGACACACTTCACTTCTAGATCTTTGCTTCACCTCTGTACCTGACTCCTGCTAAGTCTCTCAGCTTTGCCCTCTCGGTAACTCTGATCATGCTGTTGTTTCTGTTAATATCTCTCTTCACTCTCCCTCCTTCCAGGAGCTTCCTACCAACAGGATCTCTTACTGCTACCAAAGAGCACACTGGGATGCATTTCAGGATTTCTTATGCGATGTCCCTTGGGGGAAAGTATTCAGTCTCCCAGTTGAAGACTGTACCTCTGAGGTCTCTTCCTGGGTGAAAGCTGGCATTGATGTCTTAATACTGATCAGGAAGTTCCATCCAAAGCCTCATTACTCCCCCTGGTTCTCTCCTGCCTGTTTGGCCGCCATTGCCCACAGAAACCACTACTTCTGGCCATTTCAGATCCGTACAACTGACCACAATAGGTGCCTATTTGCCTCTACTCATAATGAATATAAGATGATCCTGAATAATGCCAAGCTGTTGTTTGCTGAGAGAATGAAGCATCACATAGCTGACTGCAAATCCTCCATCCCTCCCTTAATTAATAAATTTAAGGTCCTCACGGCACCTGTAGACAAGGCTGAGTGCTTTGCTTGCAGATTCTCATCAAACTCCACATTTGACTCATCAGAAGTACCCACATCTGACTTTCCTCTTAGAACTGAGGCTCAACTGAAAGATGTTTACATAACTCCATCTCTGATATCTAAGATAATATCAAACCATAAGGCGAGTGGAGGGGATGAAATCTCGGTCATTGTCCTGAAGAAGTATGCATCTGAACTCTCCTCTGTCCTCTCTAAACTCTATAATTACTGCCTTTTTGCCTCCTGCTTTCCTACCTGCTGGAAGTCCTCTTCTGTGGTTCCTGTATTTAAGAACTCAGAGGAACCCTCTGACCCATCCAATTATTGCCCTATCAGCCTCCTACCAATTTTTGAAAAAGTGTTCAAGGCTATGATCAATGTTGAGATAGCTGAACATCTTACTGCCCATAAACTGTTCTCAGATAGGTCTACTGCTGACATGATAATGACCATCACGGAGTACATATACCAAGCCCTCAATAAATCTGGAGAGGCTTGTGCTGTTGCCCTGGGTATCTCTGGACACCTGCTTGATCTGATCCAATCATTTTTTTATCTAACCACATAATAAATGTAGTTTTGAATGGGCATGCCTCTACATCCTACTACGCGAACACTGGTGTTCCCCAGGGCTCTATCCTAGGCTCGATGCACTTTCTAATCTTTATAAATGATCTCCCAGACATGATCAAATCCGAAGTAGGCATCTATGCAGATGACACCACCATCTACTCCCACATCAGTAAGATATCTGGCAAGGTGGACAAACATAAACCTTGCTGCTGATCTTGAGAAGGACATCCACTCAGTGGTGGATTGGGGTAAGAAGTGGCTCATAAATTTCAATGCCTCTAAAACAAAACTTCTATCTGTCAACCATCACAAGCAATCTCTCTTGCCACCCATAAGCATGGACCAAGTAAGTCTCTCCAAAAGCAATACACTGCGCCTCCTCGGCTTTACCCTTTCTTCTGACCTCAAGTGGAATTATTACATTGAATTAATTGCTAAATCCACTGCTAGGAAGGTTGGGTCACTGTGTAGGGCCAGGAAATTTTTTCTGCCTGAATCCATCTTGCACATATACAAATCAACCATTCAATCATGCATGGAATACTGTTGCCATATCTGGTCAAGCACCCCTGCTGTTCGTCTTAGTGTTCTCGACAGGCTCCAAAGGCAAATCTGTAATGTGATTGGTCCCAACCTGACAGCTTGACTACAGCCACTTTCTCATCAGCAAGATGTGGCTTCCCTCTGTCTCTTCTACAAATATTTTCATGGCTTCTGGTCCAAAAAACTTAGGTCACTGGTGCCCCCTCCACAAGAATTTACTCAAGCAACCAGACTGGCATCAAGGTCCCACCCTTTTACAGTTAGATCAACAACAGTTCTACTCCATCAGCTTCTTTTCTTGTACTTCCTACCTGTTGAACTCCCTTCCATATACTTGCTTTCCTGATGGCTATAACCTCCAAGAATTTCAATGCAAAGTCAATTCCCTTCTCTTGTCTACTTAACTCTAGCCCTTTCCACATCACCCCATGTATCTTGTTCTTTTCCTTTCTCTCTAGATTTATAATTGTCTTCACTCCTATGTTCATATCCTCTTCTTGCTCTTTCTCTTTCTCCCTCTGTAGCTGGTTCGTCTTTATCTTCACTCTTTTCCTGTTTAAACCTTTAACTCTCTTATGTAGCCCCCTGCACATCAGTAGTGGTACTGCCTTGCTTGAGGTGAAATAATTAAAAAAAAGCTTCCACTTTTATGGGCTCATGTCAATTGGCTTAGATCTCAGTGTATATACATAAATATGTCATCTTTATCTTTATACATGTATCTTCATATCTAAATATATAGACCAACAGAAAATAGAATTGACAATGTAAGCAGATTAAATATATAAGTAATATAACTAGATGACAGTAAATGATCTTGTATAAAGAGGTTCCATACACAGGTTCCAAAATAAATTTTTTTTTTTTTTTTTTTAATCATTTCACCCCGAGCAAGGCAGAAACGCCACTGATGTGCAGGGGGTTACACAAATGTAGAAAGATTAATTAGAAAAGAGTGAGGAGTACAAGCTAGTTAGAAAGGAACAATAGAAAGCTGAGAAAGCAGGTGCAATGACAGATACATGGGCGGAGAGAACGTGAAGATTATACAGGGGAGGGGAGAGAGCTAGAGTCCAGTGGTTAGTAGGTGAGTATTAACTTTGCTTTTAAATTTCTGGAAGTCGTAGCCGTCAGGAAAGCAAGAATACGGGAGTGAGTTCCACAGACGGGAAGTGCGAGAGAGGAAGCTGCAGGAGTAGAATTGTCGTCTGCGTTTGGCTAACCTGACTGTGAATGGGTGGGACCCAGTTGCCAGTCTGGTTGCACGGGTAAACACCTGTTGAGGAGGCATCAGTGACTTAAGCTCATCCGAGCAAAAGCCATGAAAGTATTTATAGAAGAGACAGAGGGAGGCCACATTTCGACAATGGGAAAGTGGCTGCAGACGAGTCGCCAGATCAGTACCTATCACATTACAGACTCTCCTTTGGAGCTTGTCAAGAACACTGAGGAGAACGGCAGGGGCACCCGACCATAAATGGCAGCAGTACTCCATGCACGGACGGATGGTTGACTTGTATATATGCAGGATGGATTCAGGTGGAAAAAACATCCTGGATCGACATAGTGACCCAATCTTCTTAGCAGTAGATTTTGCTATGGATTCAATATAGTGCTTCCATTTGAGGTCTGAGGACAGGGTAAGTCCGAGGAGGCGTAGTGTATTACTCTCCGGGAGAATCATCTGGTCCATGCTTATGGGAGGCAGAAGAGGTTGCCTGTAATGGTTGACAGACAACAGCTTGGTTTTAGAGGAATTGAAGTTGACAAGCCACTTCTTGCCCCAGTTCACCACAGAGTGTAGATCCCGCTCAAGGTCAGCAGCGAGATTATGTCTGTCCGCCACGACAGGTTTCTTACTGGAGCGGGAGTATATTGTAGTGTCATCTGCGTAGATGCCTACTTGGGACTTGATCTCATCTGGGAGGTCGTTGATGAAAATAAGGAAGAGCGTTGGGCCCAGGATAGAGCCTTGTGGGACACCAGCATTCGTGCTGTAGGACGAAGAGGCACGCCCATTCAGAACGACCTTCATTTTGCGGTTATTTAAGAAAGATTGGATTAGGTCAAGCAGGCGACCGGTAATACCATAACCGCGTAGTTTGCATAGGAGGCCAGGGTGCCAAACCCTGTCGAAAGCCTTGGAGATATCCAGAGCAACCGCGCGATCCTCGTCAGACTCATCAAGGGCCTGTAGCATGTACTCCGTTACAGTTGTTAGCAGGTCGGCTGTGGACCTGTCAAATCGGAATCCATATTGCCTGTCGGAGAACAGTTTGTGGGCGGTGAGATGATGAACTATTTCAGCATTGATTATAGCCTCGAACACTTTCCCGAATATCGGTAGAAGACTGATAGGGCGATAGTTGGATGGGTCCGAGGGTTCACCACAGTTCTTAAAGACAGGAACGACTGAGGAGAATTTCCAGCATGCAGGAAAGCAGGAAGCAGAAAGGCAGTAGTTAAACAGTTTAGAGAGGACAGGGGAAAGTTCAGGGGCACACCTCTTAAGGACTATCACCGGGATTCCATCGTCTCCACACGCCTTATGGGGGTCGAGTTTTGAAATTACTCTGGATACTATTGTCGGGGTAATATATACGTCGTGCAGTTTGGCCTCAGTTCTAATAGGGAAGTCGGGTGGGTGCACTCTGGACGAGTCGAATGTGGAGTTGGATGAGAATCTGCGGGCAAAGCACTCAGCTTTCTCCGCAGATGACGTGAGAACATCAAATCCATGGATTAAAGGAGGTATTGAGGATTTCCTATTGTTGAGCACTCGTTTACAAATCCTCCAATAGTCCTTGGAGCCGAACTTGCGGTCAGCTATGTGCTGTCGCATTCTCTCAGCAAACAACTGTTTGGCGTCATTTAGGGTTCTCTTGCACTCACTGCGAGCAGATGTGAACAGGCGCCTATTGTGATCAGTTGGCTGTCTCCGGAATAGACGGAAGTAATGGTTCCTGTGGGCAATGGCGGCTGAGCAGGCCGGAGAGAACCACGGAGAGGAATGAGGTTTTAAGCAATACTTCCTGGTGGGTATGAAGGCATCAATGCCAGCTTTCACCCATGACGAGACCTCAGAGGCACAGTCATCAACTGATAGGTCAAACACTTTTCCCCAAGGGACGTCGCAGAGGAAATCGCGAAAGGCATCCCAGTCAGCTTTTTGGTAGAGGTAGGAGGTTCTATAAGTAGGGGGATCCTGGGGGGAGTGAGATAGGAAAGAAATACTGAGAGAGACTACAGCGTGGTCGGAGTTGCCGAGAGGGCAAAGCTGCGAGACTTGACAGGCGTCGGGCGCAGAGGTGAAACATATATCTAGCAGTGAGGAATGACCCGAGGGTGTGCTTGGGAAGCGAGTGGGGAAGTCCACCACTTGCGTAAGGGATTGGGAAATAGCAAAGTTCATGGCGTGAATGCCCGCCGAATCAGTAACAGCGTTTTCAAGCCACTCAGAGTGATGGGCATTGAGGTCTCCAAATACAAATATGTGGGCAAATGGGTGATAGGAAATAGCCTTATCTATGTCGTCGGCAATGCTATCTAGTAGGGAGCAGTCAGGAGAGGAGGGAGAACGGTAAAGGAAGAATAGGTAGCTAACCGAACTGAGGAGAGACAAGCGGAGACATATGTATTGGTGGTCAGTAGATTCGAGTGAAGTCACCCTAGTTATGGGGAGGTGTTCGCTGACATAAACACCCAGCCCATGCATGTGGACAGTGGAATCCTTCCTTAAAAGGGGAAGATAACCAGGGATGAAGAGGTCAGAGGAGGGAATAGCTGAGTTGAGGTTAGTTTCGCAGAGCGCGAGGATGTCAGGGGACTTTTCATGCAGGAACGCTTCTACACTAGCAAAGTTAGTACGAATGCCTCGGATATTAGTGAAGGAGAGGTTAATGGGCTTAGGTGGTTTGGATTTAACTGGTTTAGGGTCATTTCTGATTTGTTTCGTCATGTAACCATATATCAATACACTATATACATTCCTTGGGTGGAAGAGCTGTAACAATGTACACACAAAATCATAGTGATAGTGAATACCATTCTGTAAGACATTATTTCACCTCACTTTCATCTGTTGACTCAATATGATAAGTTGTAGTCAGTTTTTTTTTTTTTCAATCATACACCATATGTGTTCATTGAAGGACATATCTAGTGATTTTACATGTTTTAAGATTTTGCAGATACCCCTGGCATTCCTGTTACAAGAATGGCAACAGAACAGGTGGGACAATATTTGGGATTTATATGGCACTGCTCAACTTTTTCTTTACTAATGCCAAAGTTTAGTGAATGTTGCAACTTATGGTACTGTACACATTGATGCCAGGGGTTGGGCCTGTGTCTCATATATACTGGAAGATGTTACTCTCTATGACTACATTGCAGAACACTACAGAATGCCATTCACTACCCCAGGTGAATTATTTCACAACACAACTGGAGACATGCAAAACAATTATTCTAAACAGTCCATGTTGACACTCCTGGAGTTAGATTTGCTCAGCATTGGGCTGGGTACACTGTAATCTATCACTTCAGCCCTTAGAAAAAATCTTTATTACATGGTCAACTAGAACTTGGTTCATTTGTCTACTGTTACCAATATTGAAGCACTAATAACAATGTCATGACCAAAATGCATAGAATATCTTGGAAATGATCAAATAAGCTTCTCAAAGACACACAATCTCAAAGGAGTACATGTACATCTCATGTGCTATTATAACATATATCACGCTATAAAGTTTAGACACAGTATAATATATCACCTTCTCGAGTACATATTTCTTCTGAAACAATACTGCTGTTGATTTGGGACTCTCTCACTACGATGATGATGGTAATGATTCTTCTGCTAATGCAACGCTGGAAAATACAATGCTGTAATTCTGGGTCCGCAGTGTTGAATCAATGATGCTTGATCATGCGAACAACGAAAGTTGCAATTATAGGATCAATGATGTTGTGCTGGTGACAAACATTAAACTTCATAAATTCTGTGGCCTTCACTGTGACTGTTATGGTGATTATTCTCAAACTTCTTGGGCAACTATTAAACCTCAAATTCACAACATATTCGGGGTGATGATCAAACTTTTTAAATCATAAATCACTTTGTTGGGGTCCACTCAACCCAATTTCTTGACAAAAATCAGTTTCACATAATCATTTCATAATCTTCTTTGTCCTTTCTTTGTCAGCAACAACAAATACAATCTGCAAGAAATGCCTCTGTCAAAAACAATAGGATCAAACCCATATGTAAAATAAAATATAATTATATTTTATTTTCCTTTCTCAAGCAAAGATATCTTCAGTGACATGCCATGGGTTAGGAGTTGGTTTGGTTAAAGTTGTCAGCACTCCCCATCAGGTAGAACCCAATTTTATTCAACTGTACACTTCAGTGCTTGTATCCAGATTCTTCAAAATCCAAATTGCAATTACTACTAAAGATTTTCTGTCAGCTTGACATCACTTCCACACTATTGACAGCTATCTTCTGGTACAAACTTAAATGTGGGTCATGAATCTCTGACTTAGCTAGACAAAATAAAAATCCAAATGCAAAATGTTTTCCCTTTTTACACACATGGCTGACCTTTTTCAACAAAATACATTTCACTCAAATCTCAAAATATCTCACCAAGTACAAATACATTTCATTGTAAAACATTTTGTGATTCTAAAAAATATCATCTAATGAATATTTAACATTCCTTTTCCTCCATTCTTTCAAAATGTTCTCCTGTCAACTTTGTGGCAAAGACCAACTCCTTTATGATACCCTAAGGAAAACCTTAAATCAAAAAACAAATTTATCACACAATACAACAGAAGAGAAAAATAAAGAACACCCAATTTTTACAAGAAATTTTTCTTTTCTTTTTTTTCTTGACACCATTATTTTTTCTGTTTGTTTCTTCATTATTTTTTAAACACAACATTAGAGAAAGTCTGTAAAATCTGAAAAGTTAATTATTTTTTTCTTCTTTTTCAGGAGCACATACAAGAAATTTTACACAATGTTTGGAAAGTTCATTTCTTTTTCTGAAGAACACACATCAGAAAATTTTTTATACAGTTTAAAGTTCTTTTCACTTCAGTCCCTTCTCTTCCCTCTTTGAACTTAACCACACCCACAGGCACCATGGTGCTCAACTGCTATTGAAGACAGTAACCACATCTCAATTTTACATTGACACCAGGTAAATGACCTTCACATACTTATGTAACCTCCACCCCTGCTTGGTTTCCATTACATATAGAATCCTATAAATCCCAATACATACAATGATTGGGCACAGAGATCTGCCTAATTTATGCAGTGCATATCATTTCTAATTAGTCTGCTGTGGACAACATAATAACCAAATGAGAGAGAGAGAAAAAGAAACAAAGAAGACCATATAAGGTCTTACATTCTCAATTGGAGGATTAGCTCAGCATTCTCATAGCTCTAAACTCCCAACCAGCCTAATCTAACTGCCTGCCAAATTTTCCCAACAAGCCACTTACTACTAGTCACAATACTATAAGGAAGCTAATCCAACCCCCATATTAAGCACTATTCTCTTCTTCAGCATCTTAAACTATCAGAAATCCTCCACTGCATGTCTAACTTTCTGTTTCCTTCTGTATCCCTCATAGAACCTTTCTGAACCTCATATTAACCCTATTTTGTGCTCCTAAAAAATCCTCAAATAACCTCACAGATCTTGACTATTGTGGCTTTTCACATGTTTTTCACAAAGTGGCACTAGTGGGTAATTACAATAATGGCTTTCACCTGCCAAAAATTGGTTGGGGCTGAAACTGAACTTAGCTGGAGGAGTTCGAAAAATATTTCCATGCTTTACAACTTATTTCTGCTTCCTTTGACTATTACATCCACAACTCCCCAATCAACTCTGCTTCTGTTTTCTTTTTTTTTGCCTTAATGTTTTTTTTTGTTTTTTGGATGGCTTGACAGAGCTTATAACTTCCCTGAAAAAAACAAAAACAAACCAAAACCTCACTAACTCTAACTCCCCAGTCAGACTCTGCAAATGCTGTTCCATGTTAGTTTTTGGCAGAACCAGCAACTTTTCTTGCAAAGAAAAAAACAAAATTTGTCACCTACCTTGTTGAGGTCTGCATGACTGTTTAGATTTTTTTTTCTAAGTATTTCTTTTTCTTCTGTTACCTGGCAACCAAGGTTCATATTACTCTGTTTTTTGTTTTGTATTTTTTTTTTTAAACAATAAGCCACTTTGCACTAAAACGTCTTGTGTAATATATCCATTTCTCGAATATATATTTCTTCTGAAACAATATTGCTGTTGATTTGGGATGCTCTTACTACGATGGCAATGATGATGATAATTCTTCTGCTAACACAATGCTAGAAAATACAAGGCTGTAATTCTGGGTCCACGGTGCTGAATCAATGATGCTTGATCAAACAGACGACGAAAAATTTCATGATTCTCAAAAATAGCTCCTAATGAATGTTTAACAATAATGCACTGATATTAGTGCTATGAAAACAGAGAAAATTTTATTAGAATATCTACTAACTCATTCCATGAAAATTGGCCTCTTCATTCAGGTTTAGGGTGTTATCTTGTCACTATATATATATATATAAACAACCACTCATAGAAAGGATTGGTAACATGTATGCATTCCCCAAACTTGGATATGATTCAATATAGCATGTTATACTTCTTTTCTTCTAAACATTAAATAGTAAATGTCAAGTAAATGAAATGTATATGAAGCAGGTTTATATTCTCAGAAAATACTTATGAATACAAATGTATTATTTAATTAAACAAAGTTATTAGGTAATAATGGAGATTTAATATTTGGGTTGTGAAAAGGGGCAGGATGGCTCAAATCTAAACATGTTACTTTTTAATTTTGTCTGGGTAAGATACATTGTGGGACCTTAGATTTTTTAAATAAGTAGACAATAATTTTAGCAGAAGGTTGAATTTTAGGTTTTTATAATTGAACAATAGACTTTTTTTTACTCCTATTTATGAGTAAAAGGGATAGAATGGTTAGGTCAGAATTAGGATTAAATAATTGTTGTGTACTTAGTTATATTGTATTAAGAACAACAATTTAGCATTGTGTGGGTTATTTATTTTACTAAAATAATATTCATTTTTTTTATTTATGTTAGAGTATAAGTTATAAATAAATCATAGTAATTAATTAAATTTTAAAGAAAATTATTTTGTCTGAGTAAGGTACCTAGTGGGACCACATAATACTTAAATAGGTAAATAATTTTTAACAGCAAGTTGGATTTTTTTTTAATTACTTCATGAGTAAAAGGGCTGAAATGTGTTGTAATTATGATTAAATAATGGTATAAATTTATGATTAAATTATGGTATACTAAAGTATATTGTAGTTAAGAAAACTAATTTTGTATTGTGTGGGTCTTTTATTTAATAAAATAATTATTAATTTTTAAGTTATAATAGAGCATAAGTTATAAATGAAACATTGTAGTTTTTTTTAATTAAAATGGAATTATTTTGTCTGAGTAAAATACATTGTGGGAACATAGATTATTTAAATGGGCAGACAGCAATCTTTACAGCAAGCTGAACTTCAGGGACTTGGGGGGGAGGGGTTGTGTTTAGAATAAGGATTTTAATAATTATGGTATACTATGTATATTATAGATTAAAAAACAAATTTAGCATTGACAAATTTAGTATTGTGTGGATCATTTATTTTGGTAAAATAATTTTAAAGTTATATTGGAGCATAAGCTATCAATAAAATATTGTAATTAATAAAATTAATTTTTTTTTTTTTAAGGGTCTGGAAAGTTTTGTAGGTTGGAATTTGAACTGAATAATTTGAGTATACCAAGTTATATTGTAGTTGAGAAAGCCAACTAGTATTTTGTGAACCATTTATTTTAGTAAGTTTGATCTTAATTTTTAAATTATATTAGAACACAAGTTATAAATGGCACATTATGATTAATTAAATTTTAAGAAAAAATATTTTTTATGTTTACATAAAACACTCAATTCATCCCTACGATTCAATAGTTCACCATTTTTAGGGAACCTTAAAATCTGCATCTTTTCACTCAGGCACAAAGGGCAGATGTCATTGAACAACTTACAGATTATTGTTTTTTGAGAATTTTCCATTTTAATTTGGAGGTTTTATTTGTGTCCTTTAACTTCTAAAAATATGCAGAACGGGATGTTTGTTTTCGATACATGTGGTTTTTAAAGGAAGTTAAGTGCATATACCAATGTTGTTTAAAAGTGTTCTTTGTAGATCCGATGTAAACTTTTTTAATATTTGGGTTTTCATTTGATGTTATATTACATTCTTACACAATAGAATTTGTTTGACACCTATTTTGCTGTGGGTAATTATTAGGACAATGACATAAGTTTGTATCATTGTTCTCCTTATTATTTTGATAGTTATTGTTACTTTATTTAATGTACTGATTTAAGATACATTTATTATGATTTGTAATGATTTTTCAAGATTATTTGTACAACTATAACTTAATTTAAGGATATTTTTATTAAAAATTTTGCTTAGAGGGTTATTAATAGGGAAATGTTTTTTAATTAAATTGAGGAACTTCAGCCCTAACTTGGTGTTGACCATCTGGTTGAATATATATATATATATTTTTAATCGATACTTGTATTTGAGTAGATATTCTATTTTTAATTAAACAGTATAATGCTGGTCTGAGCATTTATAATAAATTTTTGTTAGGAAAATGTGTGTAATTTGGCAGGATTTGAACCTGTGACCCCTAACAACACAGGGAAAGATAGGAATTGATCTGATGCAGCTTAGACCACTCAACCATGAAGGATTTCACAGACAAATCAAGCTTTACAAATCTATAATTTTCTGATTTTTTGTAAATAATAATCTCTAGTCTGAAATGTATCATTATGTAAACAAATGTAAACAATTTTACTAAAATATCTGGAGACTAACAAAATATATATTCATAAATGAGAAAGATCAAATGTAGATCAAATATGGATCAAGATCCAATGATATGATAAAAAACAAATATGAGATGTTATATCAATCTAACATGTTTCACTTTAATTAAAACTTCATCAAAGATTGATAGAAGTCCTGGTATTTTCAATTCTGTATGGTTTTTGTATAACTATCTATTCATATCTCTCTCTCTATATATATATATATATAAAATTAAGGCAGACACGTTATTTCATGGTAAATCGAAAGAGAAGGCCTATTTCAGGCGAACCATGATCAGCTTCCGTCTTCATTGTACAGAAGATTTTACACGAATGAAATTCACAAAAACCTAAAGATCATTCCCTTAAAAGAGAAAATTTAAGAAAAAATACATCATTACATCAGTTCGGTGAATACACACACATATTCATACATAAGAATATATATACGCAACATATAATCAAAGAGCACGCGTAAGAGCGGATGTCAACTTAAATCTAAAGATACATTCAGCAAGTCAGTTAGACTGCTGACCCGTAGATTTGAAACGTAAAGAAAGGGGGTTAGGTGTGAGAGAGATAGCGTTAAAAAAAAGGGTAAGTATCTTAAAGCCTAAACAAAAAGGGAAGAAGAAGAAAGAGAGGAATAAATTTGAATTAGAAAAAACAGATGATAGGAGAAAATGAAAATAAGAAAATGAAAAAATAAATATTATATATTAACGGAGAAAGGATAAGAAATTGGCGTCTAAAAAATTAAAAATATTTAAGAGATATAAAATATTTAATATGAGGAGGGAACTAGTTTTTAAAAGTCGGCATAGGAGCCGTTTTAAGTTATGTTAAACTTTTAGCCTCTCATTCATTCCTCTGAAGTTTTTACACACATCACACTATGTTACGGAATATATATTGTTTATTTGTACCTTATTGTTATATGTGTCGAATTTTTTTTATACAGGTTTATATATGTCTATGGTATTGCTTACATATCTGTTTTTGCAGGTGTATGATCATTACATCACCAATCTAGCAAAAGTCTCAACTTTTACTCAATGTTCTAGGAAAGAATCTATATTCGATATCATCTGAGTGGCTCTTTTTTAACTTTTTTTGTTTCAGCACCAAAACAAAAACTCTTCAATTCAGGAGGCCATCTTTGCTGAAGAATTTTGCCCTTATGGGTAATGAAGGATCCAAATAGCCTGACAACCACTGTGAATCAAATGAATTTCTTTATCAACATGCACCAATCCTGATGAACCAGCTACCACCATAGATGGCACCCATAGATGTTAATACCTTTAAATACTTCTGTAGCACAATCTCCCAGGTTGGTTCTCTGGACAAAAAAAATCAATGCTCAAATCAGCATAGTAAACGAAGCTCTGTAACAGAATGATAGACCAGAATTACTGCACCTATCAATTACGCTAAAAGAGTACAAAACATTTGTCCTCTACAGATGAGAAATGTGGACATTTTACTGCAGACACATCAAGAACCTGGAAAAGTTTTACATGAGAGTTCTTTGTTCTATACTAGGAATCATGTTCACATAGCCAACCTTAAATTTCTCGACAGTCAATGTTTATCAATATCTATATTACATTTTTAGACACTTGTATGAGGAGCAGCTATGTGGCAGAAGACATTAAAATTAACTAAAGAAACAGTATAAAGATGCAATGAAAACTAACCTCCATTAGATGATATCAAAAGTGCTAGAAGAGTGAGTCACTGATAAGCCATGTTGGAATGTCTCTGCAAGCTTTGAAGAATCCTAGCATAAAAAAATCAACAAAGATAACAGTTCCATCTTTGGCTTTGATATCAAATTTGACCTCAAGTATCAGACACCGTGTATCCAGAATTGATTTGTGAAGACACTTTTGAATCCACTGACAAATTACAAGATGAAGTCTTCTTTGGAACCAAAAAAAAAAAACAACCATGATTTTCAGGTCAATAATTTCATCTTTTTGCATTTTTAGATTTGTTTTCAAGTGATTTTGTTAATTTCAAAGTTTTATGCATAACTAGAATTATCTATTTATTATACACTTTATATTTTAATAAATATTTAATGAAAGGCTCCTTTCCATATAGGAAAGGAAACATTCATTATATTTATATTTTTATTAAATACTTTATTCCATATTGTCATAAATTATTTTATTTCTATTGGCTTTCTTTAATGTTACTCCTTGTTCAAAAAGTATGAAATCTTAGACTTCAGTCTTTTATCTATTCTTATGATCTTCTTTGGAACATTGCAGTAAAACATGACATGTTTTATTTCTGTAATTTTTAAGTCTATATCAAGACTTTCTCTATTTATGGTGTTTAGCATTTCATTTATTTCACTTTATGATTCTGATAAAATTATAAGGTTATCTGCAAATCATAGATACTGCAAATATTTTTTCTTTATGTTTACCCAATGCTTTCCTAGTTCATTTTCAAGAGGAGAATTTTAAGGCCTGATGCAAATAGTTAATGCAAATTGTATCCTTTTGGTCTCATACTCTTTATTTATGTCTTTCTGAATTTACAAGGCCTGATGTAAAAAGTTCAAATGAAATTTTATCTTCTGGCCTGTACTCTTTATCTGTCTTTGTGAAGATATGTAAATAGTTCATGAAAATGTTATCCTCTTGGCAATGCACTCTTTACCTGTGACTTTGTGAATATAATTGCAAGGCCTGATATACATACTTTGTGTAAAGTTGTGCACAATTTTCTTTTTTTTTTTCTTTTTTTTTTTTTTTTACGGGAAATTTTGTACATAAAACGATAAACGATATGATAGTGTATAAAATAAATAATAGATTTTTATTTATTTTCTTTACAATGAGTTCTTGGATATTTAGTTTAGTAAAACGTTCGTTTTTAAGGTGGGTTTTGATAGCAGTCTGGAGAAATGTCCGTTCCGAATATAGTGGATAGGTTTGCGGTCTGGTCGTGTTTATGTTTATAGTCGTAGTCATCCTAGAAATTACTCAGTGTCAATCTACTGTGTGTTTCTCTAATACTTAAGAAAGGCAGAAAATATAATTAACGTATGACCTCTTCACGCGTTATCCATAGTTGGTTTCTCCAGCAGTAACGTTTTTTGTTTCGTCTTTTGATTCGTTTCTTCCCCTCACACTCCATGGTGTGCTGGGGGTTGACAATTTTTATTCCTTTTAACGAGGATCCAGACTTATTAGCACGAAGCTCCATTTTGTAAAGTGTAGACGTGGTAAAAACATTATATACTCACGTGGTTCTTAAAATATATCAAATGTGACAAGAAGATATGCTATTAAAAATAGTGAAAAAAATCATAGAATCCGTTAGTCAATTAGGAAAAGTATTTTTATTGTATTTAATATAGTTATGTAACATAGAGACAAAAAGAGTAGGTGAACAAAATTGTACTTCAGTATTTGTCGATATTTATGAGATAAGTTAGTGTTTTCACTATTTACATAATTCGGACTATTGTCCTCATCTTGGTCGCCATTTGTACAAGGAGAGCGAAAAGAAAGAAGAACAAGGTAGAGGGGATGTCGGAGAAAAAGGAAAGATGGAAATCAAAGAGATAAAAGATGACAATTGACGTTGCACTTAAATTCTTGGAGATTGTAACTATTAGGCATGCAAGTATACGGAAGGGAGTTCCACAGGCGAGGAGTGCGAGAAAAGAAACTGAAAAGTAGAAGTTGAGGTTACATTTGGCTGTTTTGACTGTAAAAGGATGGGATCAATTTGTCAGTCTAGTAGCTCGAGTAAATTTGTGGAAAGGGGGCACCAAAGAGGGGGCTCGTCAACCCCCAGCACACCATGGAGTGTGAGGGGAAGAAACGAATCAAAAGACGAAACAAAAAACGTTACTGCTGGAGAAACCAACTATGGATAACGCGTGAAGAGGTCATACGTTAATTATATTTTCTGCCTTTCTTAGGTATTAGAGAAACACACAGTAGATTGACACTGAGTAATTTCTAGGATGACTACGTAAAAATATTTGTAGAAAAGACTGAGGGAAGTCACATCGCGTCAGTGAGAAAGTCGAGCTGCCAAATCGGGATCGATTACATTGCAAATCCTCTATTAAATTTTGGCGAAAACCCAAAGATGAATAGCAGGAGCACCCGACCAGTATTCAATGCACGGACGAACGGTAGATTTGTATATATGCAAGATGGATTCTGACGAAAAAAAGTTTCGCCCCGAATCTTAGCAGTCGATATAGATATTGATTCAATATAGTCGTTCCACTTGAGGTCGGCTGAAAAAGTGAGGCCGAGGAGAAGTTCCTAGTTAAAACGCCAAGAAATTATTTAGCATGCTATACAAATACGAATTGTTTGAATTGTTGAACATTTCTGTAACAATAGTATTGTTCTTTCCTTAACGACATACGATATTTACTGTGATAAGAAATACGTATTAAAACTGGATTTCGTTAATTGACACCTCGGGAAAGTCGCTAGTTAATATCTCGCTATTTGACGCGTCGTGAACACTATTTTATGGGTTTGATGCCAGAAGGGAATGACGAAATATACCCACGTTGTGTCATATTGCCATTTTTAACTATATCATTGAGACTCATACATTTTATCTTATTATGATCATTGTGCTGTAAAAAATGAATATGTCATACTTGCTTCGTGTTCATATCGTGTCTTGTTTACGAAATAATGAGTGTGTGGCGGACTTACCAGAAGCCCATCACAATCATTTAAATTTAGGATTAGAAAACATCACACAAGACTCATGCAAAGAATAACTAACGACGAACTGTAAAACATGTATTAACAAATTTACAATCTTGCAAGGTTGATAGAGAAAAAGCATGCATTTAAATGAACAACGTGGAAAAAGTTAAGAGTTGCCTCTCTTTGACCATAAGATGAAAGTTCAATAAAAACTGAATAATACTCATAAATGTTCAGGAAATGTCTTTAAGGTATACTTAAATGTTCTTAGAGAACGTCTTGGAAAAGGTTCTTGTCAACACTTGTTGAATCATTATGTCGTTGTGGAAAGTTCTAGATGAAAGTGTATGTGTAAGAGAAGATTTCGCGTCCCGCCAACTGCTACCTGCAATCGGGGTGCGAGTGTGAGAGTAAGTGAGGACATGCATGTTCCCGCAACTGCCACTGAAGATGTAACAAGTAGGCGCGTTGCTTAAATTGTCGCCGGGATGATCCAGAGTGCTGCGCAGGAAAATATCATCTTGCACGTGCCAACGATCTGACTGGTTGGCATCAACCAATCAGCGGGCGTGCTTTTGAGCTAATG
Organism: Ascarosepion bandense; assembly: GCA_037127315.1. Taxonomy (NCBI): domain Eukaryota; kingdom Metazoa; phylum Mollusca; class Cephalopoda; order Sepiida; family Sepiidae; genus Ascarosepion; species Ascarosepion bandense. Next base: position 1,494,212 of record JBBBDQ010000139.1, on the reverse strand, counting down.
GTTGTTCAGTATTGAATGTGGGATTAACCAATGATCGCTTGGCGTTGAATGCGTGAGTTGTATGTATGGGTATGTGTGTGCAAAGGAGGTTCGCACAGCACAAGTGCACCGCGGAAGGAGGGTTTTCTCTGTTTACATTGTTATATTCATGATAACACCTTATTTGACGAATTGAAGAGAATGGCTGAAAGAAAAAGAAATAGCAAACATGCTTGGTTCTTAGAGAGAGTTTGATATTAAGAATTAAAAGCACCTTTCTTCACTTTTACAAAAATTCACGATGACGTGTGAAATCCTGGTTTTGCTCAATAGCAAAAAAGATTGACCACATGCTGAAAGAAAAAGCAGAAGCCGGATTTCGAGAGTAGATATTAAATTAATTTTCTGACCAATGGAAGCGATTTGCAAGATTGAGAATAGTTAGCGATCCAGCGCGAAAAAACTAAATGGATATAAAAGACGAAAGGAAGGTCAGCCAGAGAGTCAGATGGAAGCAGCAGAGACGACAAGCTAAAATGTAACAAAGTCATTCTCTTCTCCTTCCTTCTAGTGTGTTGATTACTTTTACTTCTTCTTCTCCATTCTCAGTATTCCTATTCAACGATAATATACATACACACATACTACTATGAACTCTTGATACTCTTTCTAATTGAACATTAATTTCCACCAATTCTTGTTATTCTTTTAATAAATTTTTATCCAAATATACAAAATGTATTCTTTCATTCTTCCACACATTCCAATCTGCTGACAACCTTTTGATGATTACGAAAAAATCCTAAGTTATGGGGAGTTTGGTTATGTATGACACGAGGCCGATTTAAAAAAAATAACCATCTCCCTACAGCTACAATATCACAAAGTCGTACACAAAATTATACAGAAAAACAATAACAAATATGCAACAACATGCAGAGTTTTCTGCTACTTTTCTCTTTATTTTTTTTATCCCATATACATCGATATTTTGGTGAAAGGGAGTTTAAATTTTCTACCCTTTCGATTTTCTTTTTATATTTGCATCGTAAAAATCGACTTGAGAACAAGAGTTCGTTTATTCATTTCATTTCTCCGTTTCGCATTACCGTTACATTGTGACCCGTCTCATTATTTACTGATCCATTTGGAATAGAATCAAGAAATATCACTGCACTGGTAACCCTTCAACTCATTTTTAAGGCAATTTCTACAGTTTTTCACTTACAGAATTTGGAGGCCTCTCGTAACTTGTGTATATACTGTATTGTCATTTCGTTCGGCCAGAAATATTGTCTACTCTGCGTTAACCAGCTTGTTTTTCGTCGCATTTTTATAACGTTCGAAATTTATGAAAACATTAAACCCTCTAATTCTTTGCTATACACCATGACTCTATCTTTCTAATGACCTCACAGCCTGTCGAAACCAAAAAGAAATTTGTAATCTCGTTTTCTCATCCTGAAACTTTGTTGTCTTAACTTCTTGTTAACTACTTGGGCCGCAAATAAAAAAGTCTATATTTCAACAAAATTCGATTCGCTCAACGCTGCTAGAGATCCTATCGGCGACATTATGTTCTTGTGTTGTCTTCCAGTCTTTGACGCAGAAGTATTTATCTTTTGTGGCACACGACCGAAGGGGAAGTGAGGAAAGGCTGGTCAGCACTGTTTATCCGACATTTAGCTAATCCGCCTCGTGATCTATTTACTCTAAGAATTGCTGCTTTCACCACAAGGACACCTTCAGTTCCAACATTTGCCACAATACCTCGTTTTCGTGGGAGGTCTACTACAACCCCCAATGATAAAAAATTAATATCTACAAATATTTATATAGGAATCTTCCCCGTTGTGTCTTGAAAAAACTAAAAAAGGAAATCAAGATTGACCCGATTCATATGAATTAAGCTCGCAACTAACACCCACCTTTTGCTGAAAACTGCTGAGAGTAAACACTATCAGTTCTAATCTTCGTTCAGAGCTGATGCTAAAACGTCCACTCAGGATAAGTGTTATGGGGAAACACACCTATTCCTCAGATAATGGACTTTCCCTCCTATATAAATAAGAGTTAACGGAAAGTTCATGGGAGTTCTTCAGACTTCTGTTGGAGTTCAGTAGAACTACTAGGCAGTTGATATTAGTCGGCAGTTATCTGAATACTAAGGAGTCAGCTTTCAGTGGAAGATTACCAAGTTCCTAACATTTTGGGTACGTTGAGTCGATTAGCAACCGACATAGCACGATTATAACCTTCAGTGCGAAAACTACTCGACAACAATAAGAAAGAGTGCAACTCATCCGTCGACAAACTAAGCCAATCACAGCGCAAATCCGATGCGGCACCCCCCACTTGTACCCGATATAATGCTCTCCTAAGCCAATGTGAAATGTTACTAGACCGAGTTGTCATATGTAAGGTCTGACGACACTCGCTGAGGAAGCCGAGGAATGGAAAGGAGTAAAAGTAAGGTTAGTTAAGAAAACCCCAACACTCCTCACCCATAGTGAAAAAGCCGTTTCTGTGACTCGGCAAGTGCGGTATTACCAAAGAAAAACATGTAGGCTGTGTTTCTGTGGAGAGAGAAGAGCAAGAGCAGGAGCGCCTTTAAAAAACGTACAGGCTTCCAGATAAGAATTAAGTGAAAGATGCTTCTAAGGAACACTTCACCAGCAAGGAAACTCCGCTGGCCAACCGGTCTCTCTATGCTTAATAGACAACAAAGTCTGTAGACAACACACGAGTTTCGCCCTCGCAAACAAAGTGAGTCTCCTGGATCTCAGCCACATTCAACCTTACGAAGCAGGTGGACAGCCTTATTCCGATCACTCAAGCTCCTCGAATTCAAACTTGTCAAATTTGTAGCCATTTTTAGGTTTATTCACATACTGACTGAGTACACTGACGGATTGACCAAGGTTACCAGAGACCATTTTGGACGTAACCAGTCTGTCTGTAACAATCTCGCAGGAAAGGTTAGTTTTACTGCCCTATATAATGAGTAGTGGAGAAGTACTAGTGGAAAACTTTTTGAAATCTTGATAACAGGGAATGACTCTTTGGTGTTAGAAATTAAATCCAATACCCTTATTCTGCAACAGCGAGCCTTCGGAAAGTTCCTGGGGTCCTCTATTGACTTGACATCAACAACGGTACACTTAAACAATGTCCTCAACAGAGTCTTTCGGTTGGAAGAAAGGTCCCTCTCGATCGTCAGTCGATCGAGATAGCAAATTCCCCCTCCCCACTGGAGAAGGTATTCATTTTCTGTAAAGTATTGGGGGAGGAAGATGCCGGAGCTCGAGCGGAAGAAGAAAGAAAGCTCCTTAATTTAACTTCAGATGTTGCTGACGACACTTTCTTTCATTTTTTTTTCTTTTTTTGCTGGCGAAGCAAGGGGAAACTGTCTTGATACTTTCTATGGTTTTCTCTGTCCTGCTTTGACCAGGCTTCTTTATGCTCACTTCATCCTCCTTCACTCGTTTTAGAGAGAACGACCTAGGTGGAGTCATTTCCTTGAAAGTTCTTTAAAAGGCAGCTGCTGTTCCTGCTGCTGTTGTTACTGCTGCTGCTATTACAGCTTCTGCTGTTATTATAGATGCGGTTGCCATTCTTGTTACTGCTGCTTCTGCTTCTCCTGATCTGGCTGCTTCTTTTGTTATTTCTTCTTTTCTGGAACATTCAGTTGGGGAGATGGATTAGGAAACATAGCTTTCATTAGAGAAAACTTTCCTGTCAGTGATTTGCAAAAATTGTAAAGGCTGATAATCAGTTTATACAAAGTCGGGTAGAACATACCAACCAAATTCCAAAATTTCTTCCTGTGTTATTCTTGCTTCATGCAGCCTTACAGTGTCATGAGGGAGAACAACATTTTTCCTATTGACAATTCTATTTCTATTATTCAACCAAATGTTTATGAACACATTGTAGCTAATAGATGGATAAATGTTTCATTTCATTTTAAGAAGTCCTTATGAATAATAATCTGAAAATTCCACTACAACACATTATATTTCTTCCTTCTTTTGGGATCAGTTTTGGACATTTATCTTTATCAGTTAGCTGTTTTTAGTTGTATATTACACATTTTCCTTTGCTTCTTAATAGCAGTTAGTACAATAAATTTGTGAGTCAAAAGTTATTTAAATTACATCTAGACAGATAGATATAAAAATAAGCTAAGAGTTTAAGTTATCTATCTATCTATCTATCTATCTATCTATCTATCTATCTATCTATCTATCTATCTATCTACTTTTTTTGCTTATGATTATGAAGTTAAATATTTTCATTATTCCAAAGGTGTTTTACTAGTATCATAATTTTGTGGGGCTTATTGCCATAATGTTAAATCTCTTTTTCAGCTTTGGAGCTAAATAAAAATTCAAAACCAAGACTATTTGTGCAATACTTGAACTCTCAGCCAAGAGCAATATGGTCATTAAAATTACTAGCAGCAAGACTTGCATCTAATCTACTTTTTCTTATCCTCTGTCACTTTTGTTGAATAATAAACAGTAGGAGGAGGAGGAGGAGGAGGAGGAGGAGGAAGAGTTGAAGTTTTTTTTTTATTTTGACATGAAGCATTTTCATTATTTCATTTGTTTTTTAATATCTTGGTGTTTTCTTGTATTTTAATTTTTTGCTTATCAAATTAAAATGTATTAACTTAAACCAAAGAAATAGTTTTGGAAAATAAAGAAAAAAACTGAAATAATGAACTCATTCCAAAGCTCCTAACCCCTACCCAACTACTCTGAGTAAATAATCAGCTCCATGGTGTGGAATGTTTTAATTAAAATGCAGTATCAATAAAATTTTGGACAGATTGGGCTGCAATAATTTTATATTGATTTAGCAGAGCAAACATTGTTACATAACAAGTGTTCTTATGGGAATCTTTTTTATATAATTTTTTCACCCCTAGCAAAGCAGTACTGCCACTGGTGCACAGGGGGTTACATAAGAGGAGAATGAAAAGGAAGAAGAACAGGTCACAGAAGGTGTTAGAGAACAGGTAAGAGAAGGATGGGAAAACTGGTGTGAAGAGAGCTGCATAAAAGTAGAGTGGAAAGGGAGAAGAACAAGATACAGGTGGTGTTGGGGAAAGGATGGGAGTCAAGGAGATAAGAGATGGCAATTGACATTGCATTTAAACTCTTGGAGATTGTAACTATCAGGGAAGCAAGTATACAGAAGGGAGTTCCACAGTCAGGAAGTGCAAAACAGCTAATAGAGTAGAAGTTGTGGTTACATTTGATTGTATTCACTGTAAAAGAGTGGGACCTATTTGGCACTCTAGTAACTTGAGTAAATTCGTGCAGAGGAGCCACCAGGGAGCTAAACTCATCAGAGCAGAAGTCATAAAAATATTTGTAGAAGAGACAGAGGAAAGCCACATCACGTCAGTGAGAAAGTGCCTGGAGTTGAGATGCCAGGTCAGTATTGATTACATTGCAGATTCTCCTTTGGATTTTGTCAAGAATCCCCAGATGAATATCAAATTCAAACTCTCTTCTAAGCTTTTTATTTGCTTTGAATCATCACAATTTAATTTATAGATGGAAGAATAAATTGGTAAAAAACTAGAATAATATATTAAGGAGATTGATTTATATCATAACTTAATACACAGTTAATTTAACTGTTTATTGCAACCACTGAGTGCCTCACCAAAAGTGGAGACAATCAAAATAATAACAAAGGAAAAACAAATGGTGCTAATAAATTTGGAACTTAAATGTAATGTAATTTTGATAAGGGGTCACCAAGGAAGTAATTCAGTGTGATGAGAAAGAAGTTTATTTATATCTCAGTTGGATACTCATTACCTGGAGATGGTTTTAAGATAAGAAACTGAAAACCTCTGAGAGTTTGGTTAAGATTGTTGGATTAGGCTTGAAAGTTCCTTTGATGAAGAATTTTCTAATTATTTTTAGAAAATGAACTAAAGCAAATGAATATAAAATATAAGACAGAACTAATACATAAATGAATAAATACCAAATATAATACATAAATGAATAAATACCAAATAAAAAAGCAATTAGAATGAAAAAACAAAACAAATAAGAAGGAATTGTCAGATGAAGGAAAGAGATTTTGAATGGAATCATAATTGCTTCTTCTATTGGATTGAGATGTTTATTGCCAAGAGAGAATTTTGATGGAAGATATTTTATATACTTGGTAGCAGCTAGCTGTGGGAGTATTGGGGTAGAAGTGACACTCTGATTGTACTCAGTCATCGAAATGAATGCAGGGAATAAATAGCAAATGTAAATAAATTGCAAAAGTAAAACAAAAAGAAAAATAAATTCTCATGATGAGATTGCTTTTGACTGAATTTGAAAAATATTTCAGTGTATTGCAAAGTTGTACTTTCTTTCTCTCATAAATGTAGTAAGGTTTTCCATTAATCTTTGAGACTGAATATTAATTTATTTATAGGCCTGAACTTAATTGTAGAGAAGTATTTTGATATTTAACAACACTTTCAGTGCTTATATATATGACAACAGTATAAAATTCTGTATAAATTATTATTTAACACAATGAAAAAATCAAATAAGTAATTCAAATATTGTCTATAATTTTGTGATACCTCATAATCATTCCATGCACACACAAATAATTATTATGTTCAGGTGAATCAATAAGATCATAGGCTGGCGCAGTTCTTAGCTGAACTTTGATGTGAAATTTATTTATTATTTATATAATAAACAGAAAAGCATTGACAAGGAATGAGATTATAATAAAATAATTGTAGTGTAAAATAATTGTTTTAGTCATCAGTAAACTACAAACTTATTGTACCTCCGTACATGTTGAATAGTTAAATTTTTCAAACAAGTCTTTCATCAGAATGTACAATTCATGAAAACACAATCCATTATTATGAATGAATGAATTAACAATAGATTAATGATGTTGAAGAACTTGTTGAAAATACAAGCTATATAAGACAAGGTTAAAAAAACAAAAAAGTTTTATTCTGTATCTTTTGTTTGTGTTAATTCTGAAGACTCACTATAATTGAATGCATACAAAGAATTATGGCCACTCTGTTAGCTATTTCCTCTTGGACTATGTTCAAAATCAGTTGTGTTTTATCTCTGAATCCTGTTTTGGAAGGCTAAGTATGGGTGGAGATACAGACAATGGGAATATTTCAGTTGGAATGAGTGAAAATCTGTTTCTACTAGAGAAAAGAGAGCAGTGACAAAATGGAATGGAGGTTTTTACATTTGAACATTTGCCAATGTCTATCAGCCAAGTGAGTTGATTGGAATTGAAAAGATTCAATAAAAAAAAGTACAAATAGTATTTTCAGTACTGTTTATACATTATAGTGGTTGGAGACATGATAGACATTTTGAATTGATTTGATATCTACATTATATATAGAAGAGGTTACTGAAAAGTTCTCAGCCTAACAAACTGTGATCAAATAAACAAACAGAATTTATTTTTGAAACTTTTCTTGGTTGAACTGATAACTTTTCAGGCCTACTCATTTATTTATATATCTAGCACTTAAAACAATAAAGAGCTACAGGCAAAAGTGCACTAGCAGGTATGTCACTAAACTATTCATTTTTTATACAATGTTATATTGTTCTTTTACATACTTTCATTATTATTTATTTTAGAATATTAGATTATTATTAGATTAGTAATATATATATATATATATATATATATATATATATATATATATATAATTATTACATTACAACATGTGAAAACTGCAAACTACTACAATATACTGTATGATTTTGTAGCAGTTTGTAGTTTTTAACATGTAATAACTAATGTAATAATTAATAATAAATATTCATTGCTCTATTTTTATATTGAGCACTGTTTTAAAATAATGTTTTGAATGTTGCCATTATTTTCTTTGTTCTTATTCATGTGGATATATATATATATATATATATATATATAGGTGTGAGTTTGTAACCCTAGGTTTCACGCTCTTGTGATCGTCAGAGTTTGTCTGACAATCACAAGTGCATGAAACCCATTGTTACAAACTCACATCTATCTATATGAATATGTCAACTTTATCACTGATATTGAGCACTTTTAAATTAAAGTACCATGCATATATAATATATAAATAATATAATATATAACAAATTGCATATATATATTGATATTTATAATTATATACATATACTTTTCACACACACACACACACATATATATATCTCGTCATCTTTATTTAGCAATATATATACGGATATATAGATGTATGCATATATATATATATATATATATATATATATATATATATATATATATAATGTCATATCGCAGGTATGCTATAAACAAGATAACAACAAGATAAATTCCAAGTGGAAAGATTTACACAACATGTAATGGGTAAACAAATAACAGAATTTATTATACGGGAAAGTACAATTAACAGAGAGTTCAATAGAATGGTAAGTCAAGACGGAATGAGGACTGGAAGTTGAATCGTCTTGTACTTCTTTACTTCTTATTCTCGTTGGAGAGTCAACACTCGGGGGTGATAGGATGTTTCATTATAACAATATATATAGGGTACAATGGGTAAAATGTCACTATTTTATATTTTTAATTTCTTGTATGCATGTTGTTTGTTTTTAATTTTGTCAACTGTACAGTATAGCAAAATCAGTTGGGCAAAGTCTGTCAGAAAAAGAGAACCATGCTGCAATTAACTACGCCAGAAATTTGAAAATGGCATGCTGTATTGCATGGCATTTGCGCCGGAATATCCAATACGAACATTTTAGAGTGTTTTGGTGTTAATCTGAGGACAGCGCAGAGGATTTGGAAAGAGTTGGATGAGTCTAATGGTGATTGCGAATGTGTTTATAGTGATCACTAGTGATGGCAACGTTATGCCTTAATTCATTTTCTCAGAATGCCTAAGATTCAATACAGAGGGCACTATCAAATGCTTTGAGAAGGTAGTGCTACTCTGAGTCCAGAGGGCGGCCGTGTCTGATGACATGACTTTGCACCATACCTTACAAGCAGAAGAACCCAATCATGGCTGTTAGACAATGTCTGCGAATACTTTATCATACCTTACATCTGGTCATCTAAGCCTGAGACTATAACCTCCTTGATTATTATTTGTGGGGCGCAGTTGAGTGAGAAACCAACAAAACTACTTATAACACCAAAAAATAAAGTGAAAGCAAGGATTATGTTAGCATTCATCAACATAAACAGAGATAATGTCAAAAAGAGTAGCAGGAGATTTCAAAATCATCTGAAGATTGTGGTTGAAACCGATGGCGATGTTATTGAATAAATTGATTCTTTTGCATTTTAGGATATTTTTGTAACTTTGTAATATATATATGTAAAAATGAAATATTAATTTTACTTTGATTTTTTGCGTAATTTAGACGACAATTTATACATCTCACCCTATATATATATATATATATATATATATATATATATTATGGCATTAAAGACAAAAATTGTATTAAGATCGGCCATACCAAATATTTTTAAAAAGCACCAGTCGACCAGTTTCGTCCCCACTCATCAGAACTGAAATCGAGGAAATATTATGAAAAATAAATCTGTTATGGGTGACATGAATGAACGGGAGGGGACATTTTCGTTTTGCTAAGATTTTCTACATCTGAAGATGCCAGAAACTCAGCAGAGCAAGCCCAAGCAAAGAACCTAAAATCCAAATCACAACTCGGATTATTTATCAGATGATTCGCCATTTCGAATGGTATCATCGAACGAAAAATTCTTATTAAGTATTTTAGCAGGTACATGTTGTTTGACATGTTGTTTAACATCTAAACGCTGTGTCGTTTTACCTATGTAGACGACCCCACAACTACATTTAAAATAGTAAATAACAGAATTAATATGATGTGGTGGGATAGAACGTTTTTACGCATAGATGGAAGGACAGCTCTAGTTTTAAACACAACACGCACTTTAGCTGCAATATAACACTAAGTCAGTCACTTAAGTGCCATGCGTGATACCTGCTTGGGCGATCATGTCTCGAAAAGAATATGACTGACTGTGCAGAAAATTTTCCCGCAGTAGGTTGCCATTACTTTCTGGAGTAGACTGGTTGCCAACCAAGGCTATAGAACCCAATATGTTCTGCTATTTGACCTATAACTGAAGGGAAGAGACGCATTAATACCTTTCCCAGGGATATTTGCACAAAAGTGACTGTAAGCAATTTAACTGCAGGTTTAGTTTTGTTAAACCTAACAATCTCATCTCGAATAACTGACTGAATAATGTACGAAGGATAGCCATTGTTCACAAAGATACTAGTTATACAACTAATTTCATCATTCAAGATGTCATCTGAACAAATCATTAGCGCCCTGCGGGTCAAAGCCTTGATCAAATTGATTTTTTGTTGTTTAGGACGAAAAGAATCTCACCCAGTGTAGAGACCCATAAAAAATGCTTTCTATAGACTGAAGTAATAAAAGAGGAAAGTGTTCTAAGAATCAGAACATCTAAGAAGGGCAAAGAGCAATTGATCCCCTTATCCACCGTAAATTTAAGGGCCGGATGAACACCACTGAGTAAGGGAGAAGAATTGGTCAACCTCAGATTCATTGTTGAAAACATAAAAAGTAGCATCAACATAACGTAAGTAAACCGTGGGACTAGGAAAACCTAGGAGTAGGATCTCCTCATGAAAACCCACAAATATATTAGCCAAAACAGGGACCAAAGGGCAACCCATTGCTACACCATCAATATGACGATACAGAATATTATCAAAATTGAAATCAACAGACATGTTGGAAAATTTCATGAGTTATAATTGATTTCAACGAACGCACCTTCGAGTATCGTCGGGGGAGTCAAATGACTACGATATAACAAATCGCTACAAATATCGATAGTCTCCGATAAAAGAACACAAGTGAGGATGTCAAATGAACACATAAATCCATCAGTGGCATCACAGTTCCGAATAAATTGACAAGAAAAGGAATCTTTAATACAGAAAGAACTATAATTTTGCAAAACTGGTTGCAACATTATAGCCAGCCACTTTGCAACTTTATGTTGAGAGGATCCAATCATAGAAAGTACTGATCTCAACGGGACCCCCTCCTTATGAATCTTAGGTAATCCATAAAGACGAGGACGAATAAAACCAAACCGTCTTAATTCCTCAAACATTTCAGAGGAAAGAACACTGTAGAAGACGAAGGAACCATTACTAGTTTATATTTACGAGTCGACTCGGCGTAACTTGGATCATGAAATAACACAAGAAATAAGGAAACACGAAAAGGCGAAAGTAACCAGAACAACAATATATTAATAAAGGTTACATTGAGTTGAAAACATGCAAATCAAATAAGGAAAGAAAATTTCTTTCCCTTTGTCTGGAGAGAAACGTAAATGTTCGATAGAAGATTAACTTGAATAAAGTTCGATTTGAATAAAGTTAATATACATACTGTTAATGTCTGTTTCCAAGTGGAGTTTTTTAGCGTTGCGTGTGCATGCTGGTGAGAAATAAAAATTTGCGCCACTAATTGCTACCCGAAATTAGTGCGCGTGTGTATGTGTGAGTTAGGTAATAAACATGTCTGCTCTTGCCCGGGACGGAACCCCTACCTGCTGGAACACGTGACGCTCCCCGCTTATATCGGCATACCGTTAGCGCGGGAAAAACTAGGGTTATCACGTGAACGCTGAATGACCATGTGTGTGTGGGCGTGAATGTATCAAACCCTACAACACGACTTTTTACCAATTTGACAAGACTTTTCTGAAATCGAATTTCAGAAGTCAAAGTATAATCATGTGTCAACGGAAACAAGACGTTAAAACTAGGTAGGATCATTCAGTATAGTTAGCATTTTATTATTGTAATCTTAGTGATCCATTAGAACAACGCTAGAACCCTTATCAGATTTCGTGATAACCAAGGAGCTATTATTCTTAAAATCTTAAGGGATTTAATGATCCGATGATGTTCACTTCTTTATTTTGATTCAGAGGAAAAAATAGAAGAACCGGCATAAGAATGAGACAGGTCATTCAGTTTGGCTTGAAAATCACTGGATTTATCCCTAGACATGGGTTGACGCTTAGAGAGTTGAGCATAAAATACTTCAAACTCCGGAAAACTATGTTCTCTATCAAGAGAGGTAGGAGGAATGCTAAAGTCTAGGCCATGGGACAAAATAACTAGCTTAATCTCTGAATATATATATAATGTAGTGATATAGGGTAAACTTTGAGTGCCTTGATCAATTTAAACTATAGCTGTCATAAATTCTAATTTCGTACATAATTTATTTATCAAATAAAGGTAATTGTTAAAATTATATGTAGCGTTCTGAAAAGCCTATGTATAATTTATATTATAAGAAAGAAACCCTATTTCTAACACTATAACATATCCACATACGTAACATATGAAAAAACACACCAAAAAGATTCCACAATACAACACACACCGTTTAAATCAAAGTGTCTGTTGGTTAGAAATTAACATTATAATATCTGACTGTCCGAGAAAAGTGAAATCTTATTTTTCTCCAGCCTACTTTCGGGAAATTTTTTTTATAAAAACCTACAGATTTCGATTTTCGGCAGCAGTGACGCGACTGCCTTCAAGCTGTTCAAACACAAGAGAAGCTATGGCTTCTCCCTATGCGTTGGCAACTTCAAACAAATCATCTCCAACAATAACAGTTCGAATGGTCAGTTATCTTCGCTGACAAAATATTTTTTAAGAATAGCTTTTTCTGTGAACCAACTACTGAAGTAAAAACTATTTTTACTCCTTTTTGACTCTTTGGAATTCATGTACATATGTTTGTAAATGCAAATGTTTTATTTGACAGGTATACACATGTTTTCTTAATTTTTATTTTGTGTTGAATTTAGTCATTCAGATTTTAATATACAAAAATATGAAAAATTCAATTCCCTACAATATTCTTAACATATAAAAGTTTTAAATGAACATAGATTAACATACTATGATTTGTACAAAAGAATTTCCAGGATTTAACTAATTTTTTGCTGTTGTATTGTCAACCAAAATCTGATGGAAATTAAAAGAGTATCTGATAATTTACGTACGGTACTTTGCACACAGTGATGACAATTCAATATTTTCAAGATAAATCTTCAAGTGTAACCAATATATGTAATTGAATGTGTTTCTGTTGATAATAAATCAACAGAAACACATTCAATTCTGACTATAACTAGATACAAATTGATAAAAAATTCAAAGGGGTTACTCCGATTAACTCTCCAACATGCTAACCCAGAAAGAAGAGTATGCATTATGGTGTAAAAACAGTAAGTGCTATTTCGTTAATTGATGATGTTAAGAATATGATCATCTATTAAGACGATGTATTGGTGCTGCCAGTAGAGAAGAGCTAAAACAAAAAACATCAAATATGTGAAAAGAAACACTGTTCCAATAGTACATGCTCTATGACTAAACTTAAACAATAAACCATTAGAAAGATAATAAAATTCAAAAGATAAAATATTGCAATGGATTAAAAATGATGTAATAATTTAGATTGACCTACATTTGAAACCTTACAGAACCCGTTATTAAGTATGTTTATATGAAGAATAAAAGGAAACAAATGAAGTGATTGTTCTAAGACAAAGAGAGATCTTATAAAGAGATAATGTACAAGTTAACTATAGTGAATGGTCGTATTGTGGAATAACAGTAACACAGAGACGAATAAAATTGGAAGCGTGGTGGCATGGTTATATTCGCGGAATGTAGAAAAACACAAAATTGCTCAAAATGTAGGGTCATAAAAAGCTTCCGCTAAACTAAAATACATTAACTCACGGCTCTTTTGTCCGCGTTCATATAGATCCTGCGCATGTTAAATGCGTATGACTATTTTTACTTTCTGTCAACTCATTCTCTGGATTTCCTGAATTGTTTAGAGCTTAAGGTTGGAAGACAGCTACGGCAAAACAAATATTACGAGTAATACTTTCCAGAAATGTTAGTCCCTGATAATGCAAAAGAATGTTGTGATGAAACTTTGTGTTCTTTGTTAAAACAAATTGGATGTCTCCCTTACAAAATACCATCATACCACCCGAAACTGCAGAAAGAATGATGTAGACGGTGAAAATAAGGTTGAAGGTATCTCCTACCATTCAGGAACACCACAGATAGCTATCTACCGAAACTATTACTGTGTTATAGAATTATTCTATATGTTGGTAGAATGCGAAGTTCCTCTGCATTAATGGAAGGTCAAATTAGATCGCCAACACCAATGTCCTTTTTACCAAATGCAAAATTGTGGTGCAAAGACAACTATAATAGCAACAAGTGGATAAAATTTATTAACTCATACTGATTAAATAAAATCTAGAATTTACGAGGAAGAAGTCGAGATGGAAAAGAAGGAGGAACCCGAAAGGGTGGAAAGTATGAATGCTTTTGATGAAGAAAGCGAACATAGTAGTAAAGAAACTGTGGAGAAGAGTTCGCACGAATTTGACACGGAGTTGGAAGATCAGAAGGAAGTGTTCAGGTCTAGATCTCCAATAAAAAGAACCAGGTACACACCTCAAGAATAAGATCTTGTGCTATTATTCGCAGTCACAACTCAACGAAGAGTGTAAAATCTCTTCATTTCCGGGAGATGTAATGATACAGGCAAAATGGATTTGCCCTATTTTGCATAGTGTTGAGCGACTACTAATATATCATTCGTCCCTTGGTACGGAGGTAAAACACTGACTAGTGACTGGAATCAATACAAAGTCACATTTTATTCTCTCCTCAACGTTTTTATTTTAAGAAATTGACAATTTCATCAGTGTTGATACTTATTTCTGCATTGTGTTTATTTCATTTTCCTAAAGAAGCAGAAATAAACACATACCGATGGTTCATGCACACAGCATCATGAATTTTCCATGAGACATCATCTCAAGAAAGTGATTTCATTCTCGCATCTCCTGTGATTATCCAATAGCACCATGGAACATATACTTACTTTTGTTACACAGTAATTGGAAATCGTTTATTTACTATTGCATTTAGGTTTACTTTAATTTTTTTATGAGCTTGCATTGTAAATAAATCACTGATATTGAACTAATGCACTCACTATCATAATTTTGTGTAGGTACCTCCAATAAATCGATGGAAAAAGCCTTGTATTAGTAAAAAAAACAATCCCCAAACTTAATAAAATCAAACTTTTTCCATCAAAATGTTTATGTTATTATTAAGAGGAAAGCTCAAACTATTTTGTAATTATTTTAAGACATTTTTAATCCTTTCTAATATGTTTGAAATTTTGGTAAAAATCTTGTTTTGATTTTAGTTAGCGGAGAACCAAAACGTTACGAGAGTTTACAATGGAAAACTTTATATTACATAACTCAGTTATTTTTTTCCAGTGACAAACACATTAATTTGGAAATTCTTGCAGAAATCAAATAACTGTCGGATTTTAATGAAACTTTCAGAAATTATTCACAAATTAAATTATTTTTTAAATTATTATATTTAAAAAATATTGGTAAGAATATTTTGTTTACATCTGTTACCCACTTCCACGTAAATTCAAGAAATTTTAAGAAATTAAATTTTGTTGCAAAAATTGGTTTTATTAGTTAAATGCAGGACTCAGTAGAGAATGTAAATCATCTATTTTTTTTTTAAAGTATTTTGCTTTTGTTTTCGAAAATCTGCTCCGAATAGTAAAATAAAAAATGCAATATAACTATGACATTATTTAATTTGATAAGCTTTATAAATAATATAAATTAAGGACATTATAGTCTGAAGAAAAATGTTTTTTGATTAATAATGAAATTTAAAAAGAATTGTTTTCATTTTTTTTTTTAATTATAATAAATTATAAAGTTTCAAAAATATCTTTAAAATAATTCAGATGTTTGTTGTGGTTAGTTTATAAACTTATTAAGTAAAGATTGTTGGACTTTTTGTCTATATCTATACGATATTTATTTTCGTAAGCCTACAAAAATTGTGGCACAAGGCCGAAAGGGGAGGGATAGAGGTTGGTCTACACAAGATATCCTATTTCTAGCTAAACACTATCACAACCCATTTACTCATTACAATTTGCACATTCACCACAAGAACCCATCCATCACCTCCCAATGCTTCATACACCAAAATACCACAAATTTACAAGGGGCACCTAAAAAGGGGAAACAAACCCATGACAGTAAAAATGCATTAATGTAAAAACTATAATACATTTAAAACAATTAATGGAAGGTGACACAATGGAAGGGGGATGAACCCAAAAACAAACTAAAAATACAACAAATTTTTAAACTTAAAATAATAAACAACGTTAGTAAGACCCGTCCATCTCACAAAAAAAGAGTGGCCTTTGTATTCCGTTAAACGGCGAAATCAAGAAGCGCACTCGCTAAGAGTGTGGGGAGGGGTAAAAATAATTAATGGAATGAGAAAATCAAAGGCTGACTCAGCCGAGATAAAAGGAGGCCGAAACAAACTGGGGAGGTTGGGAAATTCGACTTGGATCATAACAAAAGAGAAAAACGGGTACAGTCTAGGAACACATTCATAACTAGGTACACAAAAGTGAGCTACCTTAACCAGGGTAGAGTTCCAAAGGAATCCAGCTTGTTGTAACCAGCAGATCTAAAAGAGAAAATCAGGGCTAGACCCGTTCACGCGAACCAGGCTCGCCACATTTATCCACCTTTTGCTGAAGGCTGTCGAAGTCAGACGTTTCCAATCAATTTTAATCTTCATTTTGAGCAGGTGCTCAAAATATCGGATCAGATCCTGATATGAAAGACGCTGACCTCGCAAGACTTCTTCCTTTCGCGTCGTCCAAATCACCATTCGAGCCGTGGCTAGCAGCGAAGGAAACACCATATGCTTCATCCCAGAGAACGGGGGCGATACATTATCACAGGCGAATGCACAAGCTCCTGCAGCGCGATGCGAGCAGTCAACTCGCCGACCTGGTCCCATAGAAGGCTTGCGAGGCCGTTTCTTCCAAGCCAAGGTTGCAGCGTTCACAATCTGGCAAATTCGTCAGGCCCCATATGAAGACCACGTTATTAAGAGACAACCGATTCTGAACCAATCGCCGGGTGAGCGAAAACTAAGAGTTGCCGATATAATCGATACCTGGCACCCAAGACCAGAACAAGCGAAACTCATCCCTCGAAAAGCGGAGCACATCACGTAATGAATCCTTCGAGACGCCCTCCACTTACCCACGATAGAAGACTCTCCTAGGCTGTGAAAGGTCACTAGATCGTGGAATGTCCCGCAAGGCCGCCAGACATTCGAGGAAAAAACTCGATTGCTCTCAAGGCTTACGGCACCGCTTTGAGATGGGAGGAGTTACCCGCCAGCAATGAGTTTTCCAAAATCGCTCGCCTGAGAAAACCAACCTTGAAGCGACCTTATGGCGCCTCAAGTGCGGCATTCCCAGGCCCCCATGACAGACGCTGGACACAAACACGTTTGTCGACGTAACGTTTGCGTTCTCTCCTCAGAATGGAGAATAGCAAACACTCGATTGCTTTCCTACGCCGTTTACAAAGTGGAAGGACTGACAACCGATAAAGGATAATGGGAAAGACGTATGTAACACACGCCTCAGCCAAACCCTTTAAGGACAAATTCCTTCGAAGCCAAATCTCGACCGACGCGCCGACCTTATCTAGTACTTCTGACCAATTTTTCTCCAACTGGAAGTCGGGCCCAAACCACACTCCAAGAATGCGAACAGAGCCGTACGTCCAGTTGAAGGGTTCCGGGAGGGCACCACCATTCCGGGCACCTAACCGCAAGCCGGACGACTTGTCGCGGTCACTGTGATCTGTTCGTACCGTTCAAAGCACCTTCTGTACCACCTCAATGTCACTCCGGAAGGACACAAAAGTAGTGACGTCATCGGCGTACGCGGAAACCCTGGCTCGTGCACCACCAGGGACAGCGATTCCACGTAGGGCCGGACTGCACGCTCTGTCACTTAGCCAGCGAAGGAGGAGCTCCAGCGCAAAAGCATAAAGTAGGGGCTACAGTGAATAACCCTATAGGGCCGACCTAAATAGCGCCAGAACGCCTGATAACTTTCCGTTCATCTGTACCACAGCCGTGGGGGATTGATACGGGAGGCTAATCCAGCGGCGGAAGTTGGTTTCGAATCTAGCGGTCTGCAGGACAGCCGCCAGGTAACGATGGTTAACCCTATCAAATGCCTTGGACTGATCCAAATTGATCAGCATGGCTTCTTCGTTGTCTTTTATCCCTTCTATGATCGTGCGTATCAGATGCAGGTTGCTCTGAATTGTTCGGCCCTTCACAGCACAAGTCTGCTCAGGTCCCAACAGAGACTCGGCAATTTGTTGTAAACGATATGAAAAGATCTTGGCCAAACTTTTTAACTCTGTGTTTAGCAGAGTTATGGGTCGGTAACCCTCTAACACCTTCCCAACATCCTTGCCTTTTCTCAACAGCGTAATCACGCCCCTGGTGAACCAGTTGGGGATAGACCCCTGCCGGAACCAGTTGTTGAACACGACAGTCAAAACTGGGAAAATATGGGCGAGAGCCTCATATACAATTCATAGGGCAAACGATCGAGACCCGGCGATTTGCCTCTGCCGACCTTCTTCAAAGCCGCGTAGACTTCGCTCTCCGTGATCTCTCCCTCTCAACTAGCTGCATCAGCCGGCAAAAGCCGGGGCAAGTCAGCCAAATAGCTACGAAACTCCTCATCGCGAAGACCAGGCTCCTTGGTAAACAGGATTTCGAAATGCCGCCGAAACGTCTCGCACATGTCGTCAGTCGACCGAAGAGTATGTCCCTTGCGAATCTCTCGAATGTACCGGTCGCCCATGTTCACAGCTTCGGAAGACATCTTGCTTAACCTATGTCTAATTACCTGACCCATGTAACGCTCGCTAGTCGAACGCTCCAGGGCCTCCTTAGCTATGGCTATCTCTAGGGGATCCCCACCAGCCTCCGCCCGGGAGTAATTAGCTCTAAGTGTCTTCACATTGTCAGCCCTATCTAGTTTGAGCCATTTGCTGAATTTGGTGGTGAAAGACCTAATACTATTCTTAAGATTCTCTCACCATTTATTCCCAATGACTCCCCCAGTTAACGCCCGCTGTACTAAGTTAATTAGCTGGCGCCGGAAATTCCGCCTGTCCAGTAAGGACACGTTGAACTTCCAGTAACCAGCCATTTTAGGCCTATTTTCTAAATCTACCCGGGCACAAACGAGTTTGTGATCAGAGTAGCCTAACCAGTGGAACGTGGGACAATCTAAAAGATCTATGTCGGCTTCAAGAACTAACATTCTATCCAGCTTGGGATCCAGGATTGCATTCCAGTCCCCCACTAAGACGAGTTGTGTTGAATCCACCAGGAATGGCTCCAACCGCCAAAAAAACGAAACGCGTTCCTCCCGGTCACTGGGCGCATAAACCGCAACCAGTCGAAACGCATTGCTTTTCACTGCAATATTGGTCACGATCAGCCGGCCCTCGGCACCGACATGAACAAGATCCACTTTCGCGTCCAGGGTACGCTTAACCAGAAACTTTTCTGGCCAGCAGTTTCCCATATGCTGCATAAACGACAAAGTCGCTAGACAGCACACAAGCATCGGCTTCGCAAACAAAGTGAGTCTCTTGGATCGCAGCGACATCCACACCGAAGGACAAGAGGTCCCGAGGCAGGCGGACAGCCTTTTTCCGATCCCTAAGGCCCCTCGCATTCAAACAGGCTAACTTAATTATCATCTTTTAAACCTGAAAAAAGCAAGAGAAAAATTACTTCTGGTCACATACAGGACGGAAATCTATGGCAGTAGAGACTCCGACGGATTGTCCCAGGCTTCCTGATCCAATATCGGACGTAATTCGTCCGTCCTGGACAATGCCACCAACGTCCGTGGGAAACGTTAGCTTTATGGCCCTATAAAGAGAGGGGTGGAGGATAACAGGTAGCCTTCCCGCACAATATTTTGACAATTTGTTTAAATTTTCAGTCCCAATCTGGACATTTGCCGGGTCCTCAGTTGACTTTCCATCGGCTGAGGTCAGTTTGAACAATGGCCTTAGGAGGGCCTTCCTCTGCGAGGTAAGGTCCCTCTCTAAGGCTGGTCTCCTTTATTTTGCAAACCTCTAACTTGTTTAGAGGGATTTACCCCCTTCTTTCTTTATTTCCCCTTCGGGATAGATAACCCGGGATCCGGGGCGGAAGTTTCTTGTTAGGAGAGAGTTTCTTGTTGGGAGGGGGTGGTTTTGGAGGAGGAGGCTTCAGGGTTGTTTCAGGGGGTGTTTCTGGTTGGGAGAGGAGAGTGTGGGAGTGGGGAAAGAAGACGAAATACGTCTAACAGGGGAGGCCGACTGACTCCTCCCCTTCACATTTTGAGTTCTTGCAGGAGAGCAGGAGACACAGAGGCGGATTGGGTCTTGGCAATGACCCTACCCCTGCCACGATCACAACTTTCAACCTTGTCCTTCTTCTAAGCTCCGTCTTCCTCCTCTTCCTCTTCACGGCCTCTTTTCAGGGATGAGGACCATGGAGTGGGCATCTCCTCTACCTCCATTTCCGTCTCAGGGCTTTGTTGTTGCTGCTGCTGTTGCTGCTTCTCTTTTTTGGAGGAAGAAGAAGCTTCTTGGACGGGGAGTCCTGCCTAGAAGAAGGGGAAACCGCGTTCTTCCCTTTTTTAATAACCTCCGTTCACTCTGTTGCTACTGGCGTGTTTGCTTTTACTGACTGCTTCGTCGGTGATGCCGATGTCACAGATGTTATTGCTGTCCTCTGTATCTTCGGGGTTGTCTGTGTCTCCTGAGTTGCCTTCTAGATTCCTGAAGGGGCATGTTTTTGCCAAATGGCCAGCTGTTCCTCAGACCCAACAGTGTGGTCTGCGCCTCTCCACAACGACAAACAGCTTTCTCCCTTTGCACATGATGACATCAGGTATATACTCAAGAAGTTCGTCCTGTCAACGATGATGTACGCACTGACATCCTCCGTCGACATTTCTGCCTTGCTGACCACTCGATTTACCTCCTCCACTTCTCCAAATTGGGCCAAAAAAGCCCCCACATGGTCGCAATGAATTTCTAACGGAACACCGTGTATCACTACTCGGGTACGTCTAGTACCCATGTATTCGGTTTGCAATAGAATATCCTTCGCCTGCAAACAAGTACCCGCCAACTTCTTGGCTTCGTCCTCCGAGCCAAGGAGGACATCCCATATAGCTCGGGACCTTCTCGCCAGAACTTTTATGTTGATCCCTAAGCTTCTCATGGCCTCTTCCATATTCGTCATGCTTACTCCCACGAATTTCCGAGTTTTAGGGTCTGACGTAAGCAGGGAGATCGTCAGGGATAACGATTAGTTCATTTTCCTTTATGAACTCCTTATACTTGTCCTGTATTAGCAGGTAGTAGCTGGGATCCCTCTTTGTGGCGGTCTGATTTCAAACCGACGGTGAAGGGGTCACCGTCGGTGTATCCTTTGAAGTTGAAGGCTAGGGTACAGAGCCATATTGTTCTCGCCTTCCCGCAAGAGGACACAAACAAAAAGAGTCCAACAAAAATGTAACAGAAGACGACCACAATATAGAAACAGACGAACGTGCAAAATCCAAACAACAAATCAAAATTTCTTGTACTCACTGACCGCGATTCCAAGTGACAACGAGACAGGGTACTTGTCTACATCTATACTGTACAGACCCACATGAGTCAAGACATTTTATAGTTCACCAATATAAGGCTTAACTAATCAGTTAGCTCAAAATATTCAATGCGACGTGTATAAAAGGCGGCCATATTTTTCCGAGTATTGGAGTTCAAATCCGATTCTGGAGAGTGTCTGATTCGAGATTGATGGTCTTTGACGTTGTTTCATTGAACAGATTACGCGCGGCGAGGATATTCTATATGTATATACTATGACGGACATGGTCAACAGATGCTAAGAGGATACTCTATATCCAGGAACGTTGTCAACATTACCTTCAATCCCTTACTTGTGACTATCATGGACTGTTGTTGCTATATAATATACATTCGGGAGACTGATTCTCTATTATAATCAGTACATAAACTGATCCCTGCACTTTATCCATAAATTATGGCGAATTTTACCAACAACGATTGCATTTACTAATCGAAATCGTGCCTTCGTATATTTAAAATAATTTTTAATATTTTTTTTTGTGTATTTACGGTTCTTTTGTATAGTAATTTCTATGTGTACATTAAAAGGTCATGTGTTTCAGGGTTTCTTCCTCTTACAGGAAACAATTTTTACATTTATGTTATTTGTGATCAGAATGCTCTTATTTTATTTTATCTGTCAATACATTTCAATTAAGGTGAAAAGATTAAAAATGTTCAACGCCGTGTTTAAGAAATTATTTTATTCTAAATTTCATGCTATAAATAAATAATACTTGTATAAATTCAGATTGATTTAACATTAAGTTTTCTAATTTTCCAAAAATACTGTGTCACAGGTGTATATTTTTGCAAGATTTTTAAAACCGAGAATTAACTTTTGTTTACAAATGTGTCGATGGCTCAAAAATAGCCGAAAAATTGAAAGATTAAAAAATATCTCAAAATTTTAGATTCCAATCAATATAATTTCTGTTTCAAATACACCAGAATATTTTGCTTACTGAAAATAGTGAATGTAATCATATAGCTTTTAATTAAAACTAAAAAAAAAGTTTCAAGAAAATTTTTTTTTTATTTTTAAAAATTCAATTTAAAAGGTAGTTATAGAAAATAAGTGACGGTACCAAATTTTGTGTATAAAGATTTAAAAAGTATTTTTGTATGTTGATACAACCTAATAAAATATAATTGGAGTAGATAGACTAAACTATCGCCCGGTTCACACTCCACCCACATCTATTGAACAAGTGAAGAGGCTCATCCCTTGTTTCCTGTTTGGGATGCGGTTTCCGGTTTTCTCTTTTTCAATCTTCTCACTTTTTTTTTTCAATTGGAGTAGATAGACTAAACTATCGCCCGGTTCACACTCCACCCTCGTCTATTGAACAGGTGAAGAAGCTCATCCCTCGTTCCCTGTTTAGGATGTGATTTCCGGCTTTCTCTTTTCCAATCTTTTCACTCCTATGTAGCCCCCTGCACATCAGTGGCGTTACCGCCTTGCTCGGGGTGATATGATTAAAAAAAAAAAAAATAAATAGTAACATTAAATGCACTAAACATTTTAGTCTGAAATTCATGAAATATTTAAGGCATTAAAAGAAAAGAATGATCAGTTTTTTATTCGATAAAAAATACTTTTTCATAGCCTTCCAATATTTCGTTTGATATCTTTTGTAATTAATATGAGCACACTGTTGCGATACAAAAATAATTATTTGCCCATATATATTACATGACAATCCTGAGAGAGTCACCGAATGACAAACAAACTGGACTTTCAAGTTTCCTGTATTTATCTTTCATGGTCCAAAAGATAAATTTTTACATGTCTGTCTATTGTGAAACATTGTAAGATTGGAAGTAACATATTTTCTTTCCATTATCAGCATTTTACATTGCTTATTATTTGTAATGTGTGCATACATTCGGAGAACTTAGTTTTTGATTACTTGTAAGACATTGCTTCATCTTTGTATATAAATGTTGTATTGCACACATGTCATGAATTCTCTTGGCTCTTCATACAATTATTTATCAGTTTTAGTTCAGTCAACCAGATCTACTAATGCTAAGAATTATTAAGTAGAATATTCACTTTCTCTCATCGATTATTACAGTATCATTTTCAAAATACGTCTGCCCTATAATCATTACTGTGTTAGTAGTTTGTGTGTCATAATATTTAAAGTTGATTGTGATTTCAGGACCTAAATAGGAAAAGATGAAAAACCAAGCTTAAAAAATTAAAACATGAATAAACTTTACTCCAGAGTCCAGATGGTACATAGGTAGCATCACAGTAATTGTCAAAAAATCAGATTTTTTAATTTGTGACAGAGTTAATGAAGAAATTCTGAAGTATATCTGATGAAACTGACATTACTCATGTGCGATTATCGGTGAAATTGATAAAAAATGAAAACATATAGCCCTTCTTATTTACTTTATTCTTGTCTGATTCGGTGAATAACTTCATTAAGGTCAGAGGTGTGTGTGTGTGTGTGTGTGTGTGTGTGTGTGTGTGTGTGTGTGTGTGTGTGTGTGTGTGTGCAAATTTTTTTTTCTTTTGTCTGTATTTTATATAAAAGCAATATAAGATCCCATAATTTAGACTTTTAGATATAATAAGACTTTTTTATAAAAATATATTTTAGATCCATGTGGTACATCAGAATACATGCAAAATTGAGTTTATGTTAAGTCCTGGAAAAATTATTTTATTTTTTAGGATTTGAATTAAAAATATATTAACTACTACAACATAAGCAGTCATTAAGTATGCATGACTGAATGAAAGTAATATTTGGTGATGAATCGCTAATTTGCTTTGGCGGAAGCAATTTTATTCTGGAATTTATGTTTGGTGATGTTGAATTGGAACATAAAAAATTCTGTCTAAAGAAAACAAACAAATTTACCAATTCATTTCAGTGGTGTCAGGTAAAGGATGAGAGAAAATGCTCATTATGACTTTAAAAGTAAATTCTTACGAATTCATTGAACATTTGTTCATTTTTCTCATTCTGTCGATAAAAATTGATTTGGTGATGTTAACATTTCTTCAGAAAAGACATGAATTAAATGACAAAACCAGCGAATAGTCTGAATCTCAATTCAATTGAAAATTAAAAGTAATAGCCCATGTAATGATGCTATATTTAATTATAAGAAATTTGGTACCAGCACCATTAGTTTCATTTACAAAATCGAAGAATTTGAGGCATGATAAAAGTACTAATTGTGACGGTCGTCTAGCAATCCATACATAGTGTATTTGAAAGGACTGATGAAAACCACATAATATGTAAAAACAACATTTATTTCACATATTTCACAGCCTTGTGAAAACGACAACAAATTAAAAACGAACATAAAATAAAATACAAAAAACATTGTATTTTGAAGGTAAAAAAACATTAAGAAGAATAAAACTTTAAGGGAAGTTTTATATATATTTATGAATGAAGGTTTTTATACATAGGCAAATCAGCAGGAAAGTTTTTGGTTTTAACATTTACGAAAAAAAAGGGTAGAAAATATTCTTAGAAAATAATAGCAAAGCGTTAAAAATACAATTATAAGGTTCTAAAAATACTAAAAATAAACTCAACTTTAGGGAAAAAACAAAGAAAAATTTACCTTTTCTGGCGCACTGCAGAAATTTTATGTCGTAAGAAAAAAATTCTGCTGTGAACAAAAGGGGAAAGGAAATAAAAAATATTCAATATAACACAAAGGGTTCAAATTAAAGAAAATTTACTACTTTATTAAACACAGAGAGGAGTCGTGAGCTGACTGCAAAACAGGTCCGTTAGCAAAGGCTAAGTTATAGCCTTGGTACCACAAGAAAAAATTAAAGTCCTTTACAGTTACCTTGTAAATCTGAAGCTTCAGTTCCTCCCACTTTTTTTTAAGGAAGAGAACTGGGGGTGAGTAGCCTCCCTCTAGCTACCGGATAGCGGCTCTGTTTTCCCAAATTTTGTTATGTTCAGTGTTCGAAGTTCGTTTCTTTGTCTCAAGCCTGGAAAAAAGTGTTTTTGTTTTTGTTTTTTTTGTTTTTTTTTTTTTTTTTGTTTTGTAAAGTCTCTTCTTCAACCTTCGTGGGTTGTGGGCCGACCTGGGAAACTGTCCCTTTTTTCTGTAAAATAACATTTCTTTCTTCCTCTGGTAGAAGTATCTTTTGTAAAATAAAATTTCTTTCCTCCTCTGGAAGAAGTATCTTTTGTAAAATAAAATTTCTTTCTTCCTCTGGAAGAAGTGACGTTCAAACTTATTTTTCTTCCGCCACGTGGGTTAATGACAAACAAGGGAAATGGTCCTTTTTAGGGAAATAAACTCTTTCTTCCTCTGGAAGAAGTATCGTCGAATCTATCGTCGAATGTTTCTCCTCTGTTTGTCTGAAGGAATCCCTTTCTTTTCTTCTTCTGCAAGCTTCTCAACCCCGCAAATAAATTCAGAATTACGTCTTTGGTCTGACGGAGCTAAAATTTTCAGGACTGATCAAGTCGACGAAAATCAAAAAGCTGAGGTTTCTTCAAATTCTATCAGAGGGTGCCAACGAGTCAGAGACAAGATACGCGACACGTGGTACAGCAAAGACATTTCAATTTCCCAACGGCCTTAGCGAGAAAAGGAGAGAAAGAAAACGAAGAAACGAACGGACGAATAAAATTTCAACAACACTGCTAGCGGCCAGTGAAGCCAGTGTTTAGTTGCAGGGAGAAAAACTTTTGTGTAACCATCCTCATTGCCGTCCGGAGCTGAAAAGGTCGTTTTAGGCATTTGGCCTGAGAACAACGACTGTGTATTCCTACACCGGAGGTATAAGGGAGCAGTCAACCATTTATAGCAGTATGGAAAAGGAAGGGTTACTAATTTGTCTGGCGATATTATCTTAAGGGGTAACAAAGCCACTGATAATGGAATACAGGATTGGTTTTGCCGAGAAACGAACCTGCTGATTTTACAAACTGGTCGCAACAAGAATTTAGGCCTATTTTTTAGGGTAAGTTGGCGGTAGCCACACTAATATAAATATATAAATGCAAGTTAAGTCGGCAACTTAATGTTGAAACAGTCTTTATTTTATCCAAGAAGTTGTAAATTTAACTTTGCATGCCAATGATTGAAAATATTTTATATTAAAAATATATTAATACTGGCTTTGAAAGTAAAAAAAATTACAATTTTAAACATAGCACCATTAGCGACAATTTACTCCTCGCATAACATGTGAGTGAACAAAAAAGTTCCAGACAACTTTTTAATCGCACGCAATGATATTAAAAGATTTGTACAAACTTGTTGTGGAATGGATGTGTGCGTGTGTGCAATTTGGATTTCGTAGAATATAAAATAGTAATTAAAGTTATGCGTGTTCCTCCAAACAATCATCCACAAACATAAAATTTTAGATTAATTCTCAGACAAACAATATTGACAGAAATATTGTCTTGATAACAGATTTAATAAATCAACAATTCAGTAACAAGGATTTTTAGTAATAAGCAAACTGAGGTGATAGTGAATAGTAAAGTGTTGAAAATATTATCTCGACGATCCGAAGTAGAAGAGTACAGTGTTTGATATGTGATCAAACATGTCATTAAAAAGTTTTTAGGAATAACTTCACAAATCAGAAAAGTTCAAGAGAAATAACTGTATCAGATTTAAGTTAAAGATACGTAGTTAAATCAATGTGTAAGTTGCATCAAATTTAAAGTTCAGTATTTGCAGGTCAATAATAGCTGTGTGCAAAGAACAGAATTACATACCTTTAGTTATATTAATATAGAAATATGAGATGGAAATTCACATTAATGTATTGACATCGTTCAGGATTCATTTAATTCGTTTGAAATGAAACTTGTGTTTGTATGAAAAGTCTGAACAGTGAATCTTTGTACGTGAATACCAAAATGTCTCGTAACGTTTGTGTTAGAGAAAATAGAACAAGTTGTGTTCAAATAATGTTCATAAGTTCAGGAAATTTGAGTCTTTCGCTGAAAGGAAAAAAGGTGTGTAGTTTGGAAAGGTGTGAGTTATAGTGCATGCAACAAGTGAAATTTGTCTGTGAAGTAAGAGAATGAATGATTCCAGAATCCGAGCCTTGATAGAAAAATTATAGTGTGAAGTAGGTGTTAGAAAAGCGCGCGAAAGTAATGGTGCGGCTTGAAAGAATCAAAGGCTTGAGTGACGTGGATTCTGGTGGCAGAAAGAATCACTGAAGAAAAAGGGCAAAATATGCTCCTTATATAGTTGTTAGAAAGGGCCGGTCGGCTCAGATTTGAGCGTCCCTTCTCCGCGCCAAAACTGTGCCTTAGCCAATGAGATTGCTTGTGTAACAATCTCAAGCTCTGATTGGCTAATGCACAGTGTCGGAAGATTCCATAAGACTGGATTGTAATTAGGGGGTGGATAGGATATTCTATCCCCACAAACTAAACGCCAAAAGGATCAGACGGCTAATTTTAAGAATAACCTACTTAGGCATGTGAGAACGTCTGAAAACATATTCTGACGATGTATTCCGGAGCCTACCCTATCTACATAAAAGGAAGAAATTAACAAGGACCTTTCAGTCAGAAATCTACTTTTGAACAACTTGTTACTTGTAGCAGAAGACTGTCACTCAATAATGGACGCTTATTAAGTTAAGTAATAACATATATTATTCATTCAACTAACTCACTCACTCTCGAAGTCTTCACATATATTGCTTGTTCAATTCTCACTCACACAAATTCACCACATAATATCAATAGAACATTTATTTAATTTAACAAATTAAATAGCTTCTAAAACAAAGCACACCACGTGGAAGATTTATTGTGAAAGACATTCTCAACCTTAATTTTTGTAAACATACAATTTTGCAACTTCTTTTCGTATGCTTATCACTACTACAATTATTGTGCATATTATTATATAAATGTTATCGGTTTTTTTTTTGTTTTGTTTTTTGTTTTTTTTGCATTACAGAATTTTGTTGCATTTCTTTTGTTTCGTCATTGTACAGATTATAAATGTTTGTGGATTGGATTCTGAACACGCTAGTAACTTGTAATCAGTGAATAACAGTTGGATTACATAGATAATCATACATCCACTACAAAATATTTCTTTTCAACATAGTCTCCTTCCTTGTCAATGCATTACGGTAAATTATGAGGAAGCTAAGTGACACAATTTTAGGCCTATTAAAGTAAGTTGATGGTATTGATTTTTTTAATGTAATGTTTATTTTGATGTATTTTTGCTACACACATACACACACATAATTTTATTTTATTATTTAATTTTACATGCTAAAATTTTTTATGAATTTAATTTTTTTCTCTTATTTTTATTATTGACAGTTAATTTTCTGTAAGTGCATTTATTTTCATTTCATTTTCTAACACAATTTTATCTTTAATTTACTCTTCTTTTCTTATTGACTGGCAATTATATTTTTTGCTTATTTTTTCTGCAAATGTGCCTGGGTTGTTGTATTCATTCTTCTCAGATTATTTTTATTTGTTGTCATTTCCATTTGAAAAGCTTGACAAAGCTCAAACTAATTCATTTGTTTGATCTGTGATCAGTCAGAATTGAGATCAGTTCAACCAATCTGCTATTAAAACAAACTAGACTGTTAAAGTCTGAAACATGATCTGAGAATTGTTGCTTGGGTTTGTACCGGTTATCAAGCATTCTTATGGTCCCTATATCAAATAGGAATTCTACAGCCATTACTGCGTAACATTATCAGCTTGTGAATCAATCAGGGCATATGATGTATCGAATAGGGAATATTAGGAGAGTTGGAGTTTGAAGTAATTGTGTGCCGAGAAGAGGAAAATAGATAATCGGGGGGGGATTGAAGCTAGTCTAATAAATTACGACACAAGCCAATAAAGCAGCCGAAATGGTTTCAATTCTAATTGCCTGACGAGAATGTTATTTAACACTGTGTAGATATTTTTTATTTTGAAAACAAATCTATTTTCGGGATTGCAGAATGTAAAGAAATTATTTGTGTATAATACACATTTTTCTCAGATTTTAATTTTAAAATTAAAATGTGCATATTAGACACGAGAACTGAATATTAATTTTTTCTGGTCACTTCTTTAAGTGCCGTGTCTTTTAAGGACGTAGCCGTTCATGGATTTCCACTTGGCTTTGTCTCTTGTCGCTCTCAATATTTTTTTCTTGGTATCTGTAAGCCACGCTCCGCCAACCATTTTCTCAGACCTAACAAGTATGCCTCGCGCTGCTTTCCCCTGTCTCTCCTTCCATTTATCCGACCTATGAGTATTCAGTTCTCCAGGCCCTCCTTCCTCATTAACGTCCCAGGAACCTCATTTGTCTCATCCTGATATTTAGTATCAGTCTTCTTCTCGTTTGCATCCTTTCCAACACCTCATCGTTGTACACGTGCTCCGTCAATGATATCCTCAGCATCCTTCTGTAAAGCCACATTTCTGCTGCCTCAAGCCTCTCCTTCATCTTTGATGAGATAGTCCTTCATTCACTTCTGTACAGAAGGACAGATATCACATAGCAATCTAGCACTCTAATGAGATTTTCCTGTCTTTCAGTGCTTTGGTTAGCTTCTGAAATGCGTCTTTGGTCATGCCAGTACGTCTTTGGATATCCATGTCACACGTTCCATCCTCTGTCAAAACATTTCCCAGGTATTTGAATTTTTTTACTCGTTTTATTTTAAATTCTCCGACTTGCAGTTGGCATATTAGGCACCGCTTTTTGCTGATGACCATACATTCCCTTTTCTTGAAGTTTATGCTCAGTCCTTTCTTTTCACTTTCTTTTGCTAACTTTTGTAGAATGTCCTGCATTTTCTTTCTGTTGTGAATTCCGGGTTAAGAACCACACAAAATAATGAACAACAAGACAGATATTTGTGATAGGAAAATAGGTTATATTAAACGTAAAGATGCAAACTGGAACGCAGGTTAGTAATCCAGGAATACCATTAGTAAGGAATATATATATATACAAGTCTTTGAAGTGAAGCCGTTCTGTAATTAGTATATCCGTGTAATATTATTCTGGCTGAGTGGAGCTCAGAGCTACTATGACTACTGACGCGGTATTCTCTGTGTAACTTCGGTATCTCTCGGTAATCAGTCCGATGTCTCTAACGGATGGTAGGAGTATATGTATACTAAAGTCGAGTTCATTATCATAGAAAAAAGGAAGATCCCACAAAATTTACCGTGTCTGCTATCAGCACCGTGTCATCCGCGTATCTGATATTGTTGAGATTGTGGCCGCCAATGTCGAATCCTGGCAAAGCTTTTATTTCTCTCATAACTGCTTCACTGTACAGGTTGAAAATATCTGGTGAGAAAAAACATCCTTTCTATTTTTGCATACCTACTGAGTTCACTTCCTATTCGTACACAAGCGGTTTGCTGTCAATATAGATTCTTGATTATCCTAACCTCTTTTCCGAAAATGTCGAGGTTGTCGAGCATCTCTATCAAGTCCTTGTGTCGTACTTTGTCATATACCTTTGCGTAGTCTATAAAGCACAAATAAAGGTCCTTTTGCATTTCTATTGCTCGTTCAGATAGCATTCTGAGCATGAATATCGCATTCCTCGTTCCGGTATCTTTAACAAATCCACATGGTTCCTGTCCTATCTCTGGGCCGATTCTGTTGCCTGTTCTGTTCATCAGAATCCGGATGATGAGTTTTGTTATGTGGCTCATTAAACTGATTGTTCGATGGAGCTCACATGCCTTTACACCTGGCTTCTTAGGTAGTGTTATGAAGATTGATCTGATTAGTTCCTCCGGTATATTGCCACTGCTGTAGATTTCGTTTTTGATTTCTGTTAGTCTGTCGACGCCAAAGCCTTCTTGGGACATCAACATCTCTATTACAATCCCATCTGGTCCCGCTGCTTTGTTTCTTTTCAATTTGACCCTTGCTGATTCCACTTCGGTTTTTAATATTTCTGGTCCAACCGTAATTTTGTCCTATTAGTTCCTTTATTTTTATGCATGTCTCCATTATTTGTTGTGCTCAGTCTCTCTACTTCGGCGCATCTGGTCATTTACATTCCCATTATAGAGTTGGCAAATAGTAAGTTATATATACAATCCACGGTAACTAATGTGTAACAAAGTGTTTAAACCACTAACCAAACACTGCTTTTGTTTTAAAAATATTTACTCACATAAATATTAATCAAATTTTAATGCATGTATTTTATACGCTGCATATGGATTATGGCTGTTCTTTTATTTCCACACCTTCTTGGGAAAAACAGTGGAATGGTTTCTCATAGTGTTTTGCTTGTTTGTGACTGGTTGTCACCTCAGGCTAAAAAGTTCAGTTTAGCCCATAAAAGATAGATTCATGTCTTCTCTGAGGGCATTTATGTGAAAGTAACCACAAGCAGACTGGAATTTGAATGCAGCTTGCAGATTCCACTTTCGGAGCTGATAACTATAACATTACTTGCATACGATTAATTACATAAAAGTAAATTGCACGAGATCAGTCTCATTTAATATTTCCATTGTTCAGATCATGGCAAGATTTGAACAGAACACAAGGAAATTAGAGTCTGTGTCTTTTCCAAGAGTATTTCTATTCAAATGCATCCTTGTTAGACCATTAAAAGTTAAATTAATATTGTTTTCTGATATCCACTTTCTTAAAATCATCCAAGATTTTATTTTTATCAATCACCTCTTTAGGGTGATTCGTTTCCGGTTTTTAGCATAGCTGCTACTGTATCCTAAATAACCGTTTCGCCATTCATTGAATTATACATTGCAGAATGAGTTGATACAAGCATATGATGTATATGTTATTGACTTTTTATAGGGAATATAGAGGTTCCTTTAATTTCTCGATACTTAAACACAAAATACAAAGTTTAAATAATATCACTTTCATCCTTTGTTAATTTTACAACTCCAGGCGATTTTTAGAAGCTTTTAATAATTCTAGATTAACTGCATCGGATTTAAGAATCAGAAGCCTTAGTTGTAAGATGGTCTTTTCATATAGGATGACGTAGAAATAAATCCCACATTTTGAACTGTCACCTGTATAGTAGTGGTGAACTTAAGCAAGTGGCAATGGTCTTCATTTAGCTTATTTCTTACCATCTTTTTATCAGATACAATCAAATATCATTATGGCTTGAACTGGTGCATGCTGTGTAATTGGCGTTGAAACGTTTTTAAAACTGGTAAATCTGTAGTTACAACACACA
The DNA here is from genome assembly GCA_037127315.1 of Ascarosepion bandense. NCBI lineage: Eukaryota > Metazoa > Mollusca > Cephalopoda > Sepiida > Sepiidae > Ascarosepion > Ascarosepion bandense. The sequence goes on along the minus strand of JBBBDQ010000139.1, from coordinate 1,461,262 downwards.
GCTTTTCGTATTCATTTAATGTTATGTTGGAATGATGCTGTTCCGGATAGAACATCGATGTGGCTATGGGTAGAATATTTCAGAACCATAAGTTTTGTGCTTGAAAGAAAGCCATCTGAAAGACCTCAAAGCGCTCGAACTTTCGGGTGATGGAAAACTTTAGAAATTATCTACAAAAGTGTATGGGGAATAGAGGCCATAATTTGGAGATTGTCATTTTTAAAACAAAATGAACAAAATTGTATCTCTTTGGTTAAAAAAGTGAAATCATTTTTCAACAGCAGTTACCTTGGTCAACATTTCAGGGGTAGGGGTATTTCTGTCAAACATTAGTCATTCTCAGTTAAAGATACACTTAAAACTTTCGAATAAGTGTTAAGAGGTTTCTTTATTGATATTACTGGCGGGAATGAGAGACACGAGGCCACGTCTCTCAGTAACAGCCGACAACTGTTTATCTTGACGATTAATTGTTGCGTAAGAATAGTTATAGTATCAGTTAGATCTACAAGAAGATCATTTTTATTTCTGACAAACAAAGGTCTAGTTGTCCGAAGATTAATTGACAAGTAGGCAAGGATATACCAAAGGAAGAACGTAATTAATTTTTTTAATTGTTTGTGTGACATAACATTGGTTAATAGTTTATGTTGACATTAATGAAATGCAAGGCTCCAGAAATACTCGTTCCTACTATTACTCATCAAGATTATTAACATCTTAGGGCAATCATAGTAATCTTCCAAATAATACCATGGTAATGTTAATATTAACTGTTTCCTTATAAGGAAACATTCGGCATTCATTGACCAAGCAGCCAATGCTACTTTCAGTTAAAATTCATAAAATAAAATTCCATAGATTTTTCAACTTGATAAGTTCTAAGATGATACAGCGATGTAGTATTCCCTTACTTAAAAGATATGTCATCATTTCTTAGATAAATAAAAAATGCACTTCTGTCCGAATCAATATAGCAAGAAAAAGACCAGTATTTCCTACAAAATAAGGTATCTTTTTAAAAATTATTTTATAAAATTAAAGTATTCACCATTCCCAACATAGATGTTAAGAAATATTTTATTGCATCCTGAAATTTGTTTGACATTAAAATCACTCAAATTCCCAGCTAACACTGGTTACTACATGATAATTCAGCTAATTCAGCATTTTTGTTTTCAATTTATAACCTCTTTCATAATTTCTTTCAAAACTGTTTAATTTTCGAAAATAAACTTACTTGTGAAGAATAGATGTTTTTTGTTTTCTATATTATATTAATCTTTCTTGTTTTTGTATAGTTGGTTTGATTAAATTATATAAATGTTTGATTAACTACCTTTATTCATTTTTATAAAATAAAAAGTTTTATTTTTTGTAGAATTTGTTTGCACTTCAGTAGAGACCCCAACACCAAATTAACAACCGAAAATAGGTACCAACTGAGAAATATACCTCATAGCTTCAATAAAATGTGGGATGTCTTTCTCCATACGAGCAACATTTTAAACTACGTTTACCTTTAATGAAAATTCTAACCATGCAATTGATTGAAATACTAGCGTTACTAATGTTGTTCTTTTCGCCATTTTAAACACAAAAGTCAGTAATTTTTTCAACTAAGATTTCAGTAACTATAAAGACTTGGATTTTGAAATTTTGCAAAAGGATATTTCGTCGATTTATATTATTTATGCACCAAAAAACAATACTATAGATTTATAGTGTCTGTTTTTTTTACCTAAGGCAAAGCCATAAATACGCTAAGATACAAGGGATTACGAAGTGTGAAAGAATATGAGGAAAAACATTATTAAGGAGAGAGATTAATAAAATAACAGAAGTCAAGATGACAGAATATAACGATTGACATTGCATTTAATTATTTTAGGATCAAAGTTAACTGGAAAACAATAAACTGTAAGAGAGTTCCATAAGTAAGAAGTTAAAGAAAGGAAACTGTTAGCATATAATCTAACCATTTCAATTATAAGCTGATGGGACCTAGCTGCCATTCTAGTACTATTCATAAAGTCGAGGTATCAAAGAGGAAAATCCATCAGAACAATTACCATGAAAATATCTATAGAAAAGGCATAGGGAAGCTACGTTACGGCAATGGAAAACTAACTGAAGCCAAGATACCAGGTCAGGACCGATAATATTGCAGATTCTTTCGATTTACCATGAATCTCCAGACATATCGCAGAAGTAACAGTCATAATCATAATCTTTCCACTTGATGTCAGTAGAAAACGTTAGCGAAGGCGCAATATGTCACTCTCATAGATCCATGTGAGTAAGGTTAAAAAGTACTTCTCTAAGACAATTAAAAAATAATTTTTGTTTTGCAAGCGTTAAAATTAACAAGCCATTGCTTGTCTCACTTAACAATATATTGTAGGCCATTTTTTAGATCAGTTGCCAATTTGACCCTATCGAACTGAGTCTTACTATTAAGACAAGAGTAAATAGTTGTATTATCGGCATAGATATTGTGGTGAGAACTGATAAAAGCAGAAAGAACTTTAATAAAAATTAGGAACAGCGTAGGTTCAAGGATACAACCCTGGGGACACCTGCATAATGCAAAAATAATCTCGCAGAGTAGCTGTTAAAGACAACATTCATTTTTCAATTTGATAAGAAATTCTTACAAATATTCATTTTTAATAAGGACACCTTTGCTAAGTGTTTGATTATATTGTTTACTATTTTTCTTTTATTTACTTGATCATTCAATACGGAATCCATTAACTTTAATAAATGTTATTGTTGAATTTAAAATGTTCTCATATTGTTACCTTAATTAAGGTAATAATATGAGAACGTTTTAAATTCAACTTTAATTGTAACTGTTTCAGTCATAAGATAATTTTTACTCATGTTCTGCGGTACCACGTGACTAGGTAGATTTTCCATTCTTTGATGCAACAAATTATTCGGGTTAGATGATAGGCTGTTGTTATATATGCGTATGGGAGCACAAGCGAAACAATAAAGGCCTAACGGTGAGGCGGAAAGAAGAGACAAGATACGTTAAAATAAAATTATTTGTATTGCCAATATAAATAGTTAAGGTAGGCGAAGGAAGAGACCTGGGGGATATAGGAGTGGGTAGGGATAGACGTTGACTTTGTCGTGTTGGCTAACCAAAGCCACTGATGGTACTGGTGACTGCCTGCCTACATCCTTGCCATGTCACGAGCGGGTCGTTTAATCAGTCAGGGTAAATACCATTTTTGTCATGCTTTTGCATTAGCAGCAACGTTCATGATTGGTTCCTTCAAAATTGTATTTTATATTGAAAGTGTTTTGAAAGCCAGATGTGGTGCTCCTGTGAAGAGAGCGATTTCTTATGTGTTTATTTTGCTTTCGTAGCATTCACATCTGACCAACATGTTTTGATGTGGGGTGAACCAGAAAGAGATATAATTTGAAGCAGAGTTTAACAGCTCCCCCAGATTCAAATCTGATTCACGGATCAGTTAAGTGTCAAACGATCATATCTTGAAAGAGACATAACTGACTGGGCAGAAGATTTTTCCGTAGTAGGTTGCCATTACTTTCTGCGGTAACTGGTTGCCAAACAAGGCTATAGAACCCAAACTGTCCCGCTATTTAACCTATAGCAAGAGGGGGAAGCGACGGATTAATACCTTTCCCAAGGGTATTTACAGGTAAGTGTATGCAATGAATATCAACTGGAATTTGAACTCGGCTCTCCGTTTTCTCGTTCAGTCGATATCCACTGCACAACAATGCACATCGATTCATGGGTATGAGCGAAAAGGATGTATGGTTTTATGTTGATTTGGTGTGTGCCTGGATTTGTCCACATGTTTGTCATTTCGGAATTCATTTTGCAGTAGTTTTGGGTAGTGTTTGAGTGGTATTCTTGGATCTGGTGTCTTGTGTTTTTATATGTTCTCGGGATGAAAGCGAAGGTGAGAACACCATTGCTTGTCTAGGATTCGACAAACGTGGAGGGAGGAGCTCGTGTCTTGATTCGGACCAGTCGGTTTCTTCATTTTCGTTTTCACCTGAAGTACCACCTCATTGGTTTTGGTGACTTCAGGGTTACACACCTAAGGTAAGTGTGATGAGTGGGCTATGTCTGACTGAGTTCAATCGAGTAGAACATTGTCTGCGACCTGTATCAAATCTTTCTAAACAAGCCGGTTTAATACTGCGTCCATTCTTTGGTCAGCTTTGTTGTTTGCAAGGACGACATGTAGGTAGACATCTCAGCAGAGTATTTATCTGCATGACGTAGGCTCATTATAATGACAACCGGTGATAACAGTGTGGCGAGGTGCTGTTGACTGTGGCATTCATAGAGGAGACTACGAATTCTAGGATGTCGATCCATTCACAATTCTTGTCTCCGCACAATTTGTAAAGTGTATTTTGTTCAGAGTTGACGCTCGATGTTACCCGAGCCTTGTGCTCTCCAGGGACAGTTAAGTTCTCGTATGATCAACGTTAGTTCACAAAAATATCTGCAGGTTTCACGGTTGGATGACATGATGCGGTGTATTTTCTCGTTGACGAAGGAAGAAGTTATCTTGCAGCGTCAATTGCACAGAATTTCACTGATACCGTTAGATACCTACTGAAGCTGTCCAGCAATGTGAAATTATATCATTTGTCTTTTTGTCTTTGGCATTGTCTTTGGCGGTTGACACAAGAGTGGCTTATGGAAAACGTTTCGGTTCAGATACGTTTATGTAGACAAGTTTCAAGGTATTATTGGATCTAAACAAGACATTTGTAGAGTGGCTAGCAAATTGGCCAGAGGCGTATGCTGTGCCAAATACGAAAGCTCAGACGGTGGCTGATTTATTAGATATGGTGCCCCTGTGCAGCTGGTCACAGACCAAAAGATGTGAATAAAATAATGGCTTGGACCCTAGCAAGCCTGAATATAATACACACAACCACTTTCTGTTATTATCCCCAGAGTAATGCAAAAGTAGAAAGGTTTCATAGGACCTTGGGAGATGTGTTGGCCAAGTTAGCGAGGGATAATACTGAGGATTAGGACCTGTATTTAGTACAGGCCTTTAGCAGCCAAGAGGTTTACAATAAATGAAATAAGTTTCCGCTATGATATAAGCTGTACGGGTGAGATGTGGTCTTGCCAATAGACAATTTGTTAAGTCCCCGTAGAAAGTACATGGGAGAGGACCATCACCAGTTGATAATCGTTAGTGCTGTCGTCGGCCTGCACATGGACGCGTGTGTACGTCCGGCGATAACATTGATGAAGCACAACCTTTAGGGTAGAAGCGCCGCACACCTGTCTGAATTCCATCAGATAGTTTAAGAGAAGGAGAAAGGTTTAAGTTTAGAAGTTAAGAGAAGGAAGTAGAAGGAGCACTCTAGAATGATTGACTATGAAAATACACAAACAATGAGTGTTTAAAGGAATAAAAATAAGGACATCTTGGTACCTTTGCAAGAATGGCTGGTATACGGGTACTGATACCGTTCATGATGATGGCGAGAGGAGCTTGGAAACACAGCCAAAATACAATTTTCAAGAAACCAAGCGAAGTAATAATAAATGGTTGGTTACATTTGTGATAGATTTAAACCTGTACGAGTTACTATTGAACAGATTAGAAAGTGAAACAGGAAAGTTGAGTATGGCCAGAGTGAAAGCAGCACAGAAATATTCCAAGAAACGGAGGTATCTTAGACTCTTGTCCTCTCTCTAAGTGGAGGCTTATAATGGAGTCCTAGATATTAGGAATTATCTGAAAGAAATTGAACTACTACAAACAAGAGGAAAGAAAGCAGTAGTCCCTATTGTTGGAAAAGCGCTAAGTGTCCTGTTTAGAACAGTGACTGAAGATGATGTCAAGATTTGTCTATATTTCTAAGATGAGGTAGTATTTACATTATTTACATTATTCAGACTATTGTCCTCATCTTTGCTACCATTTGTATGATGTTTCGGCCGTTGTACGCTCCAGGCTTCTTCAGGTGCTAGGAATTTCGAACCGAACCTATTTTTACGAACCCTTTATTATATAACATTCTTATTCCTTGTGCGAAGCATCTTTTGGTAGTCATGATTTATCTCCCTCTATCCCGACTCTCTAAGTTACTTGTTCACCTGGATTTGTCATGTACCCTGGATAATTTCTCTGCACGGACGGGTTGGTCAAGATACTTCGGCGTCTGATTCTGTTCCAATCTCCTCTTGGAAATGAATCGGTTGGGATTTTCGGGAGAGAGCCGGAGTTGCAGTTCGTTTGTGGTTCCGGAGAATTAATTCCTTAAAGGAGAGTGCATAAATATGTCCCTCGCACAACTACCCGGTTATTCTTTACCGACTCTCCATACTTCCACTTCTATCTGTCCCAGTAATGACATTAGTCAGGCTTTTGATCGCGTTCCTAGATCGAACGTGTCAGTAAGCGGATGGTGAAGGCGAATGCTGGAAAGAAATGCCCGTAAGAACTTTCCATCCCTGAAAAGTGTGCACTCGTGCGTGGAGGAGGCGAGTGCTCTTTTCTATCGCTGAAACACCTTAGTGGGCTGGAAAAAACCCAAACTGTTGGCTGTGATAAGGCAGTGGAGATCCTTTTTCATCGCAAGATCTTTGTCTCGTTGGGAATGTTTATTGAAGATATCATGGTTTGCATGCTGTGAGTTTTTCGTCCTTGAGGTCAGTTCTATCTGTAGCAATGTGGTACCGTCGTTGACGAAGGCTGAACATAAGGCACTATGATAGTCATGATCTATAGGTATATCAGAATTTGGAAAAATGTGGGTGAGTTTTGCTCATCCCTGTCGATTAAGAGAGACCTATTTGAAGTTCCAGGTTAGCCATAATTAGCTGTATTGGCAACCCCGTATGAAATTAGGTTAGTTTACGGTTGATTTTTGTCTTTAGTTTTTTCTTTCAAGGTTAACTTAGCTAGTTGATCTATGCTCATTGGCCTCTTTTATTCCAACCCACTCACTTTATTTAGTTTAATTCTACTCGGTTAGGTAACCATAAATATCTGTTCTCTGATGGATACGGAACACTTTTCGTATTTTGAGTGTTTTCTTCGTATTTATTTGTTGATTAGTTTGATTAAGTGCGTGTTTGAGCGAATGTTTGGACAAATAAATGGTTAAATAACTTAGTCCTGCATTAATTTCGTCTAGTTAACTGATATTTCTGTCACATATAGAGACTGTTTTTTGTATTACTAACAGTACTTTGTAAATTACCTTTTTACATATTGTATAAGGTTGTTATAAAAATAATGACTGATTTCAGAAAGATAATTTTATTCTTGAAACATTAACTGTAGAAATGTTGAAATTAGTCTATAAGATACACATCTTATATCATCTAACAATTAACTCAAACGAAAAAAGTAAAATTACACACATGAAATGAATTAAAACGACTAAAAACATTTTGGAAAAAAACACACCAAGGCAAATTTCACAAGTCAGATTCTGATTGGATAAGAAATAGCAAATTCATCTATGACCCCGGTCAATTTTTAACACCTAGAAAATGGGTAAGTGGTTTCGATATAGATGCATGATAAATTTCATTGCTTAAACCATGTCTCTTGACCGGTCAAGTCAGTCCGACATGGGAGTGAATCTGAAGGGCCTCGTTGCAATATGACAAAAGAAAATTTAATTTGCCGACTCGAACGCTTACGGCGCTTCGCACATTCGTTTTTCCTCTCCTTTCAATTTTGTTTTCTTCGTCTTTACCCACACATCGTCAAAGAAAACAACAACAAGATACTTCAACTGACTTCGATAAGTACAATCTCCTTTATTGCCTGATTTTCTTTTTCATTTTTTCTCTGGTCATAAAAAGGAAAAGAACACAGACTTTTATTAACAACATTGATAATCTTTCTACATACAACGCATTCTGCTACTCTCAACTAACTCTGAATTTCTGTAGGACAATTAAATACTTACATTTCTCTTTGAACAATTAATTACATGCATTTTCTCTATGAACATTTTATTTTTCTTCTTACGATTTTGTTATTCTGTTAATAAAAAATTTACGCTAGTGTACAAACGAAATATTTTATCCTTCCACATTTCAACATCCAACCTTCAACCTTCTGATATTTTAAATTGTGGGGACTTCGGTTGTGTTTAGTACAAGCCCAATTTAACAAGCATCACTGAGGCCCCTACAAGTCAAAATACGAGTCTTGTGCATCTATGTACCTCTGTCATCGATCAACGAAATTATTTATTCCTCATTGATAAAAAGCTATTGATGCAACGAAATCTTTGAAAGCTGATTCCAAAAGTTTTCCCAAATATGTTCTAAAGTGCTTAAAAATGATAATCAGTGGGTGTAAGATCAGGCGAATATGGAGGATGTGGTAAAATCTCGTATCCCAAGTCTATGAGTTTTTACAACGTCCTTCATGCAACATGTGGCTGTGCATTATCGTGGAGAAGAATTGGACCACGTCGATTCACCAATGCAGGTGTAACTTTTTGCAGGAGTGCATGCATTTCAGCAAGCTGATTGCAGTAAAGCTCTTCCTTAAACTCTGATTGGCTTCCAGAAAGTTGTAGAGGATAACACCAATTTCCTACCGCCAGATAGTTACCATAATCTTTTGCTGATGCAACTTTGGCTTTGGGAAATGTTTGGGGGACTCATCACGATGAAGCCATTGACCTGGTTGCTTACGGTTGTCATAAAGGATCCACTTATCAAAATGACTATTCGATCAAGAAAGGGATCGTTGGTGTTACGCGGAAACAGCATAAGCCTAAGTTTTTTTTTATTTTTATTAAGATCATCAGGAACCCATTTATCGAACTATTTCACCTTGCCAATACTCTGCAAATGGTGTGCGATTGTTGCACTGCTGACACCAAGCGTCTGACACATTACTTTGACGCGGGTTTTGCTCAATAGCTGCTTGCAATTGCTCGTTGTCAAGACTGCATGACCGTATTCTACCTTCTTTATCTTCAAGGCTCTTATCACTAGTAAGAAATTTTTGGAATCACCTTCGTACTGTCCGATCACTTGTGGATATGGATCCCCATGCTCTGTTGATATTGGCAGAAGTATGAAGCACTGTGCCCAAGTTTGAACTCATGCAAGAAAAGTAAACGAAAATCATGCTTTGTCATATTTATAATTAAGGGTTTATATGCTTCAAGAATATTCCTGTCTGAAAATAATTTAACAATTATTAAAGAGCAAACATTAATTATTATGTATACCAAAATTCACTTCATACATGCCGTGAATACTATGTTAAAATGGCTTTTCAAAATGCAACGCGTCAAGTGACATTTTTTTGTAATCACTTAATAAATACACATTAGTTTTTAGATTTAAATTTTTTTTTATTTTATTCCCTACTCCTGCAGAAACAAAATCGTATATATGGGGAACCTTTAGGAGCTTATAAAGATTCTGAGGTATTATTCTGGATGTAATAAAAATGGTAAGTAAGAAATTTTCGTTTTGGTCTAATGAATATTATGATATGATTAGGTGTGTGATAGTGGCTATCTTCTTCTTCTATGTGCCCTGTCTCTTCACGACGTAGGCGATCATGGCTTTCCACGTCTCCCTATCCCTGGTGGCTCTTAGCACGCCTTCTCCGTCGGTTAAAATTTTAACGTGCAAGTTTGTTATTTCACTATTCTTGCTCTTGGGATAATTTGTTTTCAATCATTTGGTGAAGTACTGCACCCACCGCATAAGTCGAACTGTCTGTTACTAGTTGATAGTTGTTAGCTTTCGAGCTGGGGAAAGCTAAAACAGTTACATTTGATAAAGAGTTTTTTTATATTTTCGAAAGATTCAATTTCTTCTTTTGTTAAGGTTAAGGTTTTTGAATTTTGGTTTAAACTTATTTTTTTCCTGAGAGGTAATATGATATTGCTGAAATTTGGCACAAGTTTCCTATAAAAATTTGCCATTCCGAGGAATCGGCGTAGTGATTTAGAATCGTTTGGTTTAGGAATCACTTAATTCATTCAACTTTTTAGCACTGGGTTTGAGACCATTAGAAGAAATGTGAAATCCTAAAAATTCCAACTCATTAGCACTAAATATGCATTTGGAGAGACGAATTTTAAAGTCGTACTCACTTAGTTTATGTAATACTAGACCGACATGCTTGAAATGAGTTTCTTCGTCTTCTGAGAATATGAGGATATCGTCGATATATATAAAGGTATAATCGGTATTGTGGTGATACCGACCGAGCAAAAACGATGGACCGGATGTTTGCACTTTAATGACCAGAAAGCAAATGACCAAAAGTCGTCGTTGCGCATCCGGGTTCGCGCAGATGTTTCGGTTGAAAAATAAAAGTTAATCAAATATTAAATTTCCATTTCACGAGCCTACGCGAATTTTATTTATCAGCCAATGGGAAGCCCAGAATCAAATACAAGTGTGAAATCCCAAACGAGCTGCTGTGATCCAAAAAGCAGATATAAAAAGCCGAGACAGAAAGCACCCAACAGACAGACCGACGGTGACAGGCGAGAGTAATTAATATCTCCCTTGCTTATAGTACAACTGTGTAAATTTTCAAGAATTCGGTTCAGTCGTTTTGGAGTCTATAGGTAATGGACATACACACACACACACACATACATATACACACAGAGACAAAGTTTCATTTATAAATAAATTTAGATTTTGATATTTTTCATTAGAAAAGCAAGAAAATCAATGGAAATATACCTTATTTCTATATTTTTCATTAGAAAAGTTTGAAAAGAAAAGAGATATAGCGTATTTTGATAATTTTCTTGAGAAATATTGACAAAGCAATGGAAATATGGTTTATTTTGATATTTTTCATTTGATAATATAGAAAGCAGATGAAAATATAGGTTTCTTTTATATTTTAATTAGAAAACTATCAAAATAGCAAAACTAAACCAGCTAATCAAAAAACACCCAAACCTGTCAACATTTCCTTTGCAAACTAACTTTTGCAGCATTGAATCCTTCCTCCAATTAAACTCACCTGACATCTTAGCCCTCTGTGAAACTAACCTTGATCCTTCTATCCCCTCTTCTGAGTTCTATGTCCTTGGTTACCTTCTCCTCTTCAGGAAGTACTTCATGGGCTCAGTGCTTATGCCAGTAAACATCTCCCTCTAGCTAGGGTGATCTCTCTTGAATCTCTAGATCATTCTTACGTGTGTTTCTGTCTTTCCCTACTGAGCTTGGTTAGCTATCTTTTCTTTCTCAACCACTCCCCTCATTTCCCGACTGTCCCATACTTGAAAGGATCTTCAATAATATTGATTAGGCCATTTTTTCTCATCCATTTGCCCATATATTTGTGTTTGATGACTTTAACGCCCACCACGCCAAGTAGCTGAAAAACTCTGGTACAGATCTTGCTGGTGTCTACACCATGAATTTTTCAATTATTTTTATATGAATTTTTCAGTTATTTTGATGTTTCATTTGAAGAGTTAGAAAACAAAAAGAAATGTGGCTTATATTGAAATTTTTATATTAAAAGATAGATAACAAAAAGAAATATGGTACATTTTAGTATTTCTCATTTGAAATTATAGAAAACAAATATAAATGCTTCTTGTTTTGATATTTTTCAGTTGAAAAGTTTGAAACAAATAGAAATAAGGCTTATTTTCATATTTTTCATTTAAAAAGATAAATAACAAGTAGAAATATGGGTTATTTTGATATTTTTCATTTAAGAAGTTAGAAAACAAATAGAATTAAAACTGATTTTAATATTTTTCATTTGAAAAGGTAGATAAATAGAAAAATGGTTTATTTTGATAATTTTTAATTTGGAAAGATAAAGTATAGAAAATTGATTATTTTGAGATTTTTTTATTTGAAAACACAGAAAACAGAAATATTGCTTATTTTGACATTTTTCATCTGAAAAGATAAAAACAAATAGAAATATAGTTGAATTTTTTTTTGAAAAGATATATGACAAAAAGAAATATTCCTCATTTTGAGATTTTTTATTTGGAATGATAGAAAACAAATAAAAATATGGGTTGTTTTGTTATTTTGCATTTGAAAAAAAACAAATAGAAATATGTCTTAGTTTGATAATTTACATTTGAGAAGATATGAAACATATAGAAATATTTCTTATTTTGATAATTTTCATTTACAAAGATAGAAAACAAATAGAAATATGGCTGATGTTGATATTTTTCTCATGAAAGGAGTAAAAACAATTAGAAATGTTGCTTCTTTTGATATTTTTTCATTTGAAAAGATAGAAAATAAAAAATACTCCTGTATTTGATAACAAAAGTTAGAAAACATAAAATTTAGAAATAAAAAATATTGCTTATTTCAATATTTTTCATTCAATAAGATAGAAAACTAATAGAAATATTGCTTATTTTTATATTTTTTATTCACATAGAGAGAAAATAAATAGAAATATTGCCTATTTTGATATTTTTTATTTGAAAAATAGGAAACAAATAGAAATATTGCTTATTTTGATATTTTTCAATTGAAAAGATAAAAAACATAGAAATATGGCTTATTTCAATATTTTTCAAAAAGATCACTCTCCCCAGGAGCCTCCTTCCTACAGGAACTCCTACTGCTACCATAAAGCTGACTGGGATGCATTTCGCGATTTCCTCTGCGACGTCCCTTGGGGAAAAGTGTTCGATCTCCCAGTTGATGACTGTGCGTCTGAGGTCTCGTCATGGATGAAAGCTGGCACTGATGCTTTCATACCTGCCAGGAAGTATTGCCTAAAATCTCATTCCTCACTGTGGTTCTCTCCTGCCTGTTCGGTCGCCATTGCCCACAGGAACCATTACTTCTGTCTATTCTGGAGACGGTCATCTGATCACAATAGGCGTCTATTCACGTCTGCCTGCAATGAGTGCAAGAGAACCCTGAATGACGCCAAACGGTTGTTCGCTGAGAGAATGCGACAGCGCATAGCTGATCGCAAGTTCGGCTCCAAGGACTATTGGCGGATATGCAAACGGGTGCTGAACAACTGCAAATCCTCCATATCTCCTTTAATCCATGAATTTGAGGTTCTCACGTCATCTGCGGACAAAGCTGAGTGCTTTGCAAGCAGATTCTCATCCAACTCCACATTTGACTCATCTGGAGTATGCTCACCCGACTTCCCCATTAGAACTGAGGCCAAACTACACCACGTATATATTACCCCGAAGGTAGTATCTTGAGTAATTTCAAAACTTGACCCCCATAAGGCGAGTGGTGACAACGGAATCCCGGTGATAGTCCTTAAGAAGTGCGCTCCTAAACTCTCCCCTGTCTTCTCTAAACTAGTTAACTACTGCCTTTCTGCTTCCTGTTTTCCTGCATGCTGGAAGTCCTCTTCAGTCATTCCTGTATTTAATAATTGTGGGGTGGGGAACCCTCGGACCCATCCAACTATCACCCTATCAGTCCCGATATTCGGGAAAGTGTTCGAGGCCATAATCAATGCTGAAATAGTTCAACATCTCACTGCCCACAAACTCTTCTCTGACAGGCAATATGGCTTCCGCTTTGCCAGGTCCACTGCCAATATGCTAACTACCGTTACGGAGTACATGCTCCTGACCCTCGATGAATCAGGCGAGGCTCGTGCGGTTGCTCTGGACATCTCCAAGGCTTTTGACAGGGTTTGGCACTCTGGCCTTCTTTGCAAGCTGCGGGGTTACGGTATTACCGGACGCTTGCTTGATCTAATCCAATCTTTTTTAAACAACCGCAAAATGAAGGTCATTTTGAATGGGCATGCATCTTCATCCTACAGCACGAATGCTGGTGTCCCTCAGGGCTCTATCCTGGGCCCGATGCTCTTCCTTATTTTCATCAACGACCTCTCAGATGAGATCAAGTCCCAAGTAGGCATCTACGCAGATGACACCACAATATACTCTCGCATCACTAAGAAACCTGGCGTGATGAACAGACATAATCTCGCTGCTGACCTTGAACGGGATCTACACACTGTGGTGAATTGGGGCAAGAACTGGCTTGTCAATTTCAATGCGTCTAAGACCAAGCTGTTGTCTGTCAACCATCACAGGCAACCTCTCCTGCATCCCATAAGCATGAACCAATCAACCCTCCCTGAGTGCAAAACACTGCGCCTCCTCAGCTTTACCCTCTCTTCTGATCTCAAATGGAACTGCTACACCAAATCCATAGCTAAATCCACTGCTAAGAAGGCTGGGTCACTGTGTCGATCCAGGATGTTTTTTCCGTCTGAATCCATCCTGTATATATACAAGTCTACCATTCGACCATGCATGGAGTACTGCTGCCATTTATGGTCAGGCGCCCCTGCCGTTCACCTCAGTGTTCTCAACAAGCTCCAAAGGAGAGTCAGTAACGTGATAGATGCTGACTTGGCGGCTCGACTACAGCCACTTCCCCACCGACGAAATGTGGCCACCCTTTGTCTGTTCTATAAATACTTTCCTGGCTTCTGCTCAGATGAACTCAAGTCGCTGGTGCCTCCTCAACAGGTGTTTACTCGTGAAACCAGACTGGCAACTGGGTCCTACCCATTCACAGTTAGGTTAGCCAAATGCAGACGACAATTCTACTCCTGCAGCTTCTTCTCTCGCACTTCCCGCTTGTGGAACTTGCTCCCTTATTCTTGCTTTCCTGACAGCTACAACCTCCAGAAATTTAAATGCAATGTCAACACTCATCTACTAACCACTCGACCCTAGCCCTTCCCCCACCCCGTATATCCTTCCCTTTCTCCCCACCCTTGAAACTGTCAACACACCTGCATTCTCATCTTTCTATTGCTTCTTTCTAATTGGCTTGTACTCCTCTTCTCTCTCTTCTAATTAATCTTCTTTCAGTTATGTAACCCCCCTGCACATCAGTGGCATCTCCGCCTTGCTCAGGGTAAAATGATAAAAAACAAAAAAAAAAAACCCCAAATAGAAATATGGCTTATTTTGATATTGTTCATTTGAAAATAGAGAAAACATATAGAAATAAGGCTTATTTTCATATTTTTCATTTGAAATAACAGATAACAAATACAAATATTACTTATTTTAATATTTTTTATTTGAAAAGACAGATAAAATATAGAATTATGGCTTATTTTGTTATTTTCGATGTGAAAATATAGAAAACAAGTAAAAATATAGCTTTTTTCAATATTTTTTGATTGAAAAGATAAAAACAAAGCCTTTTCAATTGAATTGATAGAAAAACATTTATTTTTTTTTATTTGTAATAAGAGAAAATAAATAGAAATTTTACTTCTTGATATTTTTCTTTTTAAAAGATAGAAAACCTCTAGAAATATAGCTTATTTTGCTATCTATCATTTGATAAGATAGAAAATAAATATAAATAATGCTTATATTGATTTTTTTCTTTTGAAAGGTAAAACACAAATAAAAATATTGCCTATTTATATTTCTCATTTGAAGATAGAAAACAAAGAGAAGTATGGAATATTTTAATTTTTTCAAATGAAAAAAGAAAAGCAATACAAAATTTTCTTTTTTTTTAAATTTTTTCCCATAAAGGAATAGAAACTAATAGAAATACTGATATTTTTCATTTGCAATGATAATAAGAAATAGAAATATGGTTTATTTTGATATCTTTCATTTGAAAACATAGAAAACAAATAGAAATATAATTTTTTGTATATTTTATATTTGAAAGGATAAAAACAAATGGAAATATGGTCATAAAGAAAATGTTTGTTTGAAAATATCTATAACAAAAAGAAATATTGTTCATTGTGATTTTTTTCATTTGGAATGATTGAAAAGAAGTAAAAATATGGGTTGGTTTAATATTTTTCATTTTAAAAGTTAGAAAAATAGAAATATGGCTAATTTGATATTTTTATCTGAAAAGATAAAAAGTATAGAAATATTGCTTCATTTGAAAAGACTGAAACCTTTGAGAAATATTGTTCATTTTGATATTTTTCCTTTGAAAAGTAGAAAACATACAGAAATATTGCAATAAAACAAATAAAATATATTCCTTTTTTCAATATTTTTCACTTAAAAAGTTAGAAAACAAATAAAATACTGCTTAAGAAGAGATAGAAAACAAATAGAAATTTCATTTAAAAAGGGAGAAAACCAATAAAAATATTATTTTTTATGTATTTCACTTGAAGAGATAGACAAATAGAAATATGACTTATTTTGATATTTTTCATTTGCAATGATAGAAAACAAATAGAAATATGGGGTGTTTTGATCATTTTCATTTGAAAAGATAAAAAACAAATAGAAATGTTGCTTCTTTTGATATTCTCATTAGAAAAGATAAAAAACTTTGAGAAATATTGCTTATTTAGATATTTTTCAAGTGAAAAGATAGAAAACAAAAAGAAATATTGCTTATTTTGATATTTTTCATACGAGTGGTAGAAAACAAGTAGAAATATTACTTATTTTGATAGTTTCCAATTAAAAGGATAGAAAACAAATAGAAATAGGACACATTTCGATATTTTGATATTTATCATTTGAAAAGATATAAAACAAATAGAAATATTGCTTATATTGATATATTACTTCTTTTGATATTTTTCATTTGAAGACATAAAAACAAATGAAAATATTGCTTATTCTGATATTTTTTAATTGAAATGAGAGAAAAAACAGAATATGGCTTATTTTGATATTTTTCTTTTAAAAAGATAAAAAAGAATTAAAAATATACTTTATTTTTATATTTTTCATTTGAAATGATAGGAAACAAATAGAATAATTTATAATTTTGATAGATTTCATTTGTAAAGGATAGTATAGAAATACATATATGGTTTATTTTTGTATTTTTTATTTGAAAACAGAAAGCAAATAGAAATATTACTTATCTTGATATTTTAATTTGAGAAATAGATAACAAATAAAAATATTTATTTTTTGATATTTTTCACTTAAAAACGTAGAAAACAAATAGAAATATTGCTCATTTTGATATTTTTCATTTGAAAAAACAGAAAAAAAAGAAATATATTACTTTTTTAAAAATATTTTTCACATAAAAAGATAGTATAGTGGGGGATCCGTTCTAGTGAAGGGTAGTATTATATTGTTGCAGATTAACGGAATTTGGCCTCATTGTAGATAGCCCACTATAAGTCATAAAATGATTATAAATCAAGAAAAGCAAATTGAGTTAAAAAATAACATTTTATATATACACATATCAATTAAGGTTTTTACAAGTAAAGTAATACATGAAGTATAGGTCCAACGGACGTTAAAATATTCATGGCAATAAAATGCTGAAAAGAGAATTAATGCTTAGGAATGTGGGAACGTTGTATGTAGGGAAGTTCTTTGATGTATTCGCTCCTTAGGTCAGTCAGTAGTTTTGAGACAGGGACGAAGGAAAAAGGAGGTGAAGGCAACGAGCATAGTAAGCCACTTGACTTGGTCAAGAGAGATACTAATTACTTTCGTCTGTCTTGAGTCAGTCTATATGTGTTTGCCTCTGTCTGTCTGTCTGTCTGGCGATGCTTTCTGTATTGGCTTTTTATATCTTCTTTTTGGATCGCAGCAGATCATTTGGGAATTCATATCCGTATTTGATTCTGGGCTTCCCATTGGCTGATAAATAAAATTCACATAGGCTCGTGAACTGGAAATTTAATATTTGATTAACTTTTATTTTTCAACCGGAACATCTGCGCGAATCCAGCTGCGCACCGATGACTTTTGGTCATTTGCTTTTTGGTCGTGAGAGTGCGAACATCTGGTCCCTCGCTTTTGCTTGGTCAGTATAACCACATAACTTTCGCCCCAGAAAACGGAGTTTTTTTGTTTTTTTTGGTATCTGTTATCGCTTCTCTTTTTTTCAAATGATAGTTTTCGTTTTTTTTTTGTTTTTTTTTTTTGTTATTAGGAATAAAATATGTTTTCTTTCTTCCATTTAACCGTTCTACCAGACTTCGTTTCCTCGGTACAAGATGGGGAGTATTCAAATCCCGTCTTGATTCGATGGAATCTTTTGGTTTTTGGTTCTTGTTGAAAGGGCGAACACTGGTAGTGAATTTTTTTCTTTTTTGTTGTGGGAATAGCCATGAGTTAGTTGGTTTGGATTTGTTGTATTTTCTTCCGCCTCCGTTGCCATGTTGAATTTGTGTTGCAGGGAAATATTCAAATTTTGCTGAAAGTCCAAATTCTTTTTCTGTGTGTGTATATATATATATATATATGTGTGTGTGTGTGTGTGTGTGTGTGTGTGTGTGTGTGTATGTGTGTGTGTGTGTGTGTTGGTCACCAGTTTATCTGGGGGAACGTTGGGGTCACCAGTTTATGGTGGGTTTGTTGTTCTTTTAAATTCACAAGTGACTAACCGACTGTTTTTTTGTTTCTTTTTTTGCTTTTCTGTTGTTTTTCCGTTGTTTTTTGTTTTTTTTTCTTTCGTTTTTTTTTTTTTCATTATTAATTGTTTGCGCCAGGGGCCTATTTATTCTTCGACCATATGTCTGAAGCACATGGAGTTTTTAGTGGTGAGTCTGACGGACGTTAGGTTTTTCATTTTGGTGCCGAAATGCTAGAAATAGTAATTTGGCTTACAGTAGTAGGAGTTGTCCTTTTTGGTGCCGAAATGCTGGGAAGATGGGTAGGTGCAGGGTGCTGTAATCACGTCGAGGTAGACCAACTTATTGTGGCAATAGAAGGCTGACAAAGATAATTCATGCTTAAATTGTGTGTGCGTTGGCTGGGAGGAATGTCTTTGATGTATTTGCTCCTTAGGTTAGTCAGTAATTTTGAGACAGGGACAAAGGAAAAGGGAGGTAAAGGTGACGAGCATAGTAAGCCACTTGACTTAGTCAAGGGAGATACTAATTACTCTCATCTGTCTTGAGTCAGTCTGTGTGTGTTTGCCTTGGTCTGTCTGGCTGGTGATGCTTTCTGTATCGGCTTTTTATATCTTCTTTTTGGATCGCAGCAGATCATTTGGGAATTCATATTTGTATTTGATTCTGGGCTTCCCATTGGCCGATAAATAAAATTCGCATAGGCTTGCAAACTGGAAATTTAATGTTTAATTAATTTTTATTTTTCAACCAGAACATCTTCGCGAATCCGGCTGTGTATTGACGACTTTTGGTCATTTGCCTTTTGGTCGTGAGAGTGCAAACATCCAGTCCCTCACTTTTGCTCGGTCGGTATCACCACAATAGAAAACAAATAGAAATATTGATTATTTGATACTTTGATTTGAAAAATAGAAATAAATAAAAATATGGCTTCTTTCGAAAAGATAGTAAACAAATTCAAATATTACTTATTTTGGTATTTTTATTTGTAAAATCAAAAGCAATTGAAATATTGTTAATATTGATATTTTTTTGAAAAGAGAAAAGAAATTGAATTATTTCTTATTTTGATATTTTCCATTTGAAAAGGTAGAAAACAAATAAAAATACAACTTTTTTATCCTTTTCACTTAAAATATTTAAAATTAATAAAAATATTGATTATTTTGATATTTTTCATTTGAAAAAGAGAAAACAAATAAATTTTGCTTATTTTGATAATTTGAAAAAATAAAAACTTGTCTTATTTTGATATTTTTATTTGAAAAGATAGAAAACAAATAGAAACATGGTTTTCTTTTGATATTTTACATTTGAAAGGATAGAAAGCAAATGCATATATTGATTATTTTGATATTTTTCTATGAAAAAATAAAAAAACAAATAAAAATATTGTTTATTTTGATATTTTACATGCAAAAAGATGGAAACCAAACAGAAATATGGCTTATTTTAATATTTTTAATTTGCAGGGATAGAATTAATTAAAAATATCTTTTTTTGAAAAAATAGAAATCTGGTCTGCTTAGATATTTTTCATCTTAAAACATAAAAACAAATAGAAAAATGGCTTATTTTGATATTTTTCATTTGAAAACATAGAAAACAAATAGAAATATGGCTTATTTTAGTATTTTTCTTTTAAAAAAATAGAAATATATCTTGTTTTGATATTTTTAATTTGAAAAAATAGAAAACAAGTAGAAATATGGCTTATTTTATTTTTTATTTGAAAACATTGCAAACAATAAGAAATATAGCTTATTTTGATATTTTTTAATTGAAAACAGAAAACAAATGTAAATATGGCTTATTTTGACATTTTAACTTGAAAACATAAAACAAATAGAATTGTGGCTTATTTTGTTATTTTTCATTTAAAAACATAGAAAACAAATAGAAAGATGTCTTGTTTTGATATTTTTAATTTGAAAACATAGAAAACGAATAAAAATATTGATTTTGTTTTTATTTTTAAAAAAAATCAACAAAAATGATTGTTCATTTGGATTTTTTAATTTGAAAACATAGATAACAGTAATATGGCTTATTTTAATATTTTTCACAGGAAAACAGAAAACAAATCAAAATATTGCTTATTTTATATTCTTCATTTAAAAACATAGAAATAAGCCCTATTTCCATTTTTTTATTTGAAAACATAGAAAACAAATAAAAGTATGTCTTATTTTGATATTTTTCATTTGAAAGCATCAAAAACAAATAGAAATATGGCTTACTTTGGAATTTTTCATTAAAAAACACAGAGAAGTAATGGAATTATGGTTTATATAATTATTTCTCAATTGAAAACATAGAAAACAAATATAATTAAATATAATATAAGTTGTTATTTTTAATTTAAGACCTAGAAAACAAATAGAAATATGTTATATCTCAAAGATTTTTGATTTGATAACATAGAAATCAAACAGAAATATGGCTTATTTTGATATTTTTTATTTGAATTCATAGAAAAAAATAAAAATATTGCATTATTTTGATTCATTTCATTTGAAAACATAGAAAACAAAAACAACTATGTCTTATTTTGAGATTTTTCATTTGAATAGGTAGGAACAAAAAGAAATAAGGCTTATTTTGAAATTTTTCTTTTCTAAAAAGAGAAAGCAAATAGAAATATGTCTTTTTTAGATTTTTCATTTGAAAAGATAGAAAACTGAAATAAATATTGTTATTTTGATAATTTTTATTTGGAAACATAGAAAAAAAATAAAATTGATTATTTGTTTTTTCGGAAAACATAGTGAACAAAATTAAAATATGACTTACTTTGATATTTTTCATTTGAAAACATAGAAAACAAATAGAAATATACTTTTATAACATTTTTCATTTGAAAACATACAAAACAAATATAGCTTATTTTGATGTTTTCTATGTTTTGAAAACATAGAAGACAGATAAACCTATAACTCATTTTCATATTTTTCATTTGAAACATAGAATAAAACCATTGCTTATTTTGAGATTTTTCATATGAAAAGAAAAATATGTATGTTTTATTTTGATATTTTTTATTTGAAAACATAGAAAACAAATAAAAATATGGCTTAATTATAAAATTTTCTTTTGAAAACATAGAAAACATACAAAACTATGGCTAATTTGGGATATTTCATTTGAATAGATAGGAAAGACAAATAATTGAAAACATTGAAAACAAATAAAGTATTGCTTATTTTGTTTTTTTTCTGAAAACATAGTAAACAAAGTTTTTATATAATTTATTTGAATACAAAGAAAACAAATAGAAATCTGACTTATTTTGAGATTTTTTATTTGAAAACATAGAAAACAAATAGAAATGAGGTATATTTTGATATTTATCATTTGAAAATTTAGAAAACAAATAGAAATGAGGTATATTTTGATATTTATCATTTGAAAATTTAGAAAACAAAGAGAAATATGGCTTATTTTGATATTTTTCTTATGAAAACAATGAAAGCATATAGAAATATGGCTTATTTTGATATTTTTCATTTGAAAACATACAGAACAAATAGAAATATTGCTTACTTTGATATGTTTCATTTAAAAAACATAGCAAACTAACGGAAATATAGCTTATTGATTTTTTATTTGAGTAGATAATGAACAAATAGAAATATGACTTATTTTGACATTTTTCATTCAAAAACAAAGAAAACAAATAAAAATATTGCTTATCTTGAGATTTTTTATTTGAATAGATTGAAAACAGAAAAAATATGGCTTACTTTGATATTTTTCATTTAAAAACAGAAAAAAAATGAAAATATAACTCATTTTTATATTTTTCATTTGAAAAAAATAGAAAACCAGCAGAAATGTGGCTTATTTATATATCTTTTTTGAAAACTTAGAAACAAATAAAAATATTGCTTATTTTCTTTTTTGTTTGAAAAAAAAATCAAATGGAAATAAGGCTCATCTTGATATTTTTCATTTAAAAGCATAGAAACTACTAGAAATATATCTTATTTTCTTTTAAAAAAATTGAAAACAAATAGAAATATATGCTATTTTGATATTTTTTTAATTTGAAAACTTAGAAAGCAAATAAAAATATGGCTCCTTTTGATATATTTCATTTGAAAACAGAGAAAACAAATAGACAGATGACATATTTTAATAATTTTCATTTGAAAACATTGAAAACAAATAGAATAATAGAAATATTGCTTATTTTGACATTTTTCATTTGAATAGATAGAAAAAACTTATCTTATTTTGATATTATTAATTTGAAAACATAGAAAACAAGTACGATTTTATTTATTGCTTCCTTTTCACTTTCTTACTGGCCATAAAAAAGGAAAGCAACATAGACTTCATTACTATCCTGTTAATCTTTGCAGACACACATTACAAGTATGAACTCTTGATTCACTTAACTACATACTACACTTTCTCATTGAACATTTAACTCTTACAAATTGATTAACAACATACATTTTCTCATTGAACATTTGACTCTTACAAATTGATTAACTACATACATTTTCTCATTGAACATTTAACTCTTACAAATTGATTAACTACATACATTTTCTCATTGAACATTTAACTCTTACAAATTGATTAACTACATACATTTTCTCTCATTGAACATTTAACTCTTACAAATTGATTAAGTACATACATTTTCTCATTGAACATTTAACTCTTACAAATTGATTAACTACATACATTTTCTCATTGAACATTTAACTCTTACAAATTGATTAACTACGTACATTTTCTCATTGAACATTTTAACTCTTACAAATTGATTAACTACATACATTTTCTCATTGAACATTTAACTCTTACAAATTGATTAACTACATACATTTTCTCATTGAACATTTAACTCTTACAAATTGATTAACCATACATTTTCTCATTGAACATTTAACTCTTACAAATTGATTAACTACGTACATTTTCTCATTGAACATTTAACTCTTACAAATTGATTAACTACGTACATTTTCTCATTGAACATTTAACTCTTACAAATTGATTAACTACATACATTTTCTCATTGAACATTTAACTCTTACAAATTGATTAACTACATACATTTTTCTCATTGAACATTTAACTCTTACAAATTGATTAACTACATACATTTTTCTCATTGAACATTTAACTCTTACAAATTGATTAACTACATACATTTTCTCATTGAACATTTAACTCTTACAAATTGATTAACTACATACATTTTCTCATTGAACATTTAACTCTTACAAATTGATTAACTACGTACATTTTCTCATTGAACATTTAACTCTTACAAATTGATTAACTACATACATTTTCTCATTGAACATTTAACTCTTACAATTAATTTAAGTACATACATTTTCTCATTGAACATTTAACTCTTACAAATTGATTAACTACATACATTTTCTCATTGAACATTTAACTCTTACAAATTGATTAACTACATACATTTTCTCATTGAACATTTAACTCTTACAAATTGATTAACTACATACATTTTCTCATTGAACCTTTAACTCTTACAAATTGATAAACTACATACATTTTCTCATTGAACATTTAACTCTTACAAATTGATTAACTACATACATTTTCTCATTGAACATTTAACTCTTACAAATTGATTAACTACATACATTTTCTCATTGAACATTTAACTCTTACAAATTGATTAACTACATACATTTTCTCATTGAACATTTAGCACTCATTAACTACATACATTTTTCTCATTGAACATTTAACTCTTACAAATTGATTAACTACATACATTTTCTCATTGAACATTTAACTCTTACAAATTGATTAACTACATACATTTTCTCATTGAACATTTAACTCTTACAAATTGATTAGCTACATACATTTTCTCATTGAACATTTAACTCTTACAAATTGATTAACTACATACATTTTCTCATTGAACATTTAACTCTTACAAATTGATTAACTACATACATTTTCTCATTGAACATTTAACTCTTACAAATTGATTAACTACATACATTTTCTCATTGAACATTTAACTCTTACAAATTGATTAACTACATACATTTTCTCATTGAACATTTAACTCTTACAAATTGATTAACTACATACATTTTCTCATTGAACCTTTAGCTCTTACAAATTGATAAACTACATACATTTTCTCATTGAACATTTAACTCTTACAAATTGATTAACTACATACATTTTCTCATTGAACATTTAACTCTTACAAATTGATTAACTACATACATTTTCTCATTGAACATTTAACTCTTACAAATTGATTAACTACATACATTTTCTCATTGAACATTTAACTCTTACAAATTGATTAACTACATACATTTTCTCATTGAACATTTAACTCTTACAAATTGATTAACTACATACATTTTCTCATTGAACATTTTAACTCTTACAAATTGATTAACTACATACATTTTCTCATTGAACATTTAACTCTTACAAATTGATTAACTACATACATTTTCTCATTGAACATTTAACTCTTACAAATTGATTAACTACATACATTTTCTCATTGAACATTTAACTCTTACAAATTGATTAACTACATACATTTTCTCTTTGAACATTTAACTTGATGTTATTCTGTTATGTTAATAAAATTCTACTTTAAATATACAAACAAAATACTTTAATTCTTCTACATTCTAACATCCAACCTTATCCTTCTGATGATTCTAATAACATTTAAGTTGTGGGGAGTGTTTGCTATGTTTGTGAATTAGCCTTGTACCAGACATGGCTAACCGTTCCTACCTCAGGCCTAAATCACCATATTGTAGTTCATGATAAGTGCAGAAAATTATTTAAGTTCTTGAATAAGATGTTTTTGTATGGCACAAATTGTCACATTTGTAGCTCGAACTTTCCATCTTCATGGACAAATTCTTTCGGACACCGTTTTTTTGTTTGTTTGTTTACCTTTTACCTCGTGTCTCACTGCAACAACTTTCATGTTACTGTTTTTCATTCTATTTTATTTTGTTTTCCCTTCTCTTTCATTCTTGTGCTTTCTAGCATAGACTATGCTTCCTTTTGTTTTAATTCCTGTCCTTATCACGCCTTACTGTTTTTATTCACTCTCGGCAACATGATGATGCCACGTGAGTAGAGTTGCCTTTTGGCGGGATCTTCAGATTCTTCCTGTTGGTCCCTGTATCCACATGCACTATTCACCTCTTCGCCATTTCATATAACTTTGGTATGTTGATTTCATTCTTCTTAGCCCTTTCATCTCCTTCACATTGTAAATGCATTATTGTGGCACAACAAATAGTTGTTGCCTCTTTATCTCTGTGATGCTCATTCTTTTTAGCCCCAAAACATATTTTAGGAAAGAAATAAAGGACCTTTTTGTCCAGAATTTGTTCAGCTACTTAGTCATGCCTTTACAATATCCATGTTGTAATTGTCTATTTCTTGATATAAACACTGAGCTGCATTTCCAAATTTGTTGCTTTGTTAAATTTAAATTTAAATTAAAACCCCTGCCTCGCAGTTCTTAATACCTTTACTGCGATATCAAACCACCTCATGGCTGCTGGCAGGAAGTTTCCTTTTCTTACTTTGTTCTTGCTTGCTCCCTTCCCTGTATCTAGCCTTTCCTTTTCTCTTTTATTTCTGTCTTCTTCGTCGCAGTTTTGTTCATTTTTCTTTCAGATTTTTTACCTAATTCGAGGAATAAAATCTTTTGTTTTTCAATGAAATTCATTTGTCTGTTCTTGCGAATTTGAGTTTAAACTGGCTGTCTAAAGCAAGATGCTTTTTGGCATTTTGTCCAGGGCAGCACACAAATCACAATCAAGAAGATTTAAGCTAAAAAGTCAGTGCTTCTGAAAAGTTGAATATAACCCAACTTGCCTATTCAAGTACATGTATATGTATATGTATATGTGTTAATCAAATATAATTCTAATGTCTATATCTTAATAAATAAAACATTTTTGCACATTGTTTGCATAATAAATTTTAATATGCTAAAAAACATGTTATCAATATTTTTGATAATGATAGACAAACTGAAATTCACATACAAAATTAATTCTGAAAATTTTATAAGCATCAGATATTTAATACCAATTTTAGTGTGAAAATATTGACTTCCCTAATAAAGTTTGACTGTCATTCAGTGGCATCACTGAAATTATCATCATGAAAATGTACCCATTCTTCAGATATAAATAAAAAATGTTTCAAATAAAATATGTAAAATCTTATAAAAGATAGCCTAATAATTTTGAAGGTTTCAGAAACATGAAAAATCACAAGTTTTATATATTAGAGGGTTAACAAATTTAGACCATTGATTCATTATCTCTGTTTTAAATCAGTCAAACCTAAGGTGATTAAAATATGGACCTATGTACCCATGACCTAGAACCAACCAACATTCATGCTGATCAAGCTTGCCTGTTTGTCTTGTGTTCTCATTTTACACAACAAATATTTTCTTTAATGATATAAATTCTTCCTTGTCAATAAACTTAACCTAATGCATCTCCACTAATCACATATATTGAATACATATTATAGAATACAAAGAAAATTGCAAATCAAAATTCAGTTGATAAAAGTATAATATTATTGATCCTTATTCATATATATATATTTTTTTAATTATTTGCATGTCATGTGTGTTATGTTTTTTTACATTACTCAAGAAAAGATCAAATAATTTGTCTGTACATTCACAGTATGAGTGACACTTTCAATATTCTCATTGTCATACTCTGCTTCAAATTAGATCTCTTTCTGATTCACTGCATCAACTGGATGTCAACTGGATGTCAACTGGATGTAAGCATTAAGAAAGCAACAATTAAAAGAAAATGTTACAGTGTCTGACTCCACCTCATAAATCAAATCCCCTAAAATAATATAAAATAAAATTCAATATAAAAGGATTCAATCATGAATGTTGCCACTACAGTAATGCTGATCCACAGCATCCACACCATTATGACTGTCAGGAGTTGCAATGAGTGGGCAAAATTACCACCAGCAACCTTGGTTAACTGACCCGACACACCAATTTTAGGTCCTACCTTTCATCTTCCAGGTCACCACCCACAAAGAGACATTCTGACTTGATCCACTATATCGGCAATATAATTAATTTTATTTTAACAATCTTTATCTTTTCTTTTGCCTCACTGGTGCTACTTGTTATGCTCTCCCATCCAACCAGAATTGGAACATATACTAGACCAATTTTCTTTATAGAAAATATAAATTATACTTTATCTTGCTGCACAGTTAATTCTGTTATTCTATTTAGATATGAAAACTATTGATGATAAAGTTTAAAACCAAACTTACAAGGGTACATTATAATTACTTCAATCAGTATTTAACCACTAACAACTTTATGCTACCACTTCCCAATTAATAAAATCAAGTAGAAAAGAATAGCAAAGTGAAAATGGTTTACAAGTAATGTTACATGAAATACTTGAAAATAAATAATCAGGTTATAAATTCAGTTATATGAATTTAAAGAAGAATTTTAAAATTGTAAATTCTCAAATTTCTTTTTTCTGAATAATTAACATATTGTAAATTTCAACAATGTATGCTTCCAAATATTTAAATCAGTGATTTACTTTTTAACCATAATAGTGGATTATTCAGCATATTTTAAAGCGATTATGAAAATCCTTTTCGCCCATGAAATTTCCATATGGAACATATATAATGTATATATAAATATTATGTGCTTTAGAAGCTACCAAAAAACTTAACAGTTTTAAAGGTGTATATATATATATATATATATATATATATATATATATATATATATATGTATGTATATATACCTTTATGTGCCAAAAAATGTAAAAAACAAACTATTTTTTGTTTAAAATAATGTATTTACACAAAAAATTTTTTGAAACAGTAAGTGTGTGTGTGTGTGTGTGTGTGTGTGTGTGTGTGTGTGTGTGTGTGTGTGTGTGTGTGTGTGTGTGTGTGTGTGTATTACCTGCATTACAGGCAGTAGTTATCCCATAAAAATATTGAAAGATAGCCTTATGCTGAGAGGGAGGTATGTTTAATCTTAAATTATTCAAGGATGTAGGATGTATCATAAAATATTTTAACTATAGAAAGAGCAGCCAAAGTAACATCCTTTGTACTGCTGTATTGATTATACTGTCTTTTTGTTCATCTGCTGTAGATTTGCATTTAAAATCTGCTAAGTCTGTGTGATGAGTTTTCATCCTTAATAGGGTATTGGCTACAGTATTGTTGGGTCTGGGCACATGGCTGAGTGGTTAAAACATTTGTTTTCTGACCACGAGGCCTGGGTTTGAATCTCACCATCGATTTGTCAGGAAGGTGACTTTTTAATGTTATTGATATGGAGGAAGCAACCACAGCATATAGCATCTTTGGAAAGTGCCTGAAGACCATACCATGGGTTGACCCAAGCCTTGTGAGTGAAATTAGGTAAATGGGACCCACTGGGAGCCATCAATGGATGTGGTAGTACAAAGTCAAAAATCATCATGACCAAAGGTTTGAGCACTCTGGCTGTTAGATAATGTATTAAATATAAAAATAAGCCACATTTCTATTTGTTTTCTAAGTTTTCAAAGGAAAAATGTAAAAATAAGCCATATATTTTTAGTTTTCTATGTGTTCAAATGAAAAAAATCAAAATAAGCAATATTTCTAATTTTTTTCTGTTTTCAAAAAAGAGAAATATCAAAATAAGACATATTTCTGTGCTCTATATGTTTTCAATTAAAAAACAAAATAAGAAATTTTTTTATTTGTTTTCCATGTTTTCAAATGAAAAATATCCAAATAAGTCAGATTTCCATTTGTTTTCACATTTAAAATAGAAAATACCAAATATTTCATACTTCTTTTTCTTTTTTATGTATTCAAATGAAAAATTTAAAAATAAGAAATATTTTTTCATTTGTTATCTGTTTTCACATGAAAAATATCAAAATATGGTATATTTCTAATTGTTTTCTGTTTTCCCATTAAAAATATAAAATAAGGTATATTTTTTCATTTCTATCTATTCAAATAAAAAATTTCAAAATAAGCAATATTTTATTTGTTTTATCTGTTTTCAAATGAAAAATATCAAAATAAACCATATTTCTATTTGTTTTTTATTTTTTCAAATAAAAATATCAATATAAACTATATTTCTACTTGTTTTCTATGTTTTCAAATAAAAATATTCAAAGAAAATCAATATTTTTATTTGTTTTCTAAGTTTTCAAATGAAAAATATCAAAATAGGCCATATTTCTATTTTTTTCTTTGCTTTCAAATTAAACATTTCAAAATAAGACATATTTCTATTTGTTTTCTATATTTTCAAGTGAAAAATATCAAAATAAGCCATATTTTTTTAATTTCTATTTATTTAAAGAAAAATTTAAAATAAGCAAAGTTTTTATTTGTTTTCAATGTTTTTTCTTTTCTATCTATTCAAATGAAAAATCCCAAATAAGCAATATTTTTTCACAGTTTTCAAATGAAAAATATCAAAATAATCTTTATATCTATGTTTTCTATGTATTGAAATGAAAAAATATAAAAATAAGCCCTATTTCTCTTTGTTTTCTAAGTTCTCAAAAGAAAAAATATTAGCCATATTTCTGATGGTTTGCTATGTTTTAAAATGAAAAATATAAAAATAAGCCATATTTCTGTGTTTTCTATGTATTTAAATTAACATTATAAAAAAGCCATATTTCTCTTTGCTTTTTAAGAAAAAAAGCCATATTTCTCTTTGCTTTCAAAAGAAAAAAAAAATTAGCCATATTTCTGATGGTTTGCTATGTTTTCAAATGAAAAATATAAAAATAAACCATATTTCTATTTGTTTTCTATGTATTTAAACGAAAAATATAAAAAAGATATATTTATTTTTGTTTTCTAAGTTTTAAAAAGAAAAAATATTAGCCATATTTCTGATCTTTTGCTATGCTTTAAAATGAAAAATATCAAAATAATTCATATTCCTATTTATTTTCTACATTTTCTATATTTTCAATTAAAAATATCAAAATAAGCCATATTTCTGATGATTTGCTATATTTTTAAATAAATATATCAAAATACACTATACTTCTACTTGTTTTATATGTTTTCAAATGAAAAATATCAGAATAAGTCATATTTCTATTTGATTCATATGTATTTAAATGAAAAATATAAAAACAAGCCATATTTCTCTTTGTTTTCTAAGTTTTCAAAAGAAAAAATATTAGCCATATTTCTGATGAAAATATTAAAATAAGCCATATTTCTGATAAAAAATATTAAAATAAGCTATATTTCTGATGGTTTGTTATATTTTCAAATGAAAAATAAACTATACTTTGTGCTGTTTCTTATTTTATTTTCCACACACATACACACAATAAAAATTAATTCACACCAAGTGTATCTCAAAAAAATACAATTGCGTGGGAATTCACCCCTTACCATACCCTGTGGGGTCAAAAACAAGGACGGTGCACCCAAAAGATCGGACATAGTGGAAAGCACACCACCTGTTCAAAAATATGATTTATTGGCCAATCAGAGCTCAACATAAGAAACCCATTTCTTAATCTCCCTGGAGCCTCACCATTCAGATATAAGGAAGGTAGAAACTTGCAACAAGACAGAGGAGGACCAGCAACAAGCTGACATCAAAGGGCACATGGACAGCTTCGAGCATACACACAGAGAGAATCCAGCAGTTCACACAACGGGTAGAATCAGGTATCAGTGAACATTCTTTCACCCTCTCTTTCTCTCATCTCGCTCACTACACATCGTCCTACCTTTCCCCCTCACATTCCCCGTTCCTTTCTTTCTTTCTCCATTTTTTCACAGCTTCACGGACAATCTCATTTTTGTACAAAAAAGTAATTCTTTTATATTTTTACGAAAATAAACAAAAGTTTATTTGACTTTATTTGTAGTGCATTTTTCTGTTTATTATTTGTTTGAGGGACTTCTTAGCCCCTCTACAACTTGTTGTATACATTGTCAAATGAAAAATAAGAGAATAAGCCATATTTCTATTTGTTTTCAATTTTCAAATGATAAATATCAAACTAAGCCATATTTCTGTGTACTATGCTTTAAAAAACAACAACAAAATGTGCAACATTTGTATTTGTTTTCTATATTTTTAAATGAAAAATATCAAAATAAGCAATATTTCTGTTTCTTTTCTATGTTTTCAAATAAAAATATGGAATATTTTCATTTGTTTTCAATGTTTTCATATGAAAAATATAAAAATTAGCCAAATTTCTATTTGTCTCTATGTTTTCAAATGAAAAATACTAAAATAAGCCATATTTCTATTTGTTTACCTTATTTTCAAATGAAAAAATTCAAAATAAGCCACATATCTATATGTTTTCTATGTGTTTTTCATGTTTTCTAAAGAAAAATATAAAATACTTTCATGCGTTTTCTTTTTTGTTTATTTTTCAAATGAAATATATTAAAATATTCCATATTTCTACTTGTTTTCTATGTTTTCAAATAAGAATAATAAAATATGCAATATTTTTGCTTATTTTCTATGTTTTCAAATAAAAAATATCAAAATAAGCCAAATTTCTATTTGTTTTTAAATGAAAATTCCAAAATAAACAATATTTCATTTTGATTTCTGTTTTCAAATAAAAAATGTAAAGATGAGACACATTCATTTGTTTTCTTTGTTTTCAAATGAAAAATTTCAAAGAAGCAATATTTGTTTTTGTTTTCTCTCTTTTCAAATAAAAAAATATCAAATGAACAATATTCTTATTTCTTTTCTAACTTTTTTAGTAAAAAGGAATATTATTATTTGTTTTTCTAACTTTTCAAAAGAAATAAATCAAATGGACATTAATTTTAGGAGTCAGTTGAAGTTGTTGTTGTTGTTATCATCTTCTTCTTTGTTGCGAGAATGGTGAGAAGGAAGAAGAAGAGATATAGGAAATTAGCATTCAAGAAGTAGAAAAATTCTTTTGTTCTTTGATTTATAGTGATTTAGTTTTTCACACTGGATTTTTCTCAGTTTTGCAAATCACTTCCTTTCATTGGTTAGAAAATTAATTTAACATCAGATCGCAAAATTTGACTTTGTCTTTTTCTTTTAGTACCAAGTCAATCCTTCTCATATTTGTCAAGATTAAATTTCACACAGAATTGTGAATTTTGTAAAAATTGAAGAAGAGAAGAGAGTTACTTTTAATTCTGTGTTCACCACAAGCCACATATGATGGTTAATGTAATGGCTGATGAAGTCAATACAGGAAGAAAATGGAACACAACTTGGAAGTTTTAAAGAATATTATAACACAGTCATGTAAAATACAACTGAATCAATATTATTCATTGCAAACAACTTGTTCTATTTGCAGCTATAATATATTATACAAAATAAACAATTATGAGTTCACGTAATTGAAGTCCTTGTGTATTTAAGTGTTTTGCATATTAGTTAGTAGTATGGCCCTTCACAGCACAACTGTAGGTATTTGCAGCAGTGACAAAATTCTATACTCTCCTGACAAGAGGACAACAACTATGAAGTATTGGTCAGTCTACTAACCAAAGAATTTTTGGATGTCCCATTTATTATAAATGAAATATTTAAACAGGTCTCAACCATGACTCCCAGATATGATCCCAACTTTGTAGCAGTAAAGCAGTACTTTGCTGAAGTGAGAACTGTTGAATTATCAAAGACTGTCAGTCTGTCAAGAGTTATCTCCTCTTGTTTGTTTGTTTTTTAACAGTCCCTAATGTAAATAAAGTGTTCGTCTCATGCATGTGTTAAGCAAAACATGTCTATGTGGTTTTATTAAATTTGTCTTCCAGTCTGAAGTATCAAGTCTATTCAAAACAAGTTATGTTTCGATCTGATTGATTCTTGACTTTATATTTATCCTTTTGTTCAAGAGCTGATTTATTGAAGTCAAAAACTTTGTATAAGCTGGATTTCTTTGAGGAGAATTCATAATTGCATGTTACCATCTTAAGGGAATTGAACTTTTTTTTTTATGGATTTTTTTAAAAATTTTATTTATACATAATTTCTTATTATTTTTTTAAGCAAACATTTACAAGCAGACTACCATGATGTTTCTGGCATTCTTCTGGTCATTTAACTTTTATTAATAAAAATGATATTCAGGGTCCGGTGTAGATTTCTTTTTCCTTTTAGACCTGGTACAGGTTAATTTATTTGCTGATTTCCTAGTGTTGGGTTCCTTAATATCCTTTGAAAGGACAGAATTATCTTCAGCAGGTTCTTCCTCTGCTGGGATATCAGAAAAATAATTAGATCCAAGGTGTCCAGAAACATATCTGAGTATGTAGGCTTGGGTTTCATTACAAAATTTAAGTGTCATTTGGAGCAGGAGGCATGCTTGGGGATTGTATGGTAGCTATTGAGTACCTTGGAAGTCTCTAGTTCTCCAGGTGTAATTTGATGATCATATAAGAAATGCAGAACATTCCCAATTGGGGCAATTCCTTTCAGCATTTGCCAAGCCAGGCTATTCATGCATCTAATGATTTTCATAAATTGAAATATGTTTACTCTCAAGATGCCCCGTATCCTTACTTGATTACCCTGACTAGAAAAGGGTAACTTAATTAAATTATTTTTTTTTCACTGAGGTTGCTGAATTCAAATTGAATGTTGAACTCATCATCCAACAACACAGGTATAGGGAGTAGTCTTCCTTTACCTACATCTATTTCTAACATAATTTGCTCCAATCTTTTTGCAGAACCACCTAAGTAGGTTTTCACATGGAAATTCATAGGTTTTAATCCTTCCTTGTGTTTTAATTTACTTAATATTTTCCTGGAGAAATATGACCGCTGGCTGCTAGTGTCTAAAAGACAATTTACAGAGACTTTTCTAGTGCCACAATGTAGTGTTAGTGTTATAGGCAACATTAGGTCATTCCCTTGGCACAAACGTGTGGGAAGAGAGAAGCTCCTTGTGTGATATTATCACACAGCGAAGTAATAAGTTTTCGAGGAACATTCATTATTTTAATTTACGTAGGATAAATAAAAATTTAGAATTCGTAGTTTTAAAATGAAATTGTTGCTTTTTTTAAAATTTCAACACATGTGCTACTGAAAAAAAGCAATGAAACATTTTTCTCTTATACTATGAATTGAATGGATTTCGTCAATTGGTTAAAACAAATTCTTTTTTAAACTGTTGGTATATCAAATTTCCCACTTTTTTGTAAAGGTTACTTTATAGCAAGTAGACATTTATTTCCAGTCCCGCGTCAACATTCTCTCTACTCTGGTTCAACCCAAAATCTTATACTTCTGTATATATGAGATTTTCAAAATTTGTTTGCAAAATGTGGTGATTTAGGTCACATATGATGGTTAATGTTTCAACTGATGAAGTTGTTACATGAAGAACATGGAACACAACTTGGAAGTTTTAAAGAATATTATAATACAGTCATGTAAAATACAATTGAAACAATATTATTTGTTGCAAACAAATTGTTCTATTTATGGCTATAATATTATGAGTCCACTTAACTGAAGTCCTTGTGTTTTACATACTTCATGGTGTAAGTGTGGGTATTTGCAGCAGTGATGAAATTCAACGTCTCATTAATTTGAGATGCCAGCTAAAAGAGTATCCTAATAAACATGCTCTCTGGGGAGTGGAGTTGACTAGGGGGAGACAACTCATTTACCTTATGTACAATTTTTATAATAATCAACTTTGAAAAATGTATAATTTTACTGCCCAAAACCAAAACCTCCTTCTAATCTCCCACTTCCTTGTCTTTCAACTCATGCACAGTACTAAAACTTACTTTTGAGAAATCAGTTTTCATGTATTTTTCACACAACTTTTGATAATGTTTTGATTTTTTATCTTTTTAGTACATCTTAATATTTGGTATCTTTTGTTTAGATTTGCAAAGCCAATTATTTTTTTTACTTATTATGCTTTTCATGTTTATCAAATCTCTCTTGGTAATATTCTTAATATTCTCACTTTTTTTTTTATTGTTCTTTGTTCTCTGCTAAACTTTTAAGCAATTTCAAATATTGTGTCCTCATCTAAATTACTTTACAATATCTTGTTTCTCTTTTAGGATTATATCTTTCTAACAACCCATTGGTAATTTTTATATATGTTAAGCATAATTACAAGTTCATATCATTTAGATAAGTAACAATTTGAAATAAGGACAAAAATACAGTTTACAAAATGCAAGATATATTTATTGATATGCAAATCTTGGTGTGTTCACATCAGACTGAGATGTGTGTATATGTGTGCATGTGTATTGGCAAGGGTGCTCATGTCACATTGGCATTGATAAACATCCATACAACATGTGCATGCGTGTCAGTGTATG
The DNA here is from genome assembly GCA_037127315.1 of Ascarosepion bandense. NCBI lineage: Eukaryota > Metazoa > Mollusca > Cephalopoda > Sepiida > Sepiidae > Ascarosepion > Ascarosepion bandense. The sequence continues at coordinate 1,425,555 of JBBBDQ010000139.1, read as the reverse complement.
AGAAAGCGTTTGTATTTATTTACTTGCAGTGAGCCAGATCTGGTGTCACTGGAGTGAGTTGTTACTAGTTTTAAACCTGGCCATCAGTGCACATGTGCATTCCATGGGGTGTGTCATCTCAAGCATTTCTTCTCTTCAGCTAGCAGAATGAAAATCCCCTCACTGGTTGTCTTTGATGGACTATTTATGAGGTAGTGTGGGGACATAGTTGAGAGCAAAACTTCACACCTACCTGGCAATTTGAGTTAAATGTTTGCACCAAGGAAAATGTGTGATGGTTTAAGGAGAAAGAAAAACCTATTTTTCAACCAATCATTTTTTTAGTCCACTATATATATCTACATCTATTAAAAATATCAATGACTATTCATATATTTATTACAATATGATTGAATTGTTTTTTACTGCTTAACCCTTTATGGGTTATTTAAAAACAAAACATTAGATTATAAGAATAATTCTTGTGAGCAAATATTCCATTAGCAAATTATTTTGCAGATAACAATGAGTTTTTTTTTAAGCTCTATTTAACCAATAGCTTAGAAAAAGTTGGAGTCATACATTTCCCAAGGTTCTTTACATATAAGGGAATATAATAAACTCAACTGTTGTTACAATATGATGAACACTTGGGTTGAATCATAAAATTTTAAACCACCAAATAAGTTTTTGTAAATATTTCAGTAAGCATAAGATGAAATTTACCTGGTATGTTTATTGCATAAGTATAACCTGAATAGTTTACCAACATTGATTTTTAGTAGCAATTTTATTGTGCAAATGTTGAGTTACATAATAAAATCTGACACAGTATATGCAGCTGTCCTGCTACAGATACACAATGTTAATTTTGTTCAGTTAGACATTTGAAATCACATTGTGGCCTTTTCAGTGTTTGGATAGTCCTTTCAGACAACTGCTGCAATGCTAAATGTGATACATTGGTGGTGTTTTGATTTTGCCAACAGAAAGAGATAAAGTCCAGTACTTTTTATTAAACTAACAAAAAATTAAAAAATACTCTTTTCCAAGGCCATTCATATAATAGGCCTGCAAGTTGTACAGCTTAGGATTCTAACTGGAAGGGGACATAGCCTAATTTACTACTAACCTAGAATTATGAGAACATTTCTTAATAAGAGAACTGGGAAAATTTGGATCTTTGTGCCCACAAAAAAAATGGTGTGTTAAATATATGGTTTTTTTATTGACACTGCTTTTATTTGAACTAGCTTCTCTTCTCAGGAATGTTTTTTTACAAGAATTTTGTATTTACAACATTCTAAAAATGAATACAATTAAAACTAATGCAATGCAACTTTTATCATTTAACAATTTTTATTCATCAATTGGCAATTAACTGATGTTTTGCCAACCATTTCAATAAATAATCTGATAAGTAAATAGTGTTTATTTTTGTCAATTCTCAAGAATAAAAAATTGTATAAATTCACTTTTATCATATGTTTAGGTTTAAATACAATTCTAATTATCACTTTTTAAAGCAATAAATATTGACAATGAGTAAAGGAAGTTAAAATAATATCAGTGTCAATAGAAAAACTGTCCTTTTGGCACCTTTTTGGTGAGCACAAAGATACAAGTCAAGAATTTTAGTGATATACTTCATAATCATCCTCCAATTTTTTTTAGAAAAAAAAATAACCAAAGAAAATACCTTCAGAGTCAAAAGCAAAAATTGACTCATTTTATCAAGTTTATTCATCCTATTATGCTTAGACAAGGTTGACTATAAGGTGAAGTGGGGTAAAAGCTTTTAGACACTACTACCTGAGTAGCAGGGCTGGCTTTATGCCAATTTTACCCAATAGGGCTCTGCACCTAATAGAATCCTGTTCTATTTAACCAATAGCTTGGAAAAAGATGTAGTCATTACACATACAGAATCCTGTGCTGGTAGTAACATTACACATACAAAGCAATATGGATGAAGTGATAACAAGAAGAAGGAGTGGCGGGTTGTCTTCTCACATGTTGAGAGAAGTATAGAAAAGATATTTAGAGAGAAAGAAAGAGATAAGAGTTTTAAAGGAAAGTGCAAATGACTTATTTTAATTTGAATTCTTTTTATTTTTGTTTATATATTTTATTTTTGTATTTTATTTTCATCAGGACTCACTACAAAGTCATTGACCCCCTGAGGCTATTATTCTCAGTCCTATTGTAAGGCTTTAATGTCACAGCTACACTTGCAACTTCTGGTTTTAATAACTGACCAAACATTTAAAGAAGATCATGAGAAACTGAAAAAGCTGAACTGTTGAGAACTGCAGGAGAAAAGTCTGTTGATAGTCTGTTGAAAAGACTTGATGAATTACAGGAAAAAAGCTAAATGAAGCAAAAATGTGTAGGTCAAGAGGCGTAGTCATGTGGATTGCTAGAATTTTGGCTAAAGAAAAAAAGACATTCCCACTGGCTTCCAATTCTCAATAGCTCCTTCATGCACACAAATTCTCTCTGGCTGCTGTAAGGAGACAATGGGATAGCCACAAGGACCATTAGCTTGTTTAACTGTATGTAATTCCTTACCACACTTGCTAAAAACATTCTCGTCCATTTGGACAACTTGAGCATTCCTCTTGTTTGGGACTTAAACATTCATAATGTATTGTTACTTGTTTGTATTTTATTAAATGTCTATTTGTTATTGTCATGAACTTGTCCTTTTTTTACTACACATGCTACGGCGTGTTAATATTTGTTGTTTAAAAGTTTATATTAGTATTGTGTAACTGGTAATATTACCAGTTCCCAACTCAATATTAATACTGCCATCCTGCTCAACACAAGCATCACCATCAAAGAATAAAAAATATAGGATTATATTTTTATATATATGTATGACTCATTGTTTTCTATCTGTAGTATACAGCATACACAATTTGGTACACAGTGACTCACTAAGTTTTTTAAAAAAAAACATAGATTGATAATGAACCTGGTTACATCTACAAAAACACTAGACAATCATGGTATAACAGATGACATTCAAGAAAAGATAGGTAACTTTTGGTTTTACCTTGTGTGTATTCTGCTCTTGTGCTTATTATATAAAAGTTGCTAATTAAAAAAATGAAAAAGCAAAAAAGGAAAAACTTAAAATGGAACAGCCTACTTTTCCCGATTTCATTCAGGGTCTGACTCTGGAGTCAAGAAATGTGGCTTGTTTGGTGATGAACACATTAAGCAGGGTAGTATACCTGACAGAGCAAAGTGAAGAATTATGCTTAACCTCTTCCAGTTATTGAATGTTATTTTGATAATTTCAAATATGGTAGAAGACAACTTAAAGCACATAGACACAATCTTGGGTAGTTTGCTTAAGTATGATCTCAAATTAAAATCAGCTAAGAGTCAGTTCTTTAAAAAAGAGACTTAATATCTGAAGTACAAAATTAATGAAGAGGGACTACAGCCAGATTTTGATAAAGTCAAGGCTATAAAATCAGAAAAAAGGAACACAAACACAGATGAAAATGTTATAAAAAATTGTATTTAGGCAAAGAGAGAAAAGAAGAAAGAATAGTCTCTTGAAAACAGTCAGGTTTGTGGAACTTATCTTTAAAGATGTGTCCTTTTAGCAGTCTATATTTCCTGTGTCGTTATGGCTGGATTGAAGATATAGAGCCTTGACTTCTGTGCTACAGTTGCTGTCAAATCCCCTCACGTATCCTGGGCCTAGATGACAGAGAAGAAGATGGAGACGTCTTGTGTCTATAAGTCCCAAGAAGCAAAAGAGGAAGGGAGTTTGTAAAACCCGCTCACGTGGGGAGTTTGTTGGGAGTCTCAAAAGGTAGCCCATGATTGGTTGTTTTTCATCCAATCACGGGGCACCCAGTTGGTGACTCCGTAATAATTTCTATATTTAGGCAAGTGAAGGCCTTCATTGGAATGACCTCATACTATTACCACTTTGTTAGGAATAACATAAAAAAGCAAGGAAAGCCGAGATAGATGTCCCTGAGTAAGACTAAGGATGTAGACATTGAGGTTGGTGATTTGGTGTACTATAAGAACCACCATAAGAAAGGAAGGTGGACGTGTGCTAAATATTATGTGGTAGTTGAAAAGCTTGGCCCCTATCACTTATAAAATTAGAGATCAGTTAGCTAACTCAATCACTAAAACACATGTCGAGCATCTTCAGGTGGTGGCCATTGAAGAAATTTCCACTACAGAGAACATTAAGGAAAACAGTATTGGCTGCTCCAGTAGAATCCAGCAATTATGACAGTGAATCTGGGGCAGAACAGGCCAATTTTCTAATACATAAGTGTTGACACCAACATGAGAAATCAGACAATGAGTCTGATGGGGCACTGTATCAAGACACAATGTAAAATGGCAGATAAAAATGTATCAACTGTTGATAAAGAGGTTGGAATGGGAGGCATGACCAGTTATTCATCCACTCTCAAGGATGATTGCCCAGGGAGTGGAATATTGAAGTCTACTTATGTAGATGAGGAAGCTTCTGCTGGATCACCTGGCAGCAAGTGACAATGTATCTAGATCTGGAAGCAGGTGAAAGGTCTGTAGGTAAGGGAGACAAGAACTTGAGACAGCCTCAGAAATTATGAGTCACAGGTTCATTTTTTTTAGACTAAGTTAGTTGGAACTTATGAACTGTGGGTGATATGACTAATCCTCCAAGCAAACTACATACTTATCATCAACAGATAGAATCAGGACCTTAGGTAATTTTCCTTCACTTTTTTTGTTTGTTTATTATTGTTGTTATCTCAGCCAGACTTTGAATGGCAGATAATGGTAGTTTTTCTGTGTTCAAACATAGCATGTTTGAAATTAAGAAGTTACATGGACGATGTTGAACTTGAGCAGAGGCATGCATGGTGTTAATCAAAGATAATTTACTCGATGTCAATTTAGAAATCATTGTGCAGTTACTACATATGATCATATGGTCATACATTGAGATGTCTAATGGTATGATACAACATGGAGAGAAACAAACTTTTGAACATTGCAGAACTTTCTTCTGATGTGTGTGTTCTTAAAAAAAGAGAAGAAAAAAACAAAACAAAAAAACACTTTGTATTGAGGACATTATAAGAAAAGCATAATAGACATGAACATTGTTGGGGTTGCCAAAGATCCCCACTGGCTTCCAACACTCAATGGCACCTTTGTGTCTGCAAACTCTCATCAGCTGTCTTTCTTCTCCACACAAGCATCACTGTTGAAGAATAAAAATATAAGATTATATTTTCATATATGTGTTTTCCTCGTTGTTTTCCAGCAGTAGTAAATAAGATATGTTACAAATGCCTGATTAGGCTCATTAATGTTTCTTCAACAATCACAAAGCTAACTTGTTTATATTGAAAGTATTCAAAGCAGACTTTAGTTATAGATTTTAGGAAAGTGTGCATAATCTAGTATGATCAGTAATCGAACAAGGCCAGTACACTGGTCATGATGATTTGTGACTGTGTATACACAACCATCAGTACTCAATTGTGATGGCTTTGTCAGTATTTAATACAAGATTGGCAAATAAGAGAAAAACTGACGATTTTGGTCATGCTTAACAAATTATTAAAATATGAAGAAAATAAATTGTTTGTTAACAGTAAAATTCTATATTTTTAGGTCATATTAAAATTTTATTAGTAAGGATAATCATTATAAGATATGACAAAATCTAGATATTTACACATAAACACACATTTTCATAAATGTTCATTTACATATGTTTATATACCAATACACAAATGCATATATAGTAATAATGAGATTCACAAATTTACTTACTGGTACTCAATTTTTGATAAATAAGAATTTATAGTTTTATTGGAGAATGTGACAATATCAAAATAAATTACACTTCTTTTTTGTTAATTAAACATTTCATACATGTGAATGAAAATGTATCTTCATCCTATAACTAAATCCCTTCTTAATGACCTGGTAGTTGTAGTTTAAGTTAAATTATTATTAAAATTAATTAATTTTGACCAGATTCCTGTCTTTAATCCATTTATCACAATGTTTTGCCTGCTGTACATTCTAGCCTTCCTCAGTTTGTCATATTCAGTTATTTTCTGTGAGTAGTCATTTATTTTATTATTTTACTTTAACAAAACAAAAGAGAGCAGCTTTATATCTATTAAGATAGTTTTCCTTTTACAAAGACAACTTTGATCTAATTACAAGAGATTAGGATTTCAAACCTACCTAGTAAGATAAAGAATTCAGTTTTAAAATCTTCAGAAGCTATTTGATGCCACATACACCTGAAGACACCTTTAACAACTACAGAATATTAAGAAAAAGTAATTATATATATATATAACAGAGCTCAATTTGATCACATTTAAACACACACAAAGACCTACAAAATCCTATCTGGAACATACTTGTCAACAACACAAATATCATAGCATCAATCATCTACATGGGAAAAAAGAATAAAAATAATGAAGGCCTTATTAATAAAAACGAAGAGTCCAACACTCAATATCATCAACTACAAACATGTTAACAACATGCTTAACACATACCACTACCCTACATTCTGTATAAAACCACTTACATTCTGTTACACTTAAAATAACATCCATCTTTGAAAATGGCTAAAAGTATAGCCAAAAGCAGTCAGATAAAAAAAACATTTGGACAATTTTTATTTTAATGTCCTCAAAAGAAAAAAATCAAATCAAATCACATGAACATGAACATGAATAAATTAACCATCACACATTGTTTGTCATTTTTAATAAAACTTGCATGCATATATATATATATATATTTTATATATATTTTTATATATATATATATATATAATTTATTTGTTTATGCATTATTTTCATTTTGTGAACTAATGCTCGGCCGCCTGGTCATTGATGGCTTTGATTCAGCAGCTAGCCTTCAAATTGACTATTACAACAGTGTTCTTCCTTGCCCATGCTGTGAATTTTGATCTCAAGGAAGTCGCGCTGAAATCTTGCTAGATGTCTCTTCACCAAGTTGAACCAGACTGGACATGTGCACATTTGAGTTAATGAAAACAGCACCAAAAATAAATTGAATGATACCTGTATCCGTTGCAGAAAAAGTCTTTATATACAAACAAAAAGAAATGAAGAAATAGAATATAAAAATCGCCAATCCCTTAACACTACTTAGCCGACAACGGAGCAGAAATTTCGTCCAAGAGAAGCGTTTGTCTTCTTAACATTAATTTGAGTTTTTGGTTGGTAATGTCAGTTGACTCCAATCAAAGTTTTCAAGTTTGTGACAATTCAAAATATATTGTTCGCTTCTCGCCAAAGCTTTACGGAAACTGCCAAGAGCTGGTCTTTATGTGTGGTGGACAGCAGCAGTGGTGGTAATTATTCTTCTCTGCCTCAGCTCAGTGCCACTACTCTTCCTATCTGTAAAATCACTTCTTGTCAGTTGGTCAGCGGCAGGCTTCTCTACAGTTGGCATCCAACAGCATGGCAAATATCTCTGTCTTTGTACAACTTCAGTCAGGAACTCTATGAGATGCGACTGGCCCTACAGTTGGCGCCCAGTGTTTTGGTGCCTTACCTTCGTCGTTACATCTCTGGGCCAAGAGCTGACTGAACTCTTTCCCAACTCTGCCGGACTCTGCTGGACTCTGCCGAACTCTGCCAGTTGCTGCTTGTTTCTGCTGGTCTCTCCAATCTCTGCCGGTGGTCTGCTTGTGGTCCCCTCGGGGCCCTGTATTTATGCTTGTCCCAAATTCATTGGTGAGAGGATGACAAACATGCAAATCTAATTTCTGGCCAATGAAATTACTCTCGTCCTCTTCTTTGGGCAGAGCCACCTTTCTCTCTATTCTTTTCCTCTAATAATTGTTAATAAAATCAGTTCAACCAATGAAACAGCTTTTATTTTGGAGACATCATTTCTTCTCGGCTTTTTCTTTTTGATGACAAAAAAAGAAAATCTAGCTTTTATGTTCATAAATCTCTTTTCAACTAAATTTAAAATTTCATTTTATTCATCAAATATTTCCTACATTCAGAACAATCCTTTCTGATAATTCAAAAATTATGTTTTGTTTAAAGAAATTTTTACTTTTATCTGCAGTGTAACTCAGGCTTGGAAATTTTAATTCTACTTCTTTCCTTTTGTTTTCACTTATCAAATATTTCCTTTATTAGTGACATTCCTTTACAATAATCAACAATTATGTTTTGATTTAAATTTTTTTCCTTTTATCTGCAATGTATCTCAAACATCAATTGTATTTCTCCCAGCCATCATCTCTGCTCGTCAAATAATAGCACATCTGCAAAATGTGAATTCGTTCATATCTCTCTTGAGTTTTTGCGACCCTTATCCACACTGGAATAAATTTTATTACCTGCATTCATATTAGAATAACAACTTTTTTAATTGGCTCTTTGCGATTTATAAAAATTAATAATACGGACCAACATAATTTCTTCCGTCTGATTTGCAACAATTAATAATACCACTAATATAATTATTTCCATCTAAAAAAAAATAGTGTTATAATTTAATAGATACTCATATTTCAGTAGATGCTCTGTATTACAGATACAGCTAGCTGCACACACACCTACACATATATTGAGAATGGTCTCTGCATGGTAACAAAGAGATGATCACATGGGAGACTAGAGTCAGTTTTGGAATAGCAGGTCAAGGATAGCTGACCCAGATATCCTTAGTATTAATGTCTAGACAGGAAATAAGCTAGACATGGAAGTCAGTTGCAAGTTGTGAAGCAGCAGGAGTTAGAATTCATGCAAAAACAAATCACATGGAAAGCAAAAGTTTGAAGTCAGTTGCAGGTCGAATCTCGACAGAACAAGTCATATTTGTTGAGCGCTGATAACTGATGAATGAAGGGAAAATACATTTGAGATAATAGCATAATTTAACCAATTCATCCGAAGCAACTCTAGATAAGAAAAAGACCGAACTTATAAATTCTTATTCGTTAAAACAAGAAAGAAATCGAGGCCGAACAATTTTATCAAGAAAGAAAGAAATATAGCGACGAAGATTAGAGAAGATCTGTATGCTGGTTTACATTTGTTGAAAGAACAAGAAAGAAAGAGGAGCCGAGCCGTTTATCAAGAAAGAAGGAAATATAGCGACGAAGATGAAAGAAACTGTAATATTATTTGTATGCTGAGTCCTACTTGTTGAAGGAAGAAGAAGAAAGTGAGGCCGAATCGTTTTATCAAAGAAGAAAGAAAGATAGCGATGAAGATAATATATAAAGTCAACATATAAAGGAAGATATTTTAACAGAAAATACGATGCTGGTTAAAGAAAAAAAATAAATAAATGTGCAAACATTTCAAAATATTTGTATGCTGAAAATAGTCAACTGAAAGAAACAGAGACAGTCGTAACTACATACATTTCAAGTGTATAAAGAAAGAAGGGGAAGAGAGAAAAGAAAAGAAAAGACAGTAAAAGAAAGAGAGAAGGAACTGATATAAAGATAAGATACTATGTTCTTAAGGCCCATGTTAGAACACTCATACAATTCCACAAAAATTACCACTTACCACATAACACATGTTTATAAATAATATGGTTCTCCCCATTTTATCTTGTGTTAATCTCTTGCATTCGTAGTCACCTGTATTCATTCATATTTGCTGTTGTATATTGTAAATGGCTATTGTGACTACATTGGGTATCCGAATATAATTTTGAGATTCAGGTCATTGGACATTCTAATTCATACTTAAATATATTTTTTATTTTGATCTTTTATTACTTATTAAAATTTTATATCAAAATCATCTCATCTCGATGTTCATCCTTGAATTGCTGGTCAGCGCCAGTATTGATATATTGAAGCAGACCAGGGAAGGTTACCGTTCGATTATATCAATCGAACAGCGATCTTATATATATATATATATTTATCATTGTCTATTTGTCATGATCTGGGGCAGATAACTCGTATCTGTCCATAGATGTGAAAATGCAATATACCCAAATCGACGTGTAAACATCTTGATGGTTATCGTCAAGACCTGTATGTGACAAATGAGGTTTTCGTCTGGGATTTATATCTAATGCTTCTTAAACTACTGGGGGTTCATGCCGTAAATCATTTTAACGCTTCATAAACTAAAAATAACACTATCGCTGACTGCAACAAGGTGAACGAGTAGAATAAGAGACGAAATGGAGAATGTGGAAGAATTCATGAAAGAGCCCACCCCAGGAAAATTAAGACAACTAAAGAAAGACGAAGTATACGAGATTGGGGAAAGGCTGGAATTGAATGTTAGGAATCTATGAGAAAGATGGAAATAATAAGAGTAATAACAGAACACATGGTGGATAATAATGAATTCGAAGAAGAGGCGCTTGAAGAATTCCCGAGGGAAGAAGCAGGATTATCGAACGTCCAAGTAGAGCGTGGAAAAGAGAAGTGGAAGAATATATGGATCATTTTGAAAAGACTGTGATAAATATGAAGTGGCCGAAACAACAGTGGGCAATGTTATTGTAAGCGGTATTAATGGGAAAAGCACAAAAGGCATACGCGACATTATCAACCGAGGAATGTGCCGATTACGAAGTCATAAATGCCACGATACTAAAAGCGTATGAACTCGTGCCAGAGGCCTACAGACAGAAGTTGAGGAGCTACAAAAAATTTGAGAGCCAAACATTTTGTTTGTATAAACATTGAGAGGCAAGTAAATATATTTAGATAGATGGTGTCAAGCAAAGAAAGTAATCGAAAATTACAACGGCTTGAAAAATTTAATACTGACAGAAGATTTCCATAGCAACTTGCCGGAGGAATTGAGAAATTATCTAAATGAAAAAAAGGTGGAATCCTGTCACGACTTAGCTATGTTAGCAGACGAATACAACATTACTCGTTCAAAGAATAGTATGCTAACAATACGCAGTGCAACTCAACTACGCGGGAATGAAGAACCTAAGCGCATCGGAACGCAGATAGGGGCAGAGAGACGAACCTCAACTGGACGAGAAATACCCCCGATAATTTACTACAAATGCAGAAAGCCTGGACATATTACTACAAACTGTGGAAACCGTACGAATAAAGCAATAAACGCAAAATCCCAAAGGGCGGCAACCGTGAAAAAGTTGAATAAGAGTTACTGGCCATACACTACAAACGGTCAAATATTTGCTAGAAATGGAAGGAGTGTGAAAACCATAAAAATGGGAGCCTCGCAATCGTTGGCAAAACGAGAGGATGTGCCAGAAAACATGAGATGCAGGACCGGGAAAATAACGACAGTAGTTGGTATAGGAGGAAAATCTATAAGGACGGAGATATGGAAAATTAAACTCAGGTCCAAATGGAAGACCGGAGAAATAGAGGTCGGGCTGCTAGATTCACTTCCCATGAAGGGAGTTACAGTGATAATAGGAAATGATATTGATGAAAAACAGGTGAATAATGAAGTTAAGAATATATCAGTGCATCAGGGGAAAAAAAGCAATACTGTAACTCAGAAAACGGTAGAAGGAAAATCGCCGCAGTGATTACGCGACAGGCAGAAAAAAAGCTTTATGAAAAGAAGAAAAGTAGAAAGGTGAATTTAGCTATAAATGAAAGAATTAATGCCAGAGATGAAGCGGGAAAACACAGACGAACGGAGGCATGTTCCAACCCAAGTTAAATATACCTAGAAAAGAGTTAAAGCAGGAACAGGAGTCGCTAATTGGGAGAAATAAAAAAGAGGAAGATAAATCGAGACGTTATTATGTTAAAAGAGGCAGGAAGAAACACTTGCAAAGTAAGCAAACGAATATGAAAGAACAATATGGTAGGAAAATTGTTAATAGTCAATTCCAGAAGGGTGAGGAAGTACTTATAATGCTGCCTTTGAACAGCCAACCATTTAAAGCGAAGTATCAAGGATCATTCAAAATATTGAAAAAACTGAACGATGTGAACTATTTGATACACATGCTTAATAGAAGAAAAGGTAAAATGAGATGCCATATTAACATGTTAAAAAGATTTCGTAGGAGAGAGGGAAGGCAAACAGTAATGCTAATGAATGAACAGGAAAGATGGAAAGTGAAAAGCCATGAAGAAGTCAGTCACTGGATGGAAAAGGATCAGCCTCTGAAGTTAGAGAATTCCAAGATATTAAGTTAACTTAGAAGAAAAATTGGCTCATTTGAATGGTGAAGTAAAGAGTAAATTGATAACCCTGATAAACAAATATCAAGTCATATTTGCGAATACGCCCCAGCAAACTAATGCTGCAACTCATGATATAACATTGACTTTAGAGCAGCTGATCAAGCAACATCCTTATCGACTAAATCCTAGGAAATTAGAAGTCATGAGGGAGGAGATTAAGTATATGTTAAAACATGGAATTATAGAACCGAGCCAAAGCAAATGGTCATCACCGTGTGTACTCATGGACAAACCGGATGGAACGGTAAGGTTTTGCACTGATTACAGAAAAGTAAATAATGTTAATCAAGCAGATGCATATCCGATCCCTAGAATGGAAGATTGTATAGATCAGATCGGTCAGGCAAAATATATTACCAAGTTGGACATGCTGAATGGATACTGGTCTGTGCCGCTGACTGACAGAACAAAAGAAATATCAGCATTTGTGACACCGGACGACGCATATCAATATAAGGTTATGCCATTCACTGGCCACGTTTGTACACCTGATTGTCGGATATTCCAGGAGTTGACGCGTACATCGATGACGTGGTTATTTACAGTAATGTCGAAAGTGAACATGTAGATACAGTACTTGAGGTGGGTATTTGAGAAATTAAAAGAAGCGGGACTGACAGTCAATCTTAGTAAAAGCGAGTTTTGTAATGCCAAAATTAAGTACTTTTAGGACATGTGATTGGACAGGGAAAATTAGGCCGATAGAGGCGTAAACTGCAGCCATTGTGAACTTTCCGTGTACCCCGAACAGCCGAAGTCTGAGAAATTTTTTAGGAATGGCAAATTATTACTGGCGGTATGTAATCCCAGCCGAGATTGTTACACCGCTAACAAATTTACTAGGAAAGGGACGGAAATTTGTATGGACTACACTACACTACAGAGTGCGAAGTTGCCTTCGAAACCATTAACGATAAACTAGTCAACCCCAGTACTAAATGCATGCGGACGCTACCGATGTGGGAATTGGGGCAGTATTAATGCAGGAAGATGAAAATGGGGAAGTACATCCCGTAAGCTTTTACTCTAAAAAGCTGAATCGATTCCAAAAATCCTATTCGACGATCGAAAAGGAGGCCCTATTGGCAGTGCTACACTGAGATTTATATCACGAATTCTCTTTCTCCCACGATCGTTTATATACCGATCATAACCACCTGACATTTATAGATCCCATAAAAAACAAAAACAGAAGATTGCAAAATTGGAGCCTGATATTACAAGAATTTAGCCTTCAAACAGATCGGCAAACAAAATAGCGGATACTCTGTCGAGATATTGAAAAAATAATAATAAAGGAGAGTGCAGATATTAACTGTAATTTGGGAGAGAATTAGATAGAACATTTGTGTTTAATGAAGCTGAAAAAAGAAAATATATGTACTTTAAAGGAACTGACAAAAAATATACCTCTTGTATAGCAGAGATGCAAAATATATATATGTTCTAGCCAATAATTATTTTGTGTGAAATTCACAGAGAAAATATGTAATTTAGGAATCTAAGTCTTGTTACGTGGAAGTGTGCTGTTTCTTGTTTTATTTTCCAAGCTCAACACACACACACACACACACACACACACACACACACACACACACACACACACACACACACAAATTAATTTACACCACGTATATCTCTAAAAATACAATTGCGCGGGCATTCACCCCTTACCAAACCCTTTGGGGTCAAAAATAAGAACGGCACACCCAAAACACATCACGTGGTCAAAAATATGAATTTTGACCAATCAGGGCTCGATAAAAGAAACATATTTCTCGATCTCCAGGAGCCTCACCATGAAAATAAAAGGAAAGTAGAAACTTTCTTCACCACAGAGAGGAACAGGCAGTTCGGCGCACACATAGAGAGAGAATACAGCAGTTCACACAACAGACCGTATCAGGTATCAATAAACATTGTTTCACCCTCTCTTTCTCTCATCTCGCTCGCAACACATAGTCCCTCCTTTCCCTCTCACATTCCCAATTCCTTTCTTCCTTTCTTCATCTTTATACGGACAACTACATTTTTCGTATTAAAAAAAAAAAATTCTTTTATTTTCTTTTACGAAAATAAACAAAAGTTTATTTTACCTTATATGTAGTGTATTTTTCTTTTTATTTATTATTCAGGGGAATTATACAAGCCCCTACAGAAGTTAATTAAACATTTTTCACTTAAGGTTAATATAATATTAGCCTATGACATTTTTCCAGGAATTAACCTTCATACTTGCAAAAATGCAATATGTCAAAAGGACAATTATTCCCTTGACACTACTATTACACCATTTTGAGTGTAATAATGAAGATCAAACTATACCAAAATTTTAAAATGAAAGGTCTTGGTCATATTTTTAGTTGGTGTAAAGTTTGAATTTAATGTTATTAAAATAAATCAAAAAATACTTAGAAATAATATTTAAGAAATTTAAAATGAACATTAGTAATCTGAAATCAATACCATGTAACTTAAGCATTTATAAGAATAGCAGTCTAGATTCAAATTAACTTCTAGATAGCAGCCTATACAGAGAAATTGTAGGTCATTTAATAAATGACTTGGGAATAGAAATCAGAGATGCAAACCACTATTGCTTTATTAACTTGTGAGACAGAATATATATATATATATATATATATAATGCAAGAAGCTATTTTTCTAAAACAATTTTTTCAAGAATATGGGATGATGATGAAACACCAATAAATATATAAGCTGGTAACCAGGGATCAATAGAATAAGCAAAGAAACCCATATATCAGAAGAGATTAAAACACATTCATGTAAAATATCATTATATAAGTTCTCAAATTTAAAATTGCAATATATCTTTGCATTATGTACCTTCAACTAACAATATTGACGTGGGTTCATAAAATCAGTCAGCCAAATGAAATTAAATAAATTTAATATAACCAAAGGTTGAATACTTATGATTACCATTACAAATGAGTTACCTCCCATGGACTGTATTTGGGAATGAGTAAATAAATTTTAGTTAAAGGAAAGGTGAGGCTAAACTAAAGTTCAGATACTGTCAGTGTTCTCTTTGATGAAGACTACTACCTCCTCATCTTACTTTGATATTCTATGAACTATGATTTTAAATTTTTCCTGTACAAAATTTTCTGTGTTTCTATTTTTTCAATCAATTCCAAAGAATAATGGGAGTGCATCACACATGTAAATACAGAGGAACCTGCCGTATGCGACCCTCTTAGTCAGCGACCACCTGTTGTTAAGGACCTTTTTTCTATGCTCGGACTTTGCTAATGTTAACTGACCCTTAGTGGG
Organism: Ascarosepion bandense; assembly: GCA_037127315.1. NCBI lineage: Eukaryota > Metazoa > Mollusca > Cephalopoda > Sepiida > Sepiidae > Ascarosepion > Ascarosepion bandense. The sequence continues at coordinate 1,410,047 of JBBBDQ010000139.1, read as the reverse complement.
CGACCAGCGACTAACATCAACGAGTGAAAATCACTGATCAAACGACCGCTTTAAAAAAAATCTATTTTGGTTGTACACTGAGAAAGTTCTAAATTAGGAAAAACTAAATGAGTAATCTATTTAATTTTGCTTTGATTCCTCGTTGTTTTGGTATTGTAGTGTTGTATCAAACTGTTATCGCTTGTTGAAATGTACATTGCCTGAGTTCACCTCACGGTCAAACATCGGCTGTTTTGTACGACATGTATTGCATTTGACATGTTCAAGAGATTTATTGCAGTCTCTGTGCAGACTTGGATAAATTCAAGGATTGGGAAAATCACAATTATGTCCCTTTCTCAAATGACTATCTCTTTCGCTCCTTTATTTTCTTGTGTATCTATCTACTCTATTTCTATTTGGGTATACCTATTTCTATCTCTCTGTTTCTCTACCCCCACCCACAATCGCTGTCAGTTTTTTGCATACTTTTTTTTTCTTTTTTCATGTATTATCGCAGATTCTCTTTTGCTATCACTTATGGAGTGTTATGGCTATTACTGCTGGGTTGATTCTTTCGCCTAAACACCCAAAACTTGTTGAATAGCTTTTGCCGCTGAAATAAATAAGCAAAGAGAAAAGGAAAGATACAGAAACACTAGAGGGACAGTTTGGACACTGATTTTATTTTTTCGGTTCCAACGACCTCTTGTTGGGGAAATTCCTTCCCGAACAGTTTGGCACGTCTTTACCATCCAAAGTCTAACAGAGAAAGAGATCGAGTTTATTTTTGGCACCAGGAGGCCTCTCTTCTTGCGCATGTGTCAATTGTCTTTCTTCTTAGAGGACTCCTGGGAGATTTTTATGTTTATTTTATTTCGTACTTTTATTTAATTTTATATTTGTATTTTATTTTGTAGTTCTTATTTTATTTTGTATTTTTATTTTATTTAGTATTTTTTTATTTCGTATTTTTATTTAATCCCTACACCACATCCCTACCCAATGTAGCGGAGCTACAGTGAGGATGCATTGAAGGCAAAGTCAGTCTTTTATAAGGTGCATGTGTGTATGTTACTCTTTTCAATGTACATATAATTTTGCTTATGTGTGTATTTTTAAAAAAAAAATTTTGCTTATGTGTGTATTTTAAAAAAGGTCATTGTTTCTTGCAAACCGCACACGTCTACCTGAGCAGGTGACGATTGATTCCTTTGGTGAGTCTTGCTGCGTTTCAGGTGTCGGTGATGATGTGTTTTCTGTTAGGCTGTGTTTTTTGTTTTTATTCTTTTTCTTGGCATGGGCGATTATTGCTGGTTTCAATCGCTCAATTGAAACCGTTTGCTCATCACTAGCCAATGTCTCTATGATAAAATATTTTTCTTCTTGTTTTATTACTTTGTATGGCCCTGAATATGGGGCTTCCAGAGGTTTCTTAATCCTGTCGGTTCGCAGCCATACATGTGTTGCTGATTTTAGTTCTTTAGGTATAAAGGATTTTTAGTTGTATGTAGATGTCCTTCTGAAAGGAGGGTTATATCCAACTCTTGCATCTCTTTGGAAATTTTTTTATGCCATGTTTTGTCAGGTCGGGATATTCCTGGTCGATTATTGGTCTTGGAAGTAATAACTGGGTTCCTGTGACAGCAGTGGCCGAGGAGAAACCTTGCTCATTAGGCATATTCCTTATACCAAGCAATATAATTGGCAATGCATCCAACCAGCTCTGCTTTCTTGTCATGATTGCTGTTTTAAGAGTCAGGTGCATCTTTTCGATTATTCCATTGGTAAGCCGTTGTACGGAGTCTGTGAAAACCCCTATTATAACAGACAGGTCCCTAAACAGTTCACTTTCAAATTGACTTCCCCTATCTGTGACGACATGTAATGGGACTCCAAAGCGAGAAATCCATGTATGCAGGAATGCCAATGCTATGGTGGTAGCGGAGATGTCTTGTAGAGGTGTAGCCTCTACCCATCTCGTTGCTCTATCAATGCACGTAAGTACATATCTAGCTGGAGATGTGTATACCCCGTCATAGGTGGTGGTGGGTAACAAGGGACCAATGATGTCTATATGCACGGTTTCAAATCTCCCTGATGGTAGAGAGAAAGGTGTGGTTTCTATTCTAGTGTGTCTACGAATCTTATACTGTTGGCATCGTAGACAGCTTTTGACCCAAGATTGTATGTTTTTCTCCATTTCTGGCCAGAAGTACCTAGCTTTAATTAGCTTTGTTGTTGGCGTAGGTCCTGGATGGGAGATGTCATGGAACATATCGAAGATTCTCCTACAAAGTGGTTCAGGTATGTATGGTCTGGGAGTAGATGTTGATAGGTCGCACCAGACGGATGACCCTTGCATCTCAAAGGCTTTAAGTCGGCTCCTGTATGTGTCGATTTCCTCATCCTCTTTTTGTGATTCACTGATAGCTGGTAAGTCACAGGGGTCTACAGTTACCGAAAATGTGGGTCGAGATAGACAATCAGCAACGATATTTTCATCTCCTCTTATATACTGTACATCTGTGACATACTCTGTGATAATTGATAAATATATTTGTTGCTTGTCCGATTTCATCGGTGTTTTCTTTTTGAAAGCCAGGGAAAGTGGTTTGTGTTCTGAAAACAAGGTGAGATTTCTGCCTTCAATTTGTGGTTTGAAGTGCAAAACAGCCTGATATGCTGCCAAAAGTTTCCTGTTGAAGGTGGAATATTTCCTTTGGTTTTCAGACAGTTTTCTTGAATAAAACCTAATGGGGACTGGATCACCATTTATTATCTGATGTAACGCTGCACCCACTGCATGGTTGGAGCTATCCGTGACTAGATGGTACTGCGTGGCATCCGGATCTGGGTGCGTCAAAGCAAATACTTTGGCAAGAATAATCTTTTATTGCCACAAATTATTCACTTTCAGTCGGGCTTAGTTTTAATATTTCCACTGGATTGTGTTTGATGGCTTCAGTTAGTGGCAGTAACACATCTGAGGCTTGTGGGATTAATTTCCTGTAAAAAATTACCATTCCCAGGAATCGACGCAAAGATTTGGAGTCTGTGGGTTTTGGAAAATTTTTGGTGTCTTCGAATTTCTGGGTAGTTGGATTTAATCCTTTCATGCTTACATTATAGCCCAAGAAGTCAATACAGACTTTGTAGAACTGACATTTTTCAACAGAGATTTGAAGGTTGTTTCCTTCGAGAACCGAAAGGACTTTCTTAAGATCTTTGTGGTATTGTTCCTTAGATTCGGAGAAAACGAGTATATCGTCGATATATGTAAAAACACAGTCTACATTCATAAATATGTTGTCCATAAATCTCTGGAATGTAGAGCTGCTGTTTCGTAGGTACTCAAAGAGACCAAATGGTGTTATCACAGCAGATTTTTCTATGTCTGCTTTATTCATGGGAATCTGGTGATAGGCCTGTAGGAGATCAATTTTTGAAAATACAGTCTTCTTGAAGAGTTTAGATCCGAGGCTGTTAATATTTGGTATTGGCCTAACTTTAAAGAAATTTATTTAGCATAATTCATTTTAAAATCTTAAAAAACGTATTTACAAAAGGTCAACAAGAGAGTAAAATATTTATTCATAAAAAATATTTATTAAGTGGACTTAAAAAAGTATACAGTTTCAGTTTTTTCTTAGAAGTGAGTGTGTAGGGATTAAATAAAAATACGAAATAAAATATAAAATAAAAAACACTAAATAAAAGAAAAATACAAAATAAAATAAAAAGTACCAAATAAAATAAAAATACAAAATAAAATAAAAGTACGAAATAAAATAAACATAAAAATCTCCCAGGAGTCCTCTAACAGGAAAGACAATTGATGCATGCGCAAGAAGAGAGGCCTCCTGGTGCCAAAAATAAACTCGATCTCTTTCTCTGTTGGACTTTGGATGGTAAACTGTTCGGGAAGGAATTTCCCCAACAAGAGGTCGTTGGAACCGAAAAAATAAAATCAGTGTCCAAACTGTCTCTCTAGTGTCTCTGTATCTTTCCTTTTCTCTTTGCTTATTTATTTCAGCGGCGAAAGCCATTCAACAAGCTTTGGATGTTTAGGCGAAAGAACCAACCCAGCAGTAATAGCCATAACATTCCATAATGGTGACCACGACGTGATATCTACACTCAAGTTTTCTAGGACCAAAAAAAAAGGGTGGGGGGGAGAATTAATTTCTCCACCACAACTTTAATAATGACAACTACGCGAGGTGATATTAACAAGCAAACTTTCTTTCACTAAAAAAAAAAAAAAGGTTGACGACTTACAATAAGTAACCCCGTGTGACTTTGCCTGCTTCCCCCACTACCAATCATTGGCTTACCATCCCTCCACCACCACAACAGGTCCAGTTGACTACTGTAACCATACACGTGCTGTGTAAAACTAAAAAAAAAAGACGTGAGCAACGGCTTTTACTTTCAACCTTTTATCGCATTCACACACACGACAAAAATAAAAAAATAAAACTATAAGCCTTTAGTGAGCGACCAGTTTTTGATGGCAGTGGGGGTGGTCGCATACAACAGGTTCCACTGTATTTTATTCTCTAATTGATTTGGTTCTTTAGTACTCAAGTCAAATATGAGTTAACCACTAACATTTACATTAACAATTAAAATCATAATTTATTATGTTGTACATGAAATGGAGTGTGATTTTTTTTTGTTTTACATAAGGGAATAATGCTCGAAGTATTTTATAATTCTTATTTATACAAAGAAATTAACTAATCCTAAGAAAGATTACAAATCTTTTTTTTTTTTTTTTTTTTTGTAGGCTTCACTACTTTTGCAATTTTGTTTGTTAAACTCTCACCAGAGGATATTCCTTCTCTAGATATTTGATATCCTAGATAGGATACTTTTTCACAGTGTAGCTTGCATTTGTCTCTTTTTATCAGCATGCCTGTCTGATTTCAACTCTGTAGGACTTGTTCTAATTTATGCTTTAATTTATCAGTGGTGCAAGCTCTCTAGCATATATCATCTTTTTCCTAATAAGATCTTCTCGATATCTCTCTGAAAAATATGACTTGCTGCTTTAATTCCAAGCAACAAGCGAGTCCATCTTAATAATCTCAATGGTGTATTTATTGTAGTAACTGTTGTGGGGGAGTTACCCACTTAATAATGAACTCTTCTTTGTCTATATTAACTATTTAACTATATTAACCGAGAGTTAATTACTCTTGAGTACTGGGGGTACTTTGAAGATTTGGGATTTCGTCCAGGGACCCATAGAAGAGTTCCCTAAGATTAAGTCACTGTTAACCTCCACCCCTCGTTATATAGGGTGGCAAAACTAACTTTCCCCACGGACGTTGGCGGTATTGTCCTGGACGGACGAATTACGTCCGATATTGGCACCGGTTCTCTGGGACAATCTGTCGGGGTCCCTGTTCTCACAGATTTTCGCTCCGTATGTGACCTGAAGTAATTTTCTGCTTTCTCTTCTCATGTCAATTAAGTTAACCAGCTTGAATGCAACGGGCCTTAAGAATCGGAGCAAGGCTACCCGCCTGCTTCGGGACCTCTTGTCCTTCGGTGTGGATGTCGCCACGATCCAATAGACTCACTTTGTTTGCAACGCCAATGCCTGTGTGCTGTCTAACGACTTTGTCGTCTATTCAGCATATGGAAACCGGCTGGCCAGAGGAGTTTCTTTGCTGGTTAAGCGTATCCTGGACGCGAAAGTGGATCTTGTCCATGTCGGTGCCGATGGCCGGCTGATCGTGGCCGATATTGCAGTGAAAAGCAATGCGTTTCGACTGGTTGCGGTTTATGCGCCCAACGACCGGGAAGAGCGCGTCTCGTTTTTTCGGCGGTTAGAGCCCTTCCTGGCTAATTCAACAAGACTCGTCTTAGTGGGGGTCTGGAATGCCATCCTGAACCCCAAGCTGTCTAGAGGGTGGGGAGCTAGAGGGAAGGCACATGATCGTAGCTTGGTCGATCTCATCTAGGATTTCAGTCTTGTCGATAGATACCGGGTCAATCACAAGGGTGGGAAGATGTGGACGTGGGCTAATAGTTGGTCTTCTACCAAGGTAGCTAGCTACCTGGATAGAATGTTAGTGCGTGAAGCCGACATAGATCTTATAGATTGTCCGATGTTCCACTGGTTAGGCTACTCGGACCACAAACTCGTTTGTGCCCAAGTAGATTTAGAAAATACGCCTAGAATGGCTGGTTACTGGAAGTTCAACGTGTCCTTACTGGACAGGCGGGACTTCCGGTGCCAGCTAATTAACTTAGTGCAGCAGGCGTTAACTGGGGGAGTCATTGGGAATAAGAGGTGGGAGAATCTTAAGAATAGTATTAGGTCTTTCCACCACCAAGTTCAGCAAACGGCTCAAACTAGATAAGGCGGACAAGGTGAAGACACTTAGAGCTAATTACTCCTGGGCGGAGGCTGGTGGGGATTCCCTAAAGATAATCATAGCTAAGGAGGCCCTGGAGAGGTCGACTAGCGTTCGTTACATGGGTCAGGTAATTAGACATAGGTTAAGCAAGATGTCTTCCGAAGCTGTGAACATGGGCGCAGAACTGCGCAAGGAAGAGATTCGCCGAGGCGGCGACCGGTACATTCGAGAAATTCGCAACCTGGAGGGACATACTCTTCGGTCGACTGACGACAGGTGCGAGGCGTTTAGGCGGCATTTCGAGATCCTGTTTACCAAGGAGCCTGGTCTCCGTGATGAGGAGTTTCGCAACTATTTGGCTGACTTCCTCTGGCTTTTGCCGGCTGATGCAGCTAGCTGCGAGGGAGAGATTACGGAGAGCGAAGTCTACGCGGCTTTGAAGAAGGTCAACAGAGGCAAATCGCCGGGTCTCGATGGTTTGCCCTATGAACTGTACTTGAGGCTGTTGCACATCTTTATCCCGATTTTGACTGTCGTGTTCAACAACTGGTTCCGGCAGGGGTCTATCCCAAATCGGTTCATCGGTGATGAGATCACGCTGTTGAGAAAAGGCAAGGATGTGGGGAAGGTATTAGAGGGTTACCGGCCCATAACTCTGCTAAACACAGAGTTAAAGATTTGGGCCAAGATCTTGCAAAATAGTTTGCAATTAGTTGCCGAGTCTCTGTTGGGATTTGAGCAGACTTGTGCTGTGAAGGGCCGAACAATTCAGAGCAACCTGCATCTGATATGCACGATCATAAAGGGGATAAAAGACGACGAACAAGCCGCGCTGATCAATTTGGATCAGTCCAAGGCATTTGATAGGGTTGACCATCGTTACCTGGCGGCTGTGCTGCAGGCCGCTGGATTCGAAACCAACTTCAGCCGATGGATTAGCCTCTTGTATCAATCCCCCACGGCTGTGGTACAGGTTAACGGAAAGTTGTCGGGCGTTCTATCGCTGTCTAGGTCGGTCCGACACGGTTGTCCACTGTCGCCCCTACTTTATGCTTTGGCGTTGGAGCTCCTTCTTTGCCGGCTAAGGGACAGGGCGTGCGGTCCTGCCCTACGTGGAATTGCTGTCCCTGGTGGTGCTCGAGACAGGGTTTCCGCGTACGCCGATGACGTTACTACTTTCGTGTCCTCCCGGAGTGATATAGAGATGGTACAGAAGGCACTTGAACGGTACAAACAGGTGATAGGGGTCAAGATTAACCGCAACAAGTCATCCGGCTTGCGGTTAGGTGCCTGGAAGGGTGTTACCCTCCCGGGGCCCTTCGACTGGACGGACGGCCCTGTCCACATTTTTGGAGTGTGGTTTGGGCCCGACCTCCAGTTGGAGAAAAATTGGTCAGAAGTACTGGCAAAGGTCGGTGCGTCGGTCGAGATTTGGCGTCAAAGGAATTTGTTTTAGTTGAGGCGTGTGCTACATACATTTTTCCCATTATCCTTTACCAGTTGTCAGTACTTCCACTTTGTAAATGGCGTAGGGAGGCGATCAAACGTTTGCTATTCTTCTGTGGAGAGGACGCAAACACTACGTCGACAAACGTGTCTGTTACCAAAGTTCGTGTCATGGGGGTCTGGGAATGCCGTACCTGATAGTCCACAAGGTTGCGTCAAGGTTGGTTTTTCTCAGGTGAGCGATTTTGGACGTTTTCTCCTCGAATGTCTGGCGGTACTTGCGGGCCATTCCACGGTCCAGTGACCTTTCACAGCCTAGGAGAGTCTTCTATCATGAGTTAGTGGAGGGCGTCGCGAAGGATTCGTTACGTGATGTGCTCCGCTTGTCGGAGGATGAGTTTCGCTTGTTCTGGTCTTGGAGGCCAGGTACCAATTATCTCAGCAACGCTGAGTTTTCGCTCACTTGGCGATTGGCTCAGAATCGGTTGCCTCTCAATGACATGGCCTTCATATGGGGCCTTGCGGATTTGCCAGATTGTGAACGCTGCAACCTTGACTTGGAAGAAACGGCTTCGCATGCCTTCTACCTCTGTTCGCGGGTTCGCCCTCTGTGGAACCGTGTCGGCGAGTTGACTGCTTGTATCTAGCCGCGAGAGCTTGTGCTCATTGATCGTGCATTTACCTGCGACAATATGTCGCCCCCGTTTTCTGGGATGAAACGTATGGTGTTTCTGTCGCTGCTAGCCACGGCTCGAATGGTGATTTGATCGACGCGAACGAAGGAAGTCTTGTGAGGTCAGTGTCTTTCACATCAGGATCTGATCCGATATTTTGAGCATCCACTCAAAATAAGGATTAGAACTGATTGGAAACGTTTGACTCCGACAGACTCCAGCAAAAGGTGGGTAAATGTGGCTAGCCTGGTTCACGTGAACGGAGCTAACCTTGATTTTCTCTTTTAGATCTGCTGATTACATCGGGGTGGATTCCTTTGTAACCCTCCCCTGTTTAAGTTAGCTCTCTTTTGTGTACCTAGTTAATGTGAATGAATGTGTTCCTAGCCTGTACCCGACCTTCTCTTTTGTTATGATCCAAGTCGAGATTCACAACCTCCCCAGTTTGTTTTGGTATCCTTTTATCTTGGCTGGTTCAGCTTTTGATTGTCCCTTTCCATTAATTATTTTACCCACCCCCACTCCCTTAGCGAGTGTGCTTCTTGATTTCGCCGTTTGGCGGAATACAGTGGCCACTCCTTTTCTGGGATGGACGGGTCTTACTAACATTGTTTATTATTTTAATTTAAAACATTTGTTGTATTTTTAGTTTGTTTTTTTTTAGTTTTATATCTTTCCCATCATTTCATCTTTCATTAAATGTTTTAAATTATATATTATATTGTATATAAATACATTTTTATTGTCATGGGTTTTTCCCCCTTTTTAGGTGCCCCTGGTAAATATGTGGTATTGTGGTGTGTGAAGGATTGGGAGATGATGGATGGGTTCTTGTGGTGAATGCGCAAATTGTAATGAGTGATTGGGTCGTGATAGTGTTTAGCTAGGTGTAGGATAGTTCAGTGAGCACCAACGTCTACCCTCCCCTTTTCGGCCTTGTGCCACAAGTTTTGTATTTTTTACAAAAATAAATATTGTTAATTACTCTTGAAGACGTGTGCAGGAGTGAGGGAGATGTTCTTGGGCAGTTTTGACGTATCGTTAATTTTGACGTATTTTTGTCGTCACCCTTATCCGTAGTATGGGAGGGAACCTGAGGTTCTGGGACCACTTGGCTGTGAATTAGAAAAGATTGCGTGTGAAATAACAATGGTGAAATGTTCAATGTTCATGTATCAAATAAAGCATGAAATTAATGTTTTAAAATGTTTTGAAATAACTGTTTAAAAATGTGTTATGCAAAAATATTAGAAAACAAGAGTTCTCTACCTTTAAGCATTATTGCAGATTGAAATTGTGTTTTTTAATTATACTTGTTGAATTTTTGTCTTATGATGAATTTGACAATTTCTTGCTTTGTACTAAAAAAATTGATGGGGTCGTCTTGTAGAAGGTTTTTCTTCCTAGTAAAGTGGAATTTTAATAGGTATATTTTGGAATTTATCTTCAATTTTGAAGTTTGATGCTGTTTGTTTGCTGAGTAAGAATCCTTTTTTTAGTTATTGTTGAACTGGTGTTTTTGACGCGTGTTTCAGTTTGCAAAGAATTTTCCTCTTATGTCTGAATTTCAGTTCTTTTAGAGCTTGTTGCTGGTCCAATCTCGCTGGTCGCACTGTCTTTCCTCACTGGCGAATTCCAGGCACGCTTTTTTTGTTTGTGTTTCTCACGTGCTGTAACAGGATTTTTCGTGGGGAATTTCAAATTCCTGGAACGCTGAATTCCTAAAATGCTGTGATCTCGTATTGACCAATCAGTGATTGCTGCTAAGGTTTATTTCATTCTCTATTCATCTGGAAACAGGTTTTGATGTATGATTGCTGCTTGACACTACTAAAACAATTAAATTTCTAATTTTTAATATTTTTTATCTTCACTCATATTTCGAATTCAGGATGAACTGTATCAGTCCCATCAAAATGTTTTTTTTTAAAGGTAGCTTTTTTAGCTAGTCTTTCTTAAGTGGTGGATGAGTGTAAGTTTAGGTTTAAAGGCGATGAGGTTAGTGTTCGTTCCAAAATCTTCCACTACAATAATTTTAAATTTAATCACAAGAAAACAACACAACACAAACGGTTTATAAAATAAGACGACGACAGGTTGAATATCAAATAACAAGAGAATATTTATAAATGACAAACAAATAAAGTGTTGAATGTTCACAATGATACAAACTGTGAAGATGAAAAATGTTCAGTGAAGTTCTTTATGAAAGATTGAATAAAGTTCGTTGAGAAAATTAATATTTGAAGAAAGTTCAAATACGAAATTCAATAAAGAGCCAACCAAAGTGCACAAAGAAAGTTCGTGGCTTTGCACAAAGTTCGAATGCAAATAAAATATTTGAATTGAAATTACATACCTTGTCAGTCATTACAGATGAAACAGTAAAAATATCTTAATCTTCTAAATTATAATAAGAATATTCAGTATTCATTTTTAGTGTCACAGAATGTGTAACAGAATATGTATGAAAAAGGTATGAACATTACTTTTCAACAAAGATGTAAGTTTCGTGAATGTTGTTTGTAAGATAATAATGGAACTAGGAATAGTTCGTTGAAAGTTTCTTTGAACAAACGAAGAAAGTTTTTGACTGAAATAGATAGGTGTGATATGAATGTGAGTGACCCTAGAATCCGTAGCACGTATATAGGAAAAAATTGAGAAGAAAGTGAGCGCGCGAAAAGAGGAGTGCCACGGGTCCAAGTGTCTGAACTTGACCGACGTGGATTCGAGTGACAACTGGTGTGCACTGAAGCAAGGGTCCAAAAAAAGACGCCTTATATACGTTTCAAAGATCAAAAATCGGCTCAAACAGGCCTTTAGGATTTTTGGTGCAAAACCGGGTTTGGACCAATGAGAATGCTTAGAACACAATCTACAACTATTATTGGCTGGTGCATTGATATTGGATTGTTCCAATATGTTTTGACCTGAAACTGGGGTGGATAGCTTATGCTATTCCTACACTTATCCTGCCAAAAATTCATCGCAATTAACGGTATGTCACTGCCAGTTTATATACCTGTGTCTGAAAATATTTATCAGTTATTTTTACTCTTTCTCCAGTTTTCGTCAGTATATTTACTGCAAATATTTCTTCTTCAACTTTCATTTTGTTTTTACATACCTTCTGAAAGTGATCTTTTTTTTTTTTTTTGCAGATTAGGCATGTTTTACTGAAAGCTGGGCATTTAATTTTTTATCTTACATGCTGTTTGCCACAATCAGTCAGTCAGTTAAGTGCCATACTTGATACACGCTTGGGCAATCATGTCTCGAAAGAGACATGACTGACTGGGCAGAAGATTATCCCGCAGTAGGCTGCCATTGCTTTCTGCGGTAGACTGGTTGCCGACCAAGGCTATAGAACCCAATCTGTCCTATTATTTAACCCATAACTGGAGGGAAGAGATGGATTAATACCTTTCCCAAGGGTATTTGCGTGTAAGTGAATGCAAGGGATTCAACTGGAATTTGAACTCGGCTCCCCGATTTCTCGTTCCAAGCCGATATCCACTTTGCCACAGTACTTGTATTAAATTTCATATTTCTTTACTGCTTCACATCCTGTTGTTGTAAGGAACATATCCATAATCTTGTTTTTTTATCCTTCATTTTGTCTGTCTCTCAAATTCTTTATCCTGGCCAGTGCTGCAAATCCATATCGCCACATGCTTTGGATCATTGAACATGATCCGACATCCTATTGTTGTGATGTGCAAATCTTGTAGGAAGCTATGTCATTTCTCCTACCATTCATGCTTGAGGATTTCTCTATGTGTGTATCTCATTTGCATACTATGCTACAATTTTATTTACAAAAATTAGTAAGAAACATATCACTGAAAGTATTGTCCATTGCAAGGCACTACTTTTTCTCATCTTTCTGGCAGCATTTGAATTCCATTTCAGAAAAATATCTTTTGAGGCTAATCATGAGTTGAGCCATTTTTTTTTTTGGCATTTTCATAAGAATAAAAGTGCTGCTCAGTCAGGCCATGTGCCATCAATCAAAACAAGTAATAATCAGACAGGGCAATGTCTGGTGAATATAGCTGGTGGTATAGGACAATATGTGGCCTAGTGTAGTCATGTTGCAAAATCCCTTTGTTGTGTCTCTGCTTGTTTTTTCTTCAGTTGTCTTCTTCCTTATGTGCCATGTCCCTTCAGGATGTAGGTGATCATGGACTTCCACTTGCCTCTTGCTTGGCTCAAATGGATCAATTGTAGTCAACAGCAATCTTCCATATTGGTTTCAGTCAAGTTGAGCAGCTGATAATAAACTACAACCAGCTTATTCCACCAAATGCAGAGCAGAAGCTTTGAACCATTGATATTTGACTTTACTGCTGATCTTGATGCATGGTTGAGCTTACCCCACAATCTTCTATGCTTAGAGTTATTGTAGTGTATCCCTTTTTATCACCAGTCACAATCCAATGCAAAACAGCTTTCCTTTTCTGCCATTGAAGCAGCTGTTCACATGTGACAAAACACTGTTTGATGTCTCTCAGCTTCAACTCATATGGCACCCAATGTGCTGGCTTTTGAATCATTCCTAATACTTTCAAAAATTTCAAACTGTCGTGTGATCAACTCCTAATGATTCTGCAAATTCAGCTTGTGCCTGACATGAGTTTTCATGAAGTAATGTCTTCAATTCTTCATCTTCAAACTTTTTTAGTGTGCTAGAGCCTTCTTTATCTTCAATATCAAAATCATTATTTTTGAAGTGTTTAAACCAATCTCTGCATGTTATTTCTGACAGAGCATGGCCACCATAAGTCTCAACAAGAATTCTGTGTACTTCAGCTGAAGATTTCTTTTGAATTAAAGTAGTGGAGTAAAATTCTTCACAAATACACTTTCTTTGGTATGAAATTAAACATGTTTAATGCTCTGATAAACAAAGTTGTTTACACTTCGGTGAAATGACATGCACTGAATTTCACTTTACTTTCTTATAGATGCATTACCATCTGAAACTACTTGCATGCAGTTCTGGAAACGCCATCTGTTGGAAAACAACAAGAATTTACTCAAGGTCATAATAGATAAATAACATTTTTATGAATAGTAAATTTATTTAAGTGAATATTTAAAGTTATTGAGTTGAAACAAAGCTATTTTACCTTGAAAAATAGTGAATTAAACCAATCAGGATGTTTTGATTGTTCATAGTTTGGACCAAGTTTTGTAACTCACAAATTATTATATTCTGTTTTGTTGAGATATTCTTGTTGGTCTGAAATTGATTTGACACTTGGCATATGTATTTCAATTTACTTAAGATATACTAATATAGCTAAATTACAGTAAATGATCACATATTTATTAAGTTTTTTAAGGTGTCCGTTATGTTTGAGGATAACACTAGTTTCATGGAGATTGCACAAAAGCAGTGATTAAGAAGCTTCTTCACATCCACCATCTTTACATCACAGAGATTCCTCTGGTGGTATAAAAAAGCTTGTAACAACTTTCATCTGATAGAAGCTACATGGAACTATCAGAGGTTCACTGTGCCTGTTTCTGCCTACCTTCGGCAGTTGATGGAATACCTCTAAAGACTATTGCAGCACAAAGATGACTTATAATTCAGCCTGGTGGTGAATTATTTTATTGTTGGTTATCGTGGATGTATATGCATATATGCACTTTACTATCCTCTGTGAGTTAAGTGATCATAGATCCTGCAGAAGGATTCATCTACCCTTTAACAGGTCTTCTTTTTAATCATGTTGAATGCCAAGCCACACTCTTCACCAGAAAAACCTAGGAATAGAACTGGTTTAGTTGACAATAACCCAACCATATGGCAGGTAGTACTGGCTTACATAGAATCAGTATTTATTAGAGTGACCTACATAAATGATCATATTACATCTCAATATATGAACAATAAAATATATAGGGTGTATCTATAATATACTCTTTAGGCATTAACACAGGCTCATACCCTTGCCTGCATATGAAAATATTTGTTTCATTCTTACAATCAATGTTTGCTCCTTATATCAGTAAAATGATAGTTAGTAAAAAAAAAAATTGATATTATTGCTATTTTCCTGGATGGAATATTGATTGTATTGATAATCTCAGTATACACTTGTGTATTCACTTTATTACAATTTCATGCATTTATATTTTTACATTGACCTTAACACAAAATCTTATTACAACAGAAATAGTTTTGCTTTGATGACTCTTCCATAAATTTACATTTTTTTTTAAACCAATATCCAAAAAATCTTTCAAATTTACAATAAGCCTCACATATGCCCATATTAGATGGTTAATACATGTTTTCCTTCACTGAGCACAACAGAATTCCATCTTAGAAAAGCTTTTTTAAGAAATTTTTGTTAAGGGATTTGAAATATGCTACCTTGACAAAACATAATATTTTCTTGTTGCTGGATATTCAAAAGGTTAAGTCAAGAATATTTTCAAAATAAAAGTCTTTTCCCATAGAAAAATAGTGTTATGCTTTGGGATACACTTATTGAATTTCTGTCAAAATCAATTTCATATATCTTCTAAAGTTGTGTGGTATAAATTATCTAATAATAATAATAATAAAGGAAAATAAATTAAAACAGCAAAGGTTCATGATAAGGGAAATTAATAGTCAAGAAAGAATAATAAAATAAAGAATTATATGCATGAAGGAAAAGAAAAAGAAAACAAGTAGTAAAGTATATGGAAAAGAACATTCAAATGATGATTTATAGTTTCACCATCAGACCTGACAGATAGGGAACAAAGATGTTAATTGGCTGAGATGAACATATAGGATATGAAATCCTATATTTTACAGTGAATAGCTGAAGCCAAAAATAATAGAAAACACACACATAAAATCACTAAAAATAAATTTTGGTACAAAATACTACAAAAATAAGATTCAAAATAAACTAAGTGTTTCTGGTTTCTGATTGGACAAAAACAAATTGAACTTTCAATGACCAATGTTTATGGTTCTTGCTACCAAAAAAATAAGTTAGCATTTGGAGCCAATCATGTGATTGAGTTGGCTACTTATTTATTTATTTAGTTATTTTGGTAGTCAGTCACTCAGTCAAGTCAAGCCAATCAGTCATTCAAGTCAGTCAAAGAACACAGTAGAACACTAATGACAACAACAACAAGATACTTCTGCTGACTCCTCAGAAATTACATACTATAAGTAGCATTGTCTGCTGTGAGGTTGTCACTAGTTTGCAGATGATAGATTAAAAGGAAAGATGACTCAGGTTGTTGCAGGATCCAACCGAGCCAGTGAACACAGCATTGATTGATAGTGCAGAGGATGGTTCTTTGGTGAAGCTCTTCATTAGACACAAGATTAAACTAGTGAACTTCCCCAATGGTCTTGAGGGCATAAGACTTACAACCATGAACACAGAATGCCAACAATAAAAATAAAATATTCTCATCAATCAGTACAAACTAAGCAATATTTTTAAACAAATAAATGAAACTACAGAATTATTCTTATGTCTAAAAATATACTAAAAAATATAATTCTGAACCTTGTCAGTCTGAGTTTAAATATCAACATGATTCTATGCTACATACAATAACATTGCTATTTGTTACATGCAAAATAAAAAATTTTATACTGGAACTTTTTACTCTTTGATGAATTTTAAAAGTTATATTCCTTAACTTTAACAACAATTTCATTTTTCATGATAAAAAATATTTATTTTAAAAAATATATTTTTGTCATACATGTGTAAGGATCAAAATGGTAATTATCTCACTCTGATATGGGTCATGTGACAGTCACTGAGTGGCGTCACTTCATACAGTGATGAAAGTGGTCAGTCATTCATTTAGTTTACAGTAGCCAAACTGAGTGATTTTTACTCAGACGACTTAGCCCGTGATGAGGCTAAATCTGCCTCCCCAGCAGCTTACAAGTTAATGACACCATTACCCTTTGGGAATATATCTTCCCCAGATACAGAAAGAATCTCCAATTCATAGTTCTCAATTTGTTTCCTGTTCATGGAATATGTCTTTGCCTAGGAAATAGTAGATGAATCTGGTCTATTTGAATATGGAGTCTTAAACAGGTTTTCTCCAGAAACACAGAAAAATCTCCAAATTATATCTAAGACCCTATCTTTTCATTCTTCTTACACTCTGCTTGCTGTGCGGATATATGCTATATTTTTCTATGCATAGGACATGTATATATAGTTTTGTATGTGTCTTAATGGTATAAAATTCTTTCTGAGAAAGAAGAGCATTTGTCATTGCTTTTCCTTTCAACCATTTAATTCATAAAATACAGTGTTATTATATCATGAATATAATAATACCCATAATGGGGGAAATACAAATGGGAAAATAAATCATTCTTCCAAGCTCTCCCATCATATTGGTGACCATGACACAATATTATTTACATGACATTTGATATTAGATGCCAATAACAGGATAAAAAGTGTGTAACATTTTCCACAGGAAACAAGTCATGTTGATACAATTAAAATATGGCAATATGATAATACATGGGAATATTTTGTCAGTACTTTCTGGCATAAAATCTCCATAAACTGTTGTTCACAACATGAAGAAAAAGATAAAACATTAAATATTGACTTTTCCAACATGTCAATTAACAAAATACAGTTTCAACATGTATTTTTTTATTATGGTTAATGTCAGAGAAGAAAGAGCAATTCATTGTTGTGGAAAGGTTCATAAACATTGAAAAACTCTAATTTGTCTAAAAAATATTAAATAATTGCCATTTCTTAGCACTAACTAAGAACTTCACAATGTTTACATTAAATACATCTCCATCTATCTAGTATCTTTTACATAGAGATTTTTCTCTGGTCACATATTCATTCAGAAGTTAAATATATGAAAACAACTTTTTCCACCTCTGATTTCTTTTTGCCACTATTTTAACTTTTATATAATTATAGCAAAGTCAAATACAACTTTTCCTAGTAAACTAATGGATTTTATATGATTTTTTTTTTTTTGTTAATTTTAATAGCATATCTTTTTGTTACATTTTCAATATTTCCATTTAGGAATGTTTTTTCTATGTGTACATTATCATTAAATAAGTCAAGTGTATCAAATACATGAATGCTGGCTATTAATGGTATTTACATCGTTGTACATATATTTCAAGACAAAAACTGTTTTCATACACTTTTACAGTTTGAGATTTTGCACTAATGCAGATATTTTCAATATGGCCACCTCCCAGGTGAGTTTGGGTTTGGCATGCTTCAAAATCACCCCCTTCACTACCGGCAGTTCATCTACTCCTTCCACCATAACATATAACATGTATTAGTAAGCCCCATCTCTTTGAACTAATTACAGTAACTACTTACCTACATAGGTTGATATTTAATCCAAATATTAATCAATGAAGAGTAACACAAGTTTCAAAATTTATGTTTTTCATTCCAGTGTCTGTGTTAAGAAACAAGAGTTATTATTCTGAAGTAAGCTTTGTACTAATATAAATTTTTTTATCTCGACTCACAACATGTGTGATATATAAATTGTCATAACTGCTTTTTTAATTAAACTTTACAAGGTGGATTTCACAATACTCCCCCGGAAGTTCATACGAAAGTTTTTTAGGAAATGACACTAATAGTTTGTGATATCCTCTGTAATATCCAGAGAAGCAGATTTTGTTTGGTCAATACTGACCGTTATCTCTTTTCTGTTTACAAGTAAAATAAAATATTTTGGCTGTCGTGCAATATGTCTAGGGTACTGTATAGAGTTCTGCACTGTGTTTGTTCGGCTTTATATCTGATAATTTCTGGTGAATTTGGTATGTCACCAAATGTTTTCAATGGCACATGTTTGAAAGAAATAATTGCATCTCTTTGGTTGAAATGATATGTTTATGTGTGTATGTACAAATATGTCATTTATAGCATGAAATGAAATGTAAATTCGCTTTCATTAATCAGATTCGTTAGTTGCAAGTTGCTATTGTGTATGTCCCGATGAAATAGATTGGACATTGCTTGTTGCATAGTAATGTCACTGAGATATGAATGATTAAGTTTGTCATCAAAAAAGTACTTATCTGAAGCACTATCATTATAGTGCTGTTAATTTTAGTGAGTTAAAATTGTCGTAGCATGCTCTGGAAAAATATATATGAAGATGCCAGTGGTTAAAAACTTTGATCTGCAAAGTTGAGTTTGCGGGTGAAATGAATGCCTCAAAAATGCCAGCGATTGAAAACTTTGATCTGCAAAGTTGTTAAGTTGTATGCTGGTGAAAATGGATGTCAAATGTCGACGAATATTTTGTAAGAACTTTAAAAGATTTAATGTCAATTTTTCTTGGAGGTGCTGTTGTCTCCAGTATAAGTAAATTGAAATTACAGATGTCTTACTCATTCTTAAAAAAAGTTTTGAAGAACATTGGAGAATCAATGTTGAGTTTATATCATATATTTTTTGGAAAGCCTGAGAGAAAGAAATTTAGATGAAAATCATATTTTTGTTTAGCTGTCTAGTAAGAGAAAGCAGTTTATGAGTCTGGTGTTTGACTAGTTGGTCAGCTAGATGGTTGGCTGGCTGGTGCCAAAATCTTTCATGTAGTGAGTAATATTCAGCCTTTTGCATCACTTGGGAACTTTGTTGAGGTAGCTCAAAGGATACAAGCGTGAATAAAATGCGTGGATAATTGTAGTTCCCAGTGCAATGTATTTTTTACTGGGTGAAAATAGTGATGGAGTCAGATTCACCAAATCGTTGTGATGCCAAGTTGTTGTTGCAACAGGAATATTTTTCTTTTAAAATGTTGGGTTGCCACATTGTTTTACTTCAGACATTGAGGTTGCCAATATGTCACCATTATTTGTAGTGAAGGAAATTCAATACTGTTGTAGACTTAAGCCAAACAAAGTATGTACCCAAAAGATGCTTTTAAGTATAGAGTTCGCTGAATAGATTTGTGCGTTGGAGAAAATGTTGAATGATAGTTCCTTTGAGTTTGAAGTAGGAAGAAGTTTGAATGTTTATTAAATTGGCCTTTTGTCAAATATAGCCAAACTCTCTACAATTTAAAGGTTATCAGTATTATCAGAAGGTTGAAAGTTAAAAGAATAAAATTATTTCATTTGTATGTGAAAGTAGAATTTTATTAAAAGAACAGAATAACATCAATCTGTCAGAGTTAAATGTCCCAAGAGAAATAACAGTAAGGAGTTTAGTGAATCCAGATTTTTAGTTATAAGTATCAGAGTGTGTGTGTATGATTTACAGGTTTGTAATAAAATCTGTATTCCTTTCCCTTTTTACGGCCAGCAAAAAAGTAAAAAGGAAAGTACAGCAATAAAGGAAAATTGTACTTATCAGATGTTAATTTTTAGGAGTCAGTTGAAGTATCTTGTTGTTGTTGTTGTTGTCTTCTTCTTTGTTGACTGCGAGAATGGTGAAGATGAAGGAGAAGTAAAGGAAATTAGCACACGAGAAGAAGGAGAATGAATGTGTGATGGGACCTTATGTCTGGGTCAGTGACTTGAAGTTTTTGTCACATTTTGGTGTTGTCATCTTTAATTTCTGCTTCCAGCTGACTGATTGATTCAACTTTCTTATTCTTTTTATAGTATTTTACTTTTTCACATAGACGTGTCAACTTTTCTCTCAGGTTTGCAAATCTCTTCCTTTTATTGGTTAGAAAATTAATTTAACATTGGATCATGAATTTGGTTTCGTATTTTTCTTTCAGTATGGAGTCAATCTTTTTCCTATTTGTCAAAATTAAATTTCACACTGGATTGTGAATTTTTGTCAAAAAAGGGAGTTACTTTTTATTGTGTATTCACCACAAGTTAATTAATATGATTGTGTGAGTGAGTTGCAATTTTGGTTTTTGTGTTTAGAGTTCTTAACAAAATTCAACTGATCACATTTGCATGGATTTCTGTGGCACTCGGTTGACATTCGAATTTTCACTGAGGATTAATATTGGGTGAGTAAATAAGTAATTGTGTGAATGAGAGCTGGAATTGAAGTGAGTGAGAGAGTAAATTTCTCACTTGAGAATTCAGGTTCTTGCTGCATGGCGAATAAAGTGAGCGACTGTGCTCCTGTCTAATACATACTGATTTGCATAGGCATCTGCTTCCTGCTCGACATGAAGGTTCTCTCTAAGTTTTCTCCTTTTATAGAAAATATGTAGGCTCTGGAACACATCGTAAGTTTTGGCAGATTTTACATTTGAACATGTTCCAGACATGCCTTCAATTTATTGACCAATCAGCGAAGACTAACGCAAGTTTCACACTTTGTGTTTTTTAATCCTATGTCTGGTTTAAGAAACACGAGTTATTGTTTTTAAAGTAAGTTTTGTACTAATATAATTTTTTTTATCTGGATTCACAACATGTGCGATATATAAATTGTCGTAACTACTTTTTTAATTAAACTTTGTAAGGTGGATTCCACAATATATTCTCAAAAGGAAACAGCACTATGGTCTTGTAAGTTGCTGGGGAGACAGATTTTGCCTCAGTCTGAGCCAAGTCTAAACCAAATGAATGAATGACCAATTTCATCATTGTATTCATGTTGCTAAGTGGTAGTCATTTGACTACCACTAAGATAGTGGTAAAGTGAAGATAATTGCCTTTTATATCCCTACAATAGTTTCTTTATTATCCTTGTGGTATTCAGGATCTAAAATCTTCTTCTCGTTCTTAGTTGAAAAAATTTATTGATGTGATTGTCTTGAAGCCAAGCCTGATTTTCTTCACTTTCGATTCATCTAATAAATAAACCTGTTTTTTATTGCAAGTGATTAATCAGTTAAGTGTCATACGTGATACATGCTTTGGGCAATCATGTTTTAAGAGACATGACTGACTAGGCAGAAGATTATTCCACAGTAGGTTGCCATTGCTTTCTACAGTAGACTGGTTGTCAGCCAAGGCTATAGAACCCAATCTGTCCTATTATTTAACCCATAACTGGAGGGAAGAGATGGATTAATACCTTTCTCAAGGATATTTGTGCATAAGTGAATGCAAGGAATTCAATGGCTTTTATAAGCTTTTCTTATTCAAGCAAGGAAAGAAAAACATTGGTTTTTCCAAAAGTAAATTCATATAGAACTCGGTAAATTTTCATTGTATGTCCCGTTGCTTTTCCCCTTCGAATTTATCCAAAATAGCATTATCTCTGTGCAAATGTATATGCTGAACTCAAATCAACAATTAGTTATTGAAGAAACTTACCTTTTTTGCTTTGAAAGTCCATAAAAAAAACGAACTATATCTCGCACATTTTCTCTCCTGTAACTCTCACGAAGTCATGTAATTAAATGCAGAATGACGGACTGTGCATGTGATCAAATTTTGGCAGATTTTTCTTCATTTACTGATACTTCCGCCGATGTACTTCCGGTAATTAAAGTAATGCGCTATTGTATTTCTACGCTTATTACTCTCACAACAGGAAGTACATCGCCGGAAGTTTCAGTAAAGGACGAAATTCGACCAACATTGCTGCCTACGTCATTCTGCAATTAATTACATGACTTCGTGAGAGTTACAGGAGAGAAAATGTGCGAGATATAGTTCGTTTTTTTTATGGACTTTCAAAGCAAAAAAGGTAAGTTTCTTCAATAACTAATTGTTGATTTGAGTTCAGCGTATACATTTGCACAGAAAGAATGCTATTTTGGATAAAAAGGAGGAAAAGCCGTCGGTACTTAAAACGAAAATTTACCTAGAACTCATTTCTAAGCTTGAGAATTTTCCCCGGGTTTATAAATAATGTGATCAGAATAAGAAATAAAGAAATGAGTAAATTAAATTTCAACGACATTTTTGTGCACTGCAAAATAACATCAGCTAATAAAAAAAAGTTTTTCTTTTTTTCGTAATAGAAATTGAAAATCTAAATAAGGGTACATACATTAAAGAATTTATTTTAGATTCGTTTGTCTATTTTAATATTGCATTTTTAGAAAAACTGGAAAATTAATACTAAAATAAAATTATCTGAAAGTCTGAAAAAAACATTAACGAAAAAGAAAACAATTACATGCTTAGCAGACGCCATATCTAATTTGGCTTTTGTCACGTGATAAAACATGGCTGCATTTGTGTTTTGACGTGTCGTTATCCAAATTCCGAAGTGAAAACATTCCGTTATTTAGTACCTGGGCGATTTTTGTATGTACTACTGATTGAATCAACTCTGTAAAACTATGGTCAGTAATTTTTTTAAAATAAATAACTTTCTATTTAAGAATAAAGTGGCGAATATGAGTAAAGCTTATGATACGTGTTATAAAAAATATTTTGTTTGTGCCTAGTTCCTTCCGTGTGGACTTGATTCTAAATGTTTACTTGGTTTTTTAAGATTATTTAGATTTTAATAAAATTAGGAGAATTTTGAAAAATTACGATAGGTTTGAATACTTACGTTTTTTTTTTTTTTTTTTTTTTGGCTTTTATTTTTATTTATAGTTTTTACACATACCTGGTAAATTATTAATTTTACCTTCCAGTCCACGATTCGAGTGCACCTGCAAGAATTAAGGAAAACTCTATTTTAAGGCTATTTAGAATATTTAAAATAGTATTTATACTGACAAAACAAAATTAATGTCATTATTTCGATTTATTATCACGTTTAAAAAAAAAAAAAATTTAATAAAACTTTTTCGTTTACTGGCACTGGTTACATATTTTCAGTCAAACCTACATTTTTAATTTTAATTTTGGTAATTTAAACACTGTTTCATACCAAACAGTCTGAATTTTTATTTCTTCAACAAAGTTCATATTCTGACCCCCATGTAAGTTAGTAAATTCATGCAAAAATCGTTTTAAGCGGTAACACAAAATGAAAAATAGTGAAGCTACAAAACCAAAAGTGGTTCAAACAACAATTGACTTGGAAAGTTACAGATGTCAAAAAACAAACAAAAAAAGAAAAAGCAGATTCCTTCCCCGCCTTTTTTTTTTTTACTTTCAAAAATTAATGATCCCATAAGCTGTAGAGTCATGGAATTTTTTTAAGCGTAAGTTATTTCATTTTTTTTTTTTACTTTAGAAAAAATAGGTACCGTCAAAAAATTTAAGTTTAAAATAACCTTAAACCTACGCATTTAAAATAATTTTCTTTTTATACTTAGAATTGGTTTTCTTTTTTTTTTGTTGAAAAAATAGTCTCAGTAAAAGCCACTCCGTAAAAAAATAATTTTATGCATTTTAGGCTTGTCTCTTCTTGTAAAGACATTTTTTTAAAAATTATTTTTTAAAAAATATCATTCAGCCGATTTTTTTAAAAAAAATTTAAAGGGGAGGAAAGTTTAAGACAATTTCAAAATCTCCTTAAAATTAAATATCAATACAGAGAATACTTTAATTAGAATTTATGTAGAAAGTGCATAATCTGGTATGATCAATTTAAAAACAAGGCACATACACTCAAGCTCTTGATCACAATGACTTGTCACAAGTCATTGTGACTTCATGCTAGCACGTCGTAAAAAAAACTATCATTAATTTCTGAATCATTGATGTTTTAACAATATCGTGCTGTTATTTTACAGTAAGATAGCTTGTAAAAAATATTAAATTATTTTAAATGTTCTCTTCATCCAACTTCTCATATATTAGTTTTGTAAAATTAGTGCAGTTAGGTTAAGTTGAAAGGTTAAATTTTGTTTGAGCAGATTTAAAAAGCAAGTTTATGCACTGCAATAGACTTTTTTAGTCAAATTACTCATGTCGCATATTAATTTTAAATTAAAATTATTGAATAAAATATATCTTAGTGCTCTAAACTCTTGATAAAAATGGACCAAAATTCATTATTTTTTTACATTTACATCAAATGTATGAAAGATTTCGCTTCCTGTTGTACAATATTTATCATTCAGTAATTTTTATTGTAATAGTTTATATATATATATAAATGAATAAAGAGCGAAGAATGTTTGCAACATTCAAAACATTATTTTAAAACAGTGCTCAATATGAAACTAGAGCAATGAATATTATACTTTAGAACATGTACATGTTCTAAAGTATAATTTATAATATATATATAAACCACTAACAAAGAATGCAAGGGACAAAAATAAATGTCCACTTCAAGGTTTCAGTAAAACAAAAGAAATAATTTACAAGGCAGAGGTACACGACCCAGATGGCCAAAACAAAATATCTTGGGCTCATCTTTAAAATAGAAAAATTAAAAAACAATACAAAATTGGCTAGTCTGGAAATTAAAATCAAAATATGGAAAAGACCCAGACATAATGTAGAGCATTGTAAAAACAGCCAAGCCTTACAATGGTGGAAAAATATGTAGACTGTGCCAAGAAGAAAAATTATGATATTCCCAAATAAAGATGAACTGTTAAATGGAAGAACGGAAATTATGACTAAATGCATCCAAACTAAGAAATACCTCTTAGGATCATACAACCGTGGATGAAAACGTCATAATCCATTTTAATTTAAAAATTGTACATTCATAAATTCCCTGCCATGTGAGCGTTCAAATACAAGAGTGTTTTTAAAAAGAAAAATGGTAAACAATAAAATTAGTTATTAAAAATCGTCTGAAGACACCACTCATGGTAGAAACCTGGGTAGCAAAATAACTCGTTTAAAAATGGAATAAATATATATATAATATAATTATGCTGTTAATACTTTTAAAGGGCAAATAACTGATTCCTTTTCATTTTTACTTTTAGGATTATTCAAAATTTCTGGATGAAAACTTTGAAGTGAAAGAATGGGTTAATGGAGCCTTTAAATCTCACAAGGATCCTGTTGTTAGTAAAGATGTGAGTATATATTTTACCAAATTATAAGTTAATGTACATTATTCTATTGTCTATTGTAAACAATTTAAATATAGGCACATAAATTGTTGTTCTTTTTTTAACCCTGGTTGTACATTATACATTTTTTTTAACTTACATCAGTGCAATAAATTAGCTAGAGTTACTTTCTCTTCACTCATATTTTTTATATGTAAGAAAAGTATGTACTTTTTCTCTCTGGACACTATTGTGGTGCAGTGTATATCAGCTTGGAACAAGAAATTGAAGAACCAAGTTCTAATTCCAGTTAAATTCACTTATACACAAATACCCTTGGGAAAGGTATTAATCTGTCTCTTCCCTCTAGATATACGTTAAATAACAAGATAGATTGGGTTCTAGAGCCTTAGTTGGCAACCAGTCTACTGCAGAAAATAACAGCAACCTAATGCAGGAAAATCTTCTGCTTGGTCAGTCATGTCTTGAAAGAGACATGATCACCCAAATGTATATCACGTACAGCGCCTAACTGACTGACATAGGGCTAAGTAAATGTTTGGTATTTACAATTTACTGTTCATACAATTTTTTTATTGATGCTATTCAACTTTCAACAAGTATATCCTGCATTTGTGATGTAATGAATATGCATACACTTGGTTCCCCCTCACATTTCATACACGATACAAGTGTCTAAATATAAAAAATAAGAGGATAATGATTTTGTCACATATGCAGGTATGGTTAATGCACAGTGTGAGGCATTTAAATTGAATGAATTGTCAAGCGACATGTTCAAGTGTCTAATTTTTGTTCAGGGACTAACAACACTAAAGGACAAAGAAATTAGGTTAAGAATCCTCACTATCATGGAACACAGGACCCGAAGATTATGCTACAAAAATAACAGAATAATGTCAGTGACTTAACATAAAAAAATAATACTCAGTTTGAGGAGAAGAGCATTTTGCGAGTACAAACTGTAAGACAACAGACGTAGATACAGAATAAAGAAAGAAAAATGATATGCAGTTTGTGTGGAGGACAGCATATAAAGAAAGATTGTTTCTTTAGAGATAAAAAAATGTTTTAATTGTGAGCATGTGAGCCATAGAAGATCACATTGTTGGGCAAGACATTAAAAGCAAAGTCGAAAACAAAGATGAATGTAGTTTGGTTGAAAAACACAACTGAGGAGGGTAAAAGAAGAAAATACCTCAATGTAAAAATAAATGGGCAGACTGTACAATTATTACTCGATTCTAAAGGTGATATCTCGGTAATAAACAAGCAAACTTGGAAAAAGATTGCTGACCCACCATTAATTAACACAGACAAAATTACTAGTAAAGTGTCAGGAAAAAGACTTAAGTTTAAAAGTGAATTAAAATGTAACATTTTGTTCATGGGAAAAATTCACAAACCCAAAGTCTATGTGCTCCCTGGTTCAGAAAACCTCTTTGGTTTAGATTGGATCATACTGTTCAACTTGTGGAAATTACCAGTAAATTCCTTTCTTTAACAAAGTTAACATCATGGAGAATGATAAGACGAAGAAAACAGAAAGATTTATTATGGATTTGAAAAGCGAAATCCCGCACGTCTTTTCAAAAGGACTAGGTCTGTGCACAAAAACAGAAGTCAACTTCGAATTGAAAGAAAATGTGAAACCAATTTTTAGACCAAAGAGAAAAGTATCATTTTTGGCACTAGACAATAAATGAAGAATTAGAAAGGTTGGAGAAAAGTGGCATAACTTCGAAAGTTGATTACTCAGATTGGGTGTTTCCAACCATATATATAAAAAAGAAAAAACAAAAAATCAGAGTTTGTGCTGATTTTTTGACAGGTTTAAAAGACTATTTGAAAGACCACGTGTGCCCTCTACTGTCTCTTGAGGATATATTCACTAAATTAAACAAAGGAAGAGTGTTTTCAATGTTGGACTTGTCAGAGGCTTACCTTCAGGTTAAAGTCAGTGAAGAATGTTCGAAATACCTGACAATAAACATGCATAAAGGGATGTTTAAACTAAATTGACTTCCGTATGAATTGAAGGTAGCTCCAAACTCATTCCAACACAATGTTGGCTGGTATGAAGTATGCAATCATATATTTGGATGATATGATACATTGGAGTAGATAGACTAAACTATCGCCTGGTTCACACTTCACCCATGTCTATTGAACAGGTGAAGAGGCTCATCCCTTGTTCCCTGTTTAGGATGTGGTTTCCGGCTTTCTCTTTTCCATTCTTTTTACCCTTACATATCCTCCTGTGCATCAGTGGCGTTATTGCCTTGCTTGGGGCGATATGATTAAAAAAAAAAAAAAATTTTGATTAAAAGTGAAAACGAGGCCCAACACAAAACACATATTAGAGCAGTATTTCAGAGAACTGAGGAATACAGGTTCAAGCTGAGTGCTGAAAAATGTGAGTTCTTCTTAAAGAAGATAAAATATTTAGGGCAGATCATTTGACAGTAAAGGAAGAAACCAGATCCGGAAAGGGCTGAGGCTATAAAAAATATGCCAGCACCTGATAATTTGGCTAAACTCCAGGCATTCTTGGGATAAATAAGCAATTATAGCATTTATATCCCGAAGGTGTGTGATATAAGAGCTCCTTTAAATGAGTTGCTGAAAAAGGGCACAAAGTGGATATGGTCAATAGAATGTGAACATGCTTTTAAAAAAATAAAAAGCTGTCTATTAGCAGACCTATCGTTAGTGCATTTTGATCTAAACAGGAAAATTATTGTAGCAGCAGATGCCAGTAATGAGAGACTAGGTGCTGTATTGCTTCATAAATTTGAGGACAGATCTACAAAGCCAATAGCACATGCCTCGAGAACATTACTGCCTGCTGAACGAAGTTACAGTCAAATTGAAAAGAGAGTTTAGCAATCTACGCTCTGAAAAAATTTCACAGGTTCCTATACAGAAGAGAGTTTATTCTGTAAACAGATCCCAAACTGCTGTTATCAATATTTGGAAAAAAAAGGTATACCAACTCACACAGCAAATCAACTCCAGCGTTAGGGTGTAATTCTACTGAATTATAATTTCAAAATAGAATAAGTACCTTCAAAGAAGCTAGATGGGTTATCAAGATTGATACCTGAATATATGAAACCATTGAAAGAAATAGTAATAGCGGCGCTAAGAGACGAAAGTGAATTGTCAAGTCTGGTATGCAACACTATTAGAGAACTACCAGTTATGCTAGATGTGAAAAAAGCAGCAGAGAATGATGATTTCATTAAAAAAATGAAAAGTTAAGTCTGGTTAATCGATAAATCTAAAAAAGGAAGTAGTGTGTTATCATTTTCAATTGGCGATTAGGTCTTACTATATACAGATAGTTATAATGCCAGGTACTCTGCAAAAGAAAATTCTAAAAGAATTTCACACTGGCCATCCAGGGATTTCGAGAATGAAATCTCTAATGAGAAGCTATACCTATTGGCCGAGGATGGACCAAAATATAGAAAACTTGGTGAAACAGTGCAGAGGATGTCAACTGGCAGCAAGGGATCTACCAGTAAAGAATCAGCCATAGCCAAAGACATGGCCCATAGACTCGATTGCCTATGGACTATGCAGGGCCCATAAATGGATCTTATTATCTAATTATTGTGGACAGTTTCATTAAGTGGCCAGAAATCGTTAAGTGCAGACATCCAACTGCGACAAATATAATAAACACACTTAATGAAATTTTTAGTCGCTTTGGTCTCCCTAAAACTTTTAGCGACAACGAAATGCAGTTAACAGGAAGAGAATTCAATGAATTCTGTTCATCATTGTCCGTTGATCATGTGACAATGCCAGTATATCATCCAAGATGAAATGGACAGGCAGAAAAATTTGTGGACACCTTTAAACGATCGTTAAAGAAAAGTCAAGGCGTGGACACGAATAAAATAAGTATTCAGAAACCTGAATATGATGTCAGGATTATCACCAGCAGAGTTAATGTTTGCGAGGAAAATATGCTCTGTCTTCGACAGGCTGTTGCCTAGTTTGGCGAAGAAAACTGTGAAAAAATAAAACCAGAAGACTAAAGCATATAAGCCAGGTGAAAAAGTTTTTTTCAAGAACTTTAGGGCTGGAAAAATGTATTGGGAAGAAAGAATCATAACCAAGAGGTCATATATGATATAAAAGAGGAAAAACTTTGGTGCAAAAGACATTGGAATCAATTGAGACCCAGATACACTACAGAAGTTATGGAAAACACCAAAGAAATTCCAATGGAAGTCCTATATGACACATCTGAAATTCCTGTTCCAGCAAGTCAACATTCACCAATGAAGGCATTTCTGACCTCAAAGCCAGAGGTACCAGTGTGTCAAACGCCACCACTGCAGAGAGAATTGAGGTGAAAAAGACTTATAAAAAAGTCAATCGATTATGTCCAAACCCTAAAAAGAGGAAATATTGAAGCTAAATGTCACAGGAAAATTTAGCTCAGGGGGAGGTGATGTAATGAATATGCATACACCTTGGTTCCCCCTCACAGTAATGTGATTGGCTGGTATCAGCTATAAATACAGACGAATGCAAGGACACATAGACATAGAGGTCTATATCCATAGGTCTACCACTAGAGGTCTACATGTCTACAACTATTGGTCTACGTCTATTGACTACGCCTACATCTCAGGATACTGCATACGACGAGTATCGTCCATTACATCTACTTGCTAGATTGTCCTACCCGGTTACATTTACCTAAACCACTTAGCTACCTCGAATCAGATATATATCCCTTTCCTTTCCAATTTGCTAATTCTTGAGTATCTCTCTTTTTCTTTTTTTGTTATATTCACTCCTTCAATTTAAAAAGCACTATTTCAAATGAAGGAGTGAGGTATTTAGTCTTTTGAAAGACTGATCCCTGTAACTAAAACTCCATTTAAATTGTGCATAAGAGTTTATTCAATTTTCATAAATGTTATAATATTTATTAGAATAAATGCTATAATACTAGAAATAAGAATTGGAAAATATTCTGATATAAAATTTATTTTCAATCAGTATATAAAAACATATGTTTGAAAGATTTTTAAGTTGTTAGATTTAAATATGAAAAGTCAATAAAAATGGGATTTGAACATCTGATACATCTGCATTTTTAAACTCTATAAAAATTCAATTAATTATTGAAATTGAATAAAATTTTGCAACAAAGAAAATTTATTTATTCACACATTTTCTTGAAATAGAAATTCATTTTAATATAAACCCAAAGCTACTGATAAAATTTCAGTAAAATGCCACTTGACAGAGAAAAGGTTTTATATA
This sequence comes from Ascarosepion bandense, assembly GCA_037127315.1. NCBI lineage: Eukaryota > Metazoa > Mollusca > Cephalopoda > Sepiida > Sepiidae > Ascarosepion > Ascarosepion bandense. The sequence goes on along the minus strand of JBBBDQ010000139.1, from coordinate 1,379,455 downwards.
TTTTACAAGGATAAACCAGCTATTTAAACCAGGTTAATTTCATTGGAAAAATATCTTCTGATTTTAACAATTTTCCCTAAATCATAACAATTAAAAAAAATAAAATGCCTTGATAAATTCCTTCATTTTTGTTAAATTATTGTATATTGTTGATTTATAATATATGAGAAGAAAAATATTCAAAATTTGCATTGAATTTTAAAACTTCTTGATGTCACAAGATTATTTTATTCCTTCTGCTTTTGATAGTGTCTGAAATGTTAAGTAATAAATATTTAAATAATTGAGGAATGAAAAAAAAAATTTATCAGTAATCTTTATCCACTGTAATTCTAATATATATTTTTAGCAAGAAGGTTTGAATTTAACATTTACTCAATAACCAGATTATTCTTCCTTAGACATTTGGACCTTACAAACATGACTGTTAAGGCATATCTTCACTGGTTTAAGTCATTTTGGACAATTCTCTAGTGGTGATATTTATAATTTTAGTTCCATTTGGACAACTATAACATTTTTTGGAGAAATATTATCTTCAGTTGTCATCATCTATACAAAAGTTTGTTAAAGATATCTACTTATCAGAGTGAATACACATGTAAGGAAGGTCAAAAAATGCATCAGCTGAAACATGACAAAACCAATGAATCTGAATTATTTAAAAAAAATACTTCATCTCAAAATATGAGATATTTTTTCAGTTTGTAATTCAATAAATTGATTAGTTTATGAAAAATCCTTCATTTTAAATTTAGAGCAAAAGATCTTTCTTAAAATAATTATCATGCTTATGTGTCACAACAAACCTCATGTAAATAACTAATTGTCAACTTGTTAGTCCTAGTACTGTTTTTATTGCATGTCATTTGACCTTATAAGCTTGTTGCTTATATATGACATGCCCAAACTATCTGATTAATATTCAGCAATGAATTGTATTTATAAGAAAGGAAATTATCTTGAAAAATAAGTATTTATTATATAAAATAAAGGCTTTTTTCATTATTAGGATACAGACTTATTTCAGTGCCAATAAATATTAACAGTGAACCAGTAGCAATTATCTAGTGACTTTAAATTATCATAAATATCCACCACATTATAACATAGATTTTAATAAATTGACAAAAGGGATTTTCAGTATGTCTAGCTAAATTTGTAGAAATGCTACTCAAAATATACTTCTTTATCTATTTTACAGAAATATATGACAACAAAAGGATAATTATCTACATTGAATGCTTCTTCCTCATGAAATGAGTATTACTTGTTCACTCCTCTCTGACATGTGTTTAGTAGATGTTGGTTATTTCATTAAAGAATAAGAATTCACTTTTAAAAAACATTTATAACTACAACCCTTAACAAAAAATATGGAATTAGCACACTTAGAATTTTTATTTAGTAGTACATAAGTCAATAAGAGATAAAGCACAAAACATTTTTATTTAAAATAAACTAGATTAAATTATTTAAGTTAATGATATAATTTTTTCCAAAGTTATGTAAAGGAAAATATTATGAAATAGGATGGTTGAAACAGAAAAATATAGTAGTAGGCCACATCAAAATGTCAGGATAATAAATTCAAAGCAATAAGCCATGAAAAAAGAAAATCTACAATAGTAGAAATGAAAAGCAAATGAGTTGAAACAGGAGTCAGTGTTTGTTACAGAACTATAAGCAATTGGCTGAATGAAATGAGATTTATATACAGAAAAGCCAAATGAAAATCAACACTAATATACAAACAGAAGAAAGTTTGTGAAAGAGAAACAATCATGGTTTACAGATGATTGAATGAAAGTGGTATTGTAATGAATCAAGAATCTGCATTGGTCAATGTGATGATTCTGGAATTTTTATCTGGTGCTGTTCAAATGAAACAAAGATGATTGCCTGAAGAAAACAAGTAAATTTCTCAAGTAATTCATGATATGAAGATTTGAATGCCATCCAAAGAACCAAGAGGAAATGGCAATTATTAACATAACAAAGAATAATAAATTTCACATAATTTTCTTGTTCCATTTGATAGTCATGTCATTAATTTTATATGCCTTTCTTGAAGAAAGCTCAAACAGTCAATATCAATTTTAAAATCTATTTTAAAATTTATGATGGAATTTAAGGAAAAAATGGTCCATCCGCTTGTGTAGAATTTTGAGGGGGATAAACTTTGCTACAGCAGCTGCTCGTCTCAAGATGTTTTCTTTCACGCTGGTTAACAATTCCAAGCCAATCCACCAGTCACATGCAGCACCTGTTTATGTTTAGGTCAAGGAGTCAGTGATTGGTTGAAGCACAACCAAGAATTTGCATGATGTTCTCATGTATAAACAAGAATCATGTTCATGCTTCCTTTCTTCTCCAAAGTAGGATACATGCAACATGCTGTCACTTGGTTTGACAAGGTAAATTGCCATTGTCTTTGCTACATCCACCCCTGATGTTATAATTACAAATCAGACAACTTGGATCAGGTCTCTTAACCCTGATGCTTTGCCATAATGGGGCCATCTCTATTACATGTGTTGGAAAGTCGTCTACTGAGGAGTCATCAGACATATTTAGTGCTTTCTTGCTTCAATTCTCTTTGTGCTTTGATGATATCTTTCCACTATGCTGTGAAATGCAATGTCATTGTTGGTTAAGATTTCTGATGGTGGGCCCTGTTAAAAAAAAAATATTGCCATATCACAAATCGAATGGGGCTTCAGTCAATCAACATAGAGTAGTGTTGTCCATCATAATGGGTAACATCCATTCTTTAGTGGGTCCAGATTCCATGCTCACCTTAATTGCCTCATGGCTAATGACTTGAGACTCTGTCAATCAGCTGGCATTCTTTACATTTTCCAATCCTTGCTCTGATGGCTGCCTTCAATGTCAGAGAGTGAACTTGTCTCATAAAATACTGCATCCACCTGCACCAGGATATCCACTCTGGCAATGTATGGCACTTATCTGGTCTGGAGAAATTTTGTTGACCATCAAAGCACATATAAGTCATACCGGCTAAACCTTCTTTTTGATCACATCATACTATTATTGCAGTACTCTTGTGAGCTAATCCACTTGATTCTGACTTGTTATCACTAAAATTATGGTGATCAATAACGTCTACTCTTGAACCAGATTTTCAAGATTTTCAACACCTCTGGACCAGCATCTCACTTGTTGCCTTAGTTCATATTTTGGCTTTGCCAGTGAGCATGTTCAATACTCACTGGTGAACATAGGCAGAGTGCATGAAGAGATGCAGCTCTGTTGCATCCCAGTGTAGCACTAAATTGACGTCCTTTAGGATAACATCCGATTCTACCAAATTGATATGTTGTGCGTCATTTACAAGCAGCATCCAACATGCATCCTCTACAATGCTTCTATCAACCACCAATAAAACCCCTATTGCAAGAGAACTTGCATCAACTCATATGTCGTATGCATGTCCATTTGTGCACCACTTGCTGTGTGCAGGGTCAGTCTATGTCATCAGTCATGTTCTTAAGGGGAGGATTTGTCACTTTATTGTCCCAGCCAGATGTGATCGACACTGTTAACAAATAATGCAGCAACATACAGCCAGCTATACACAGCAAAGTGACAGACCAGCCCTCCACACCACAAGAAGACATTGCATTGTGTCAGGAATTGATGGACTGTCATTTCCAGGCTTCTAATTAAGCAATTTGTTTGCCTCCTCCACATGCAAACTCAGAACAGAAGTTCCACCTTGTAACTGCTTTGGCATCTTGTAAGTCAGACCAAAAGCACCCAAGTGTTCTTTCATGTGGTTTGCTGAAGTCATGATCTCAATATCATAAATATCCTCAATAAGCCCATTGGACTGATTCATTTTTCAATACTACGGCATCCACAATGGCTTTGATTATGGGTGGTGCAACATTCAACCTGAAACCCATTTGTGTTAGGCAATAACTTTGCTTTTTTGGGGATCATGGTTTGAAATATATAGTTTTTGAGATATTTTATGAAGCCAGAATGTTCAGCTGTTAAATAAAAAAATGTTTTGCATCTTATTTGTGATTAATTTAGTTACTGCTAAATAAAAAAACTTAAGTGAATATTCTTATAGCAAAGAAAACGGCGACTTACCTTGTCAAACCAAGCGACAGTGTGTCGCGTTAATACTACGACGTAAAATGCAGCAAAAAAGAAAATTACATACCCAAAACAAGTCTGCCGCAGGAGTCGCTATGAGAATGTATGCAAATCTTTGGCATCCTCTCTGTGTTGTCGGCCAATGGAAAAAATTGATCGGCCGATAAAAGCAGTCGTTCTCGAAGTGAAGAGGAGGTTTTAACTGGTTAGGTGGATAGCTGTTGGCGAGATCGGACCGGCGAGTTGAATTGTCAGCATTTTTCTTTTTCTGGCCCAAAATTCGAGCAATTTGTGAGAGAATATTTTCTACAAGCTATTTTGGCATTA